>OW204023.1:18393805-18728805 GCA_934048045.1 Polygonum aviculare | reverse complement strand
CAAATGCATGGTATATGCAAACAGATTTATCAATACACGTACAGGGACATGGGAGTCTCGAGCTTTCCTTTTGGGGTCTGTGGCGGAGCAAACTGTGTAAACAAGTAAGAAGGTGCCTACGATCTCAGCTCCCAAACCAGCACCAACGCTGTAGCCTCGGGCCAATTCATTAGCCCCACCTCCAAACATTTCAAAGTGCTTACCATGGTAGCTCTTCACCAATGCTACGCCACATATTGCACCTACACACTGTGCCACCATGTATAATAGTGTCCTTGTCAATGAAACCTTCCTCGCCATGAACAACCCAAATGTCACCGCCGGGTTTAAGTGCCCTCCTGTGTCACAAAATCATCATAATTGTTTCTCATGCATTTGAAATTTATAATTTTGATTAAGTGCATTAAACTCACCGGAGATACCGGCAGTATTATAGACAAGGACGAATATCATGCCACCAAAGGCCCATGAAATGCCTAAGGTGCCAATGCCCGCGCCATTAGTGTTAAGCGAGTGCCTATAATCAATGACGGTGAGGATGGTGACGTATAAGAAAAGAAAGGTGGCTACAAACTCTGCCATGATGGCTCTATAGAATGACCATTTTTGTAGCTCATCCATGTCCACCAACGGGGCCGGGGGAGGCTCGTGGTAGTCATGCTCTGCGTATACTTCTTGGTCACGATTGTCATGAGCATGATGGTGGTGACGATCGTGATCTCCAACCTCCATGTCTCGTTGCATTTTAGTAGTCTCTTCACTCTTAAGATGATAGAAATGGATCTTTCTTTAATTAATTTCTCTTACAAATATATATTATTTGGTTTGAGTTGTAGGGGAATGAATCTTGCATTGAGATTAAGTTTGTGAGGAAGGCTTGCTTTTAAATACGTAATAATGTTTGGAAATGGAAATTTCTTTTCTTGGCAAGGTGTATAACAAAAAGCTTATCGTACTGCTCGATTATAGCGGTCAAAAGTAAGATTTCCGCCATTCATTTTGTTTGTTTAATTGGTCAAAAGTATTTACACGTTGGATCGAAACACATGTAAAAAGCGAAACGTAAAAAGCAATTTCTTTTGTTTTAAAAGGTAAACATTAGGGGCCATTTCTAAATTAAGGCCAGCCTATATCATCATTTTGGATGATTGTACTAAAATCCTTCAAGATGGTAGAAAAGTCTAGATTTCGAGTTTATCGAGTAGAAGAGTCCGTCATTTCTCGGTAAAAGTTGAGGAAGTTGTTGTAATGGTCTGTGAAGTTAGCAAAGATCGGATTCTTAGCTAAAACGTCCACTCCTTGGTTACATTCTCGAAAGTAGTGGTGAAACTTTAATTCGGAGATGCTTTGGAGAGTAGAGACGATGTCTTGGATGACAAACCCAATTTCCCATGGGACTTTGTAGATTCTTTTAATGCTATTGATGAGTTTGAGGTTGTCACTTTCGATAATAATCTTGTCTAAATGGAGGATGGTAGCTTGCCGCACAATGTCCACACAGGCAAGCACCTCCGATTCTAGAACGTTTTGAGTAAAACGAGGTAGTTTTCTCAACGAGAGCACTTAAGGCGTTGAAATTTATTTTTATCCAGCCAGATCTTGGCTTATGCCAAAACAAGGGCTTTGTTCGATGTGACCTGGAAATTTTCCTTTTATGTGTCTGTCAAGGTTTTCCATGTGCAATAAGTCTTAAAGATGATGTTGCTCAGAGTTTTTGGGTCCAACCTAGCTTCCTTTCGAAAGATAATCGACTTCCTATGCAGCCAGATCTGCCACAATAAAAAAAAGGAGATTCAAGGATTTATTTCTCACTCAAGTTTGCTTGAGGTTGAATAGAAAATCATTATAGAAGATAAGGGGTAGTGACACTTGGAGCTTCAGCTTAACTTCGTACATAAGCGAGGTGGATTAAGGGCAATTGAAAATAGGTGTTTTGTGTCTTTTTATGCCCCCTCACCTAGGAAACATTGACTTTATACCTTGTGAAAGTGAACTTTGAGCATTTCAATGGTTAGCAGGCCATATAAACCGGCGTTCCATAGGGAGGATTTGATTTTGTGCAAGGTCTTGAGATGCCAAATCCATGCACCGTCAAAATGATGTTGTGGTTGAAGATGGTTGAGAAATTTTGTAGCTGACCTAACCGTAAAAACTCCATCCGAGGTAGGGGTCCACACAATCTGGTCGTCGGTGTCAGAAATGGGAATGCATATGTAAGAAATCAGATTCATTACATCTTTGGGAAGAGTGGAAAGAAGCTTCACAGTTTGCCATTGCTTGTTCGGGGTAATAAACTCTGAAATTTTCAGATTTATATTATTTCCATATAAAAAGGTTAGAAGGAGCATCCATGATCAAGAGATCGGACCAAAAGATGAGTCCTTTTTGGAAAATTGGTCGTAATTCTAAAAACACTACTCTTTTGCAAAGAAAAATATTGAAATTCTAAAAACAGTATTGTTGCTATTGTAGAAAACATTGATTTTGTACATTTATTAGTAATTTATTCTCACAATTAAACGGGTAAATTAAGGAAACCCATTACAATCTCGTACCATGTTTGGCTAATGTAAATATAGACTCAACTTAATTGATCCAAAATCGAGTATTTTCAATATGTTTCAAGATTTGATAAGGATAACAAGTAGAGGAATTCATGCGATACGTTAGTAATAACACTAGTAACTACGCGTAGAGCCCTAAAAATCATATTGTGCATCCATGGCGAAAACAAAACTTAGTTTTATCTCTTATCTCTTGCCTTGATCCGTTCTTTGCCTTCCTCTTGCGTCGGTCTTGCCCACCTCTCAGTCCTTCCACATTCATCGATCTAATGTGAGGGCGGTGGCCTCGAGCTCGTCTTAGTTCTCACGTACGATCATTGGAATTATCTTCCTTGGCAATGATCCATCATCATTTTTCAGTGCCCAGTCTAGTGTACAACGACGCCGCCATCGGGAGCCTAGAGTTGGCGACCCTTCTGCCTCCGGTGTCCATTCTCAATAATACGATCCCGCCACCATTGGGAGTAGATTCGGCACCACCGTGGGCTAAAGCGTGTACGGAACCGTGTTGGAGTCGCAAACTTCTCCATCCTCCGCCTTCTGATGTCGAGCATGTTAGTGTCTGTAATAACCGCTATTTTTATAAAATAAAATATAATATAATAAATTTTATTAGAAGTGTAAAACCTTACTCTTATGAATTCGTTTTCTTAACGATAAACAAAAACTTTCATGAAGTTGTAATATTACTTAAAATATAATTTAAAGTGGAAAATAGTGGTTTATAATCTAAAAATAAGACTATGTATTTTCAATTATAAATAATTTACAAGTCTCATTATTATAGAAGGGATAAATTTAAAATGTAATTTAAGAAGATTAATATTAGTAATTAGTAAAAAACATAACCGAGTTGGGTTAATTGCTATTTTTTACGAAATTCAAAAAAGAGATTGAGCTTAGTCTTAATTAGACCCAAAACCCAACCCAACACCTAATCTGGGTAATAAAAAGAAAATGGAGAATTACAGCCACCCAATTTCGAACCCCTAACCTCTCCGACCCCCTTCCCTTACCAGTTGGGCTACGAGAGCTTATCGTTTTATTAAGGGAACGTATTTTACTTAAACCCGATTGTTTTGGCCTTGACCAAATTTTTGACCGAGATTTGGCTGTCATCTTCGTCACTTCTCCATGCCAAAGCAAATCGGCCTACTGCCCGAAAACCCGACAAAAATTGTCCTTTTTGTCCTTTCCACTCATTACCACCATCTCCCCCTTTCTTCAACCATACCCAATTGTGTGAGAAGTTGGAGAAAATTTTCTATAAAGTTTAGGGGTTTCCAACGCAAAGTTCAACCCTATCTTCATCCTCTCGACAATCTCTGATCGCCCTAGCTTCACCCCACCGTTTTCGTCCTAAAAATTCGTCCAAAAAACGCTAAAAAATTTGCAAGTTCATATTTCACTCTCCTTCACCGACGGAAAATGAAACCCGCCACCCTTATCGTCATCGGAGACTGCCTGTCCGCCGCCGCTCATCGCCCCTATCCATCGCCAAGAGTCGGCCGAAGTCGCTGTTGTTGCCGAGGTTGCCACTCGTCGCCGGTGATGTGTTGTTGGTTTCCATTGTCGCTAATGTGCCATCATTGCCTGCTGCATTAACACGATAAAGAGGGTTAAGTGTTTGAGTTGCCGTAAGCTCGTGAATCGATCCCGTATGACTCAATTCCCGAAAATCAAAGGCAAGTGGATGGTTCTCTTGCTCTTTACGATTAAATGCGAATTTCCTTCCATTTTGTTTAATGTCCATATAATTGTTGAGAACGCCTTGTTTGCTTAAAAAATGAAACTAGGATTATTATTGTGAGAAATAATGACCTTATTGTTCATATAATGTACTAAGTTAGTACTTTGACTTAGGACTGATTGATTTCGGCCTTTATGTGTTTAAATGTCTCGTTTGAGACTTTGTGATGGACTAGGATAGTCATAAGGGGTGTGAGATTCATTTCTGTCAACGCTTCTAGAAAAGATTGTATGAGGATGTACCTATACCCTAATATTGGGTCATAACTTTGCACGCTCTACCGCTCAAAGGGGTGATAGCACCCTAGCTAGGTGCTCAACTATGTGGCCCTAAGCTCGTTCAAAGGGTCGCGACATATAAAAATCGTTAACTGAATTGTTGAAATGAATATTCCTCGAGTGGCTCTTGACTCTTATGAGTTGCCACATCCAAAAATCCTTAAAATAAAATGTATTGGGTGTGGCTCTTGACTCTTATGAGTTGCCACATCCGAAAATCGTTAAAATAAAATGTATTGTTGCATTACTAAGAGAAGATAAGTCGATGTAGGTTTTTTACTAAACCTTGATGTGCATTAATAAGTTCCCAACAAAATCTTAATCATCTTTCGTTCATAAGAATTACCTTCTTGTAGTTTCCTATTCTTAAAAGAAAGAGTTATTCACCTCCCTTCGGATTCGTTCCTTTTATCTGAGTTGTATTCGAATAAAGCCTCATTACCTAAATCATATCACATGCTCACCTCAAAAGAGCCCTATTTTTCGTGCATCGCTCAACTCTATGTGAACTTTGATGGCGACATACTCAGCCTTTTAAGAACCTAGTCATATTCTACCACTTACTTAGTCTCGCGTTAGACTAATACCACTTTCTTTTCTTCCCGACATTGGTCGGCTGGTATTTCTTGCTTTTATGGAATGTTAGGAAGTAAAGACAGGTTTGCCGGAGACCAAAGACGAAGACATGAGGATTTAAAGGAAGGAAAATTTTCAAGAGGTTTCAAGTTATTTTAGATATTTTGGAATTTCCTATGTTGCTTTTATGAATATTCTTCTAGTGGTCACTTTATTTCCGCAACAAAATGATTTATAGGTCTTCTTCATTCAAAAAAGTTGTTATTTTGGTATCATTGAACATTGATTTCTAATCATGTATCAAACATTGAATCACTTTTGATATAATATAAGTTCACTATTTCGTTTTATATGAATCAAGTTATGTTACCTACAACCTTTGTTTATCATTTTGTATTGCAATATTAGCATAATTCACCTTTTCATTTATTTTACCAACATCACATATATGTCAGTTTTCCCTTGTTTAAGAATAATTATTTTTAAGTTGTGATAATGTATATCATATAACACTAAGTTAGTTTATTTGATTTTGACCAAGCTAAAAGTTAATTTATTTGATTAAATAATTGTGATAAATTAATAGGAGCATAACACCACCTCTTTGCTTTCAATTAAGTTATGCATTTTCAAATGAATTATTAACTATTTATATTTTCAAATAAAGTAGTGAATATGCTTTTTAGATATGTAATCTTTGTTTATTAATGATACACTAATTTTTGATATTTAAATAATTGGGATGATCCGTCCCTTTTCATATAATAAGTCAATATCTGATCAACCTTATCGACTTCTCTTATAGCCAAGTTGAACATTTCAAATACTCTTAACCTCTATTCCAAAGATCCTTGATCACGCCAATGCTTTTATTATTTTGGATCCTCGATCCTCTTTGATAAACACCACCTTAGGATCGACTGACGACTTGGTCGAAGGAATTCAAGTGTGGTTCGGAAAGCACCTCTAATGGTGTTAGGGACATTGGGTTGGGATGGTTTGATGTTGTGGGTGATTGATCTTGGTGAACATTCAAATTAAGCAAAAAACAAGTTTTATTTTATATTGAGAAAATGGGGAAAGGATAAGTGATTGAACCAACTTGGATACACTTACCAAGCTACAACAACCAAAGGTTATAATCGATTAGGGACAAACGCACCCAAACTGATCTAACCCAGCCCTCAATAAACTCACGAAGGGAGAGTTCAGTTAGACACCAAAACCCGAACACAAACCTAAGACAAGAGACCTCATAGGTTTGTGTTTTGAATTCAGCAAAATGTAATCGAAAGCTAGGGTCTAGGGGACTATATATAGGCAAAGCAAGGGGGCATTTTTTGGAGCTTGCGAGCTAAGCAAGGAGTGTGTGGTGGTGATGGCATCCTTGTCTTCCAAGGAAGATGCTTGTAGGCTGCGGCACAAGGATTGGATGATTGGAGAAGATGATGTCCTTGAGTCCCAAGTAGTTTTTAATGGCCTTGTGCCCTAAGTCTTCAATTGATGGTGGTAGAAGAGAATCGGCCACCCCTTGAAAACTACCGTGAATGATGTGAAGTTATGCAATTTCATGATGGATGGTGATGTCATCCGGCCAGTAGAGAGGGTGGGGCAAAATGGGCGTAGGCCTAGGGCCCATGATTTTTAGGGGCCTAAATTTTTCAAAAGTAGTATGTATAAAAGATTGTTTTCAAATTCCATCCTTAACCTATTTTCTAAAAATAAGGACCCTTATTTATATTTTTCTTGATTATTAACCAATTAGTGTATTCGTATATTACTATAATTATTATAAATTAATCTTATTTATAATGTTTTATATATTGGTTAATTTTTATTAAATTTAGAATATAGGGTATGTGCATTTTAAAAAAAACTTATTTCTTTTATTCAAACAAATTAAGGTAAATGATAGAACCCAATTTTACGTATGTAATTATGTTACATTAAGGTAAATTATTTATATCTTCATACTATAACAAGAAAAAAAATATACAAAAGTAACCATTGGGTCCTTTTATTGTAAATTTATACAAAAAAACTTTTAATAAAAATGTTTAAAGTATATATAAGGGACCCTTTTATTGTAAATCGGCTAGCTGCACCTAAAATATCAAGACCGGCCTTGGATTTCATGAGGCGGAATGGGCTTGGGCCCACTTTGTTCATCCATTGGATCAGACTAATTGTAGCAAAGTGAAAGATGGGGTGTAGGTTTTTATAGATGATAGTTCTTGTGATTATCTTCATTAATTTTTTTATGTACTCAAGTAAATATAGCAAAATTATTAATGAATCAATCTTAATACTATAAACTAGAGTTTCAATCCGCAATCAATGCTCGACATTTTATCACTAATCTATAGTTTCCATGCGGTTTCTCTTCATTTTCACCGGTTAAATTTGTTTTCCACTAATTGCGTTTAATGCTATTTGCAATTTAACTGGTGAAATCTGTTTTTCCCCTATTCCCTTTAATGCCATTCCCGCTTAAACGATGGCGTTTGAGCTGTTGTGCTGCCTGTTTGATGCTAACCCACATTCATTATGCTGTTAATCACTCGATTTAGGAAGGCTAACCGACGCCTATTGAACATCAAAACATTACACCTTATCGTATATTATACACCAAAACATTACACCTTATCGTATATTATACACCAAAACATTACGCCTTATTGTAACACCTTATCGTATATCATTACCGCCTGGACAGTTAGACATTCAACACGTAATCACAACGACCCAATTGCAAGAGCGGAGCTCTACAAACTGAGCTATATCCCCCCGAGCCAGGTGGATCATGCATGAGAAGGAGTCAGATGCTTCTTCTATTCTTTTCCCTGGCGCAACTGGGCCATCCTGGACTTGAACTAGAGATCTCGCCCGTGAAGTAAATCATTGCACCTACGGTCCAACCAATTTTGAGAGAATCAATAGATTCCTTTTCGGGAGCGATTCATCCTTCCCGAACGCAGCATACAACTCTCCCTTGTACTACGCTCTCCAAGTGTGCTTGTTCGCTCCTTAGTACTTCTTACCATGGCAAGTCTTTGTGAAATAACCCCGATGGGAAGAAAAAGAAGGCTTTAAGAGAACCTCCTGACCCAACCCTAGACACTCTAAGATCCTTTTTCAAACCTGATTCAGTTCTGGCTTTCCTTTCGGGAAGGGAGGATGCTTACTTCAGCTTCCCTGGATGCCTTCTTGCATATCATCGCTGATGCAATTCTGCGGCCCCTCCTGTTCCAAAAATGCATTTAATCACACCACAATTACACCTTCAAGCGTTTGGTCAGCTAATTGAAGTCATCTCTATCCGCCTGGAAGGCGAGTGCCCTTATAAATTGTGTGTTTATCTTACTCATCCCTCCACACCTATCCCTCTTACCTCTCATATTTACTTTCCACCATGAGTTATCCGTTCAAGTACCTGAATGAGCTGCGCCAAGGCATGACCTGTGAGATCCATGTTAAGGTGTGTAGGAAGTGGGATATCTACAATATCTATGACCAGTACAGGGGCACCGATTATCTTCTTGCTAACTCAAAGGTATTGCAGTGATGCAATGCTTACAATTTTACCTATATTATGTTGCTTCTATTTATCTACATACTTTGCTTACTTACTATTTGAAAAAACTTGCAGGGGAGTCTTATACATTGTACCACTAAGAACAGTGTTGCTCACTGTTTTGTTGGCAAGCTGACTGAAAGTGTTGTCTTCAGTTTAAGGGATTTCCACATCATTCCAAACCTCAAAGAATACCAGGTCCTAAAGGATAAGAGGTACATGATCGAGCTACATGGTTCCAGCAGTGTGAAAAAAGTGGTCAATAAGGTTGATGGGTTCCCAACACAGTATGTGTTCTGCTTCACTAATAGTTGAGGATATTCGTTTTGATGTGAATGGGACAAATGCTCTGATAGGTATGTCTAATGTTATTTCATGCTTACCACTATTCCTTAACATCCTAGAGGAAATTAACCTTTTATTGTTGCCTGTTTCAAGATGTTATGGGATATGTGACCGACGTTGGGACAATAGTGTCAAGGGAGGGTGGAAAGGGGAAAAAACTCAAGAAAACTACACAGGCTTTAGACATTTACTTGACTGGCAAGAGGGCCTTATCTCTACCTTCCCACTTCTTTCAGTAGATTTTTACCACTATTTTTGTAATGTGCATTTTCCTGTTCCCTGTTGCAGAGGACGCAAGATCAGGGTCACTTTGTGGGGAGATCTTGCTAGGGAATTCATGCAAAGGAAACCAACTGATCACACAGCCTATGCTATCATTTTGGTTGGCATGAATATCAGGACATATAAAGGTATCCTCTAGGTTTTATACAAATTTAAAATAACCACCATGTTTAACAGTGTAAAGATATATTTGATTATGTTGCTTTATATTTCTTACCAGTTTTGCCTGGCTGCAAGAAACATGCATGTCGAGCACTTCTGCTACCGTGTTGTATGATGAAGAGCAGATTGAGCCCCTTACAACTTTCAAGCGCGAGGCTATGCCAGCACAGTCTGTTGAAGTCCCACCTGCCCAGGTCAGATTGTTTGAGTTATCCCATTGGTGCAAAGCCAAAAAATGGGTACTTTCATTATCACACCTAACACTTGGCTCTTTGCAATTGCCCTTCCCATACTAACACTGACTCCCTTACAGGATACCAATTTTTACTGTGTGCTGCAAGTGCTGGGTGTTGACACAAGGTCATCATGCAGGAAATGAATTCCCCCATACTAAAATGGGTATTATTTTTCCTGCAGGAAATGTGTGACTAGAAGGCATGGTAGTTTTTTTTTGTGACTCATGCGCTAAGAAGATTGAATTCCCCCGGTCTAGGTACGTACTGTTTTAATCACTCCACTCATGTTATACCCTTTATATTGTGCCCTTACTAATTATATTTCCCTCCCATTCCACTGTGTGACAAAAGGTACAAGATCCGGCTGGATGTTTCAAATGGAAGCCATGCTGCTGTTGTTACCCTATTTGACGGTGTCGCTGAAACTGTGCTCAAAGCAAATGTTGACACATTGCTAAAAAGAATTGTTGTATGTGCATTACAACTCCTTTAGAATAGTTGTTTGCTGACTAACGGTTAACCCAGCTAACCCCAGACTACCCCTTATTGCAATCAGGAAGAGGATGCCTTTGCTGTGCCAGACGCTATGCAAGAGTTGGTTAACCGTTGGTACATGTTTGAGATACCAACCCAGAGCTATTATCCTCATGGTGGAGAGGGATACACCTGTATCAGCATGCAACCTGTAGACACAAGGCCCAAGCAGGTACTATATAAGCCTATTTTTATATGATCCTCCATTGATATCCTAGCTTGATTGCTTACACCCTCTCACACACACATTTAAACATTTAGACATCCTTTGACCACCAAGAGAACCATAACATAGACTCCGGGTCAGACAAAAATGGAAACAACAGCTACCATGAGAAAACTGAGTGGACTAGCAAAGCTGAGGACGTGGACAGGGACCAAGATGGAGGCATATCTCGCAATGGGACAAGAGTGGATATTGAAGTTAGCGAGTTTTCCGTGCCACCCGAGACATCTAGACAGTATATATTTTAGGACCCTGGCCAAATTCATTCTGATGGCTTATGATTCACTCCTCCCCCCCCATTGGTATAACTCTTTTCTCTTTCATTAATTTACAGGTCACAGAAACGGAAGAGGAAAAATGTCGTCGTTTCATCCGACGATGGGAACGATGAGTAGAGCCTGTGGCTCCCTGCCTAACTAGCATATTAATATTCCCTTTCCCTGAGCCAACCATATATATTTAGCAATAAGGCTGGCTACCTCGACTTTCTATATGAACCTACTATGTTTGGGGTGTTGTTTTGCCCAAGTAGACTTTGTTATGTTTCCTACTGAACCGTACGATAAAAGACACTAATACAGTTTTGTGCTTATAAATGCACAATGTTTTGCTATCTAAAACTGCTTATAAACTATCCTTTTACACTGTTTTAATCTTACTATGCTTATTGACTTTGTTTATCATATTCCCCCATATGCTCTCAGTATAGCACAGCTGCCCAATGGTATGTTTCTATCCGAATACTTTAGTTACCAGTGTTATTTTTAGAACTTCAAAATCCAGCAAAACCAAATATCAGCTGCTATTTATAGATACCTTTCAAAAACAGGGCCAAGCATGATCCATATTCTGTCTCTAATGTGCAGGATTGCAGGGACTATAACAACACCAAAAAACATGGCCTGCGAGTGGACAAGCCAACGGTGTGGATGAGAACAGTGGTGCTATATACAAACCTCATAAAAGGCCTTACAAGAACGATAGATAGCTGCCCAGAAACGATGTTTACATTATATTTTTAGACCATAAATGTATACAATTACAAGCAATACTTATCCTGCAATCTGTTCTACCCAAAAGAAATTATCCTGTAACCTGTTTAGTTAACTGAGCTTATTCCAGATTGGCATGTATAATTTAAATGACAATGGTCATGAACTCAGTCTCATATTTCCACTTTTTATAATACAATAGCCTTGCCATTCCCCCTCAAAGTGTTTGCCCTGGGAAAATATTACAATTAGCATATTTTTGCCTACATCAAAACTATTATTAAAGGACCTCATTAGCATCGAGCCTAGAAAAACTAACACCACAATTCCAAGTAAGCTAGCAGGAACCGACCATCCTTCACTGGGCGAAGTTCACAACTTAGATCAACCAAGCAATTATGCAAGCGAAAAGATGAAATACAGAATAGTACCCTACAATGAAAACCCATATTGCTAATAAACTCTGATAATAAAAAGCTAATGCTTGGATGACGATAACATTAGCCAGGTGACTGAACAAATGGTCAATTAAATTGTATTCTCCGTAAGAAATATAGAGGCACCCGCAATCGTGTCTTGGTTTCTCTTTGATTTATTCACATACAATAATTAAGATATAGATGCCTAAAAATGAAGCCTGGACTGTAAATTCTGTTATTGTAGAGGTTGGTGTATATACAGAGTGCTTCTATGCCATTAAACATGCTTGAAATTGCTGTAGTCATGTTACAGATATCAGGAAATGACATTGTACATATAAAGTGCATTTTAGCCCATTTAAATTAATTCCACTTGATATGGAAAATAAACAGATGATCAGCCTATATTAAACACAAAGAAAAGTAACTCCTGGATTGGTAAAGACTCACTAAATACTCTTAAACTACTATTGATAGAATATTTGCTACATGAATTTGGAAAGGTGCATAAATTTGGAACAGCCTGCTGTTTCAGTTCCAGTGGATCGTTGATAATATTTTGTGTGGAGGTGTTTGGAACATATAGGAGTGGCGAATCAACTCTGCGGTATCCAATACAATGAATCCTGGTCTGAAAATTTTTAAGTTTATTTCCCCGTGATTCATGTTTGTGACGTTTCTGAATTTTAAAAAAAATCTACAGATTGTCTAGATGTTGCTGTAAGTAGATCTAGACCTTCATTCCGGGATGATCCAAGATTGAAAATTGCATCAACATCTCATGGTGGAGTACATGGTTCTATAGGGAATTATTGTGGTCTAAGAATCACAGAACCTATAGACCCTCCAACAGGTGAGTTTGTTGTGTGGCAACCATAAGGTATCCTGTAACAGGTGAGTTTTGACAGATTTTATTATGAGCGTGTCGCGCAGAAGTTTTTTGAACCATCACAAACCAATGGAATTGTACTATTTCACATTGTATAGATTCACATCTCAGTCACTTCTCACAGTATCTTAGACACTTAATTTTACCTTTGCACGTTAGATTTATTGTGTCCCAGGAAACATGTTATCCGCAAAAAATGACAGCTCTTCGGATGAAGAGGACTGCCTTACAGGTCCAGCTATCAATACACAGAGTATGGTTGCAATAGTTTTCATTATGAAAATGATACAATGCGATGAAACATATTGTACATTAAGGCTAATGAAAATGACTCCCACAGGCTCTCAGATTTTACGCAGCAGATTGGAATGGCCGAGTATATTTGCCAGTTCTGTGGAGCTACTATGTGGATTGAAGAAAAAGTGGGCAAATGCAATCCAGGGAGTCCACCTACTTTCTCACTGTGTTGCCAAGGGGGGGAAATTTTACTGGTAAAGCTACCCCCCCCCCCCGCACCTCTAGATCAATTACTTGTTGCTACAACTGACACAACTTCTGCAAAATTTAGAAAATTAATTCGGGTTTATAATTCTATGTTCTGCTTCACATCATTTGGCGGAAGGATTGACAATTCAATTAACCGAACGAAAGGTCCATACACTTTTAGGATGTCAGGGCAGAACTATCACAGATTTGGATCATCAGTGCCTACTGAAGGGCAACGGCCAACCTTCGCTCAACTATATTTTTATGACACGGAACATGAAATGCAGAACAGGATTGCATGTATGCCTCAGGATGCAACTGAGATTGACCCAGATTTATTGTCTGATTTAGGTACTATGTTAGATTCTTTTTTGTTCTGTGGTCAAGGCTTATAGAATGGCTCGGGATTGGTGTGCCGCTAATAATTCTACAGAGGTCAGTTTCCGCCTCCTTGGGGATAGACAAGATGTAAACAGGCAGTACAACAAACCGCAGGTTTCGGAAATTGCTGCTCTTATTGTAGGTGATTTTGGATTGAATGACGAAAAGAGGGATGTAGTTGTACAGTCTAGGGTTGGAGGGTTGCATCGAATTACAGAAGTTCACCCTCTTTATATGCCACTCCATTATCCACTACTGTTTCCATATGGCGAGGACGGGTATCATGCGAAAATCCCATACATAAGCAACACAGGCCAACGGAAGACAAAACGGTCATATGTAACAATGAGAGAATTCTATTCTTATAGGATAAAACAAAGGGAATGTGTAGGCACTATCCTAATAAGAGGTGGGCGATTGTATCAACAGTTTATAGTTGATGCTTTTACTGCAATTGAGGAGGAACGATACGCTGGATGCGTCATAATCAGAAAACTTTGAGGTCAGACTTATATCAAAACATCTATGATGCCATTATAAGAGGAGACACTAATGCTACTGCTGTGGGGAAAAGGATTGTCCTCCCATCAAGTTTCACTGGTGGCCCAAGGTATTATGTACAGAATTTTCATGATGCAATGGCAGTCACACGTTCTCTGGGTAACCCAACGCTTTTTATCACGTTCATGGCTAACCAAAAATGGGAAGAGGTGGGAGAAATGTTATCAGGCATACCAGGGCAGGAACCAAATCACAGGCCTGATATTATGACAAGGCTATTCAACATCAAGCTTAATGAGCTGATAAGAGACATTCAGCAAAAAAAATCTTTGTGAAAACAAGGGCTGGTATGTTTCCGGATCTCAACTGCTAATATATTATTTATTGTTGATTGGGTTAGCTGCTTTTAAATCGCAAACTTTAGAATGTTTTACAACCCATGATTATTATGTTTAAAATGGTTTTACATTCTATATAGAAGGGTTATATTACTTGATTAGCTCACATCTTACACTGTCTTATTTAGCTGTACCCTATGATTGGTTGAAGTCTATTTTTTTGACATTTCCAATGCAACTTTAGTAGCTACCATATAAATAACACAACAATAATAAATAACTCTTTACTTTTATTGTACCAATAATACCGTAATGAATATATATGTGTACCGTACAGGATGAGAATGAAAGAATACTCACTTATTTAGCCCTGGCCATCAATCTCTAAGCCTGGCATCATGAACAGTTTCACAGTCTCCTGTCATAGCATAGATAGCCTGATTAGCATACAAAAGTTTTGTACCTGATAAAGATGACTAGATGAAGATCATTAAAAATAAACCACCACAGATGGACTTGGATTTGTTCCCGAGTTCCAAAAAATTAAATGAGTTTGACACTGTTTGTTATTTAACTTCATACTTTTTGCTATTTTCAGTCATCTATACAATAAAATTCCAGAAAAGAGGTGAACCACATGCACATATTTTGGTGTGGCTTAAAAAAAAAGAGGCCACACAGAAACTTCAACCGAAACTGATAGGTTTATTTCTGCTGAGCTGCATGACAGAGAAAGAGACCCGGCTGGATTCAAAGCTGTCATTAAAATTATGATGCACGGGCCATGTGGAAATCACAATCCAAATTCACCCTAACATGGTTGATGGAAAATGCAGCAAACATTTCCCGCGATCATTTCAAAACCAGACAAGCATCAATGAGGAAGGTTTCCCTCTATACAGGAGGAGAAATAATGGTGCATGTGTGATGAGAGGTGGGAAAAGATTGGACAACAGATTTGTTGTCCCATACAACCGGTACCTGTTACTAAAGTACCATGCCATATTAATGTTTAGTGGTGCAATCGTTCCAGTGCAATAAAATACCTTTTCAAGTATGTGCACAAAGGACCAGAAAGGACAACCGCTGTAATCGAAGAGAATTTCCTGCATGGAGGCAGTGGTTCGGAAGCAAGGGTTGTAGAAGTTGATGAAATAAAGCACTACCTAGATTGTCGCTATCTATCCGCATGTGAAGCGTGCTGGCGTATCTTTACCTTTGATATCCATTACTCGAATCCACCGGTGATGAGATTAACATTCCATTTACCGGATCAGCAGCCGGTAACAGTTCATGATGCACAAAGCTTGCAATCACTTCTACAAAGGGAACGTGTTAAAGATACAATGTTTACAGAATGGCTTAAGCTAAACCAGGAAGACCAGGCTGCTAGAAAATGGAGATATGCAGAGATAACAAAAGGATATGTCTAGAAAGAGGATAAGAAGGTATGGAGACGCCGGAAGCAAGGAAAAAGTGTTGGGAGGATAACATATTCTCATCCTACATCTGGGAAAAGGTACTACTTGCGCCTCTTACTTAACATTGTCAAAGGCCCAAGAACTTTTGAGGAAATCAGGACTGTGTCTGGGAGGGTGTATAATTCATTCTAGGAAACCTGTTGTGCATTGGGAATAGTAAATGACGAGAAGGAATGGATCTCAGCTATTGAAGAAGCTCATGCTTTTGCAACCGGCAAGCAGATTCGTGAGCTCTTTATGACGATACTATTATGTTGGATCGTAAGTCTGTTAGAATGGGCATCCTTAACTGGGTTAAGGGCGTCCTTAGATGCAGCGGAATAAAGACTTAACAGGAAACGTAGAAAGATAAAGAACACGGGTATTTATAGAGGAACCCCACTAAGACCAACTAGTCTTATGGGTAAACCTCTACCTCCAGTTGAGGATTTTCAATAGCCTTCCTTATCTTATTAAGAGAGAGTCCTTACAACTTAGGCGAGTCGTTACACTTCACTGAGCTAAGCATGCGTCCTTAGCCTCACTAGTAACACTCCTTTTTACCTAACAAAGTAACCTAACTCTCTTAACCTATAAGGCAGCTATCACACACGTCTCTCACGGTTAGTTGTGAGAGACAAACACTACTTTAACTACTTTTGTGGTTTGAGTTGAATTTGATGTGGTTGGACTTTCTTTCTCTTGCTTCAAGCTCACTTGATCTTCTTGATCTTCGTTCTTGACTTGAATGCTTCGGGAGAGCTCGAGAGAAAGTCTTCAAAGTCCACACCGCTATCCATACCCCTTGGAGGGTATTTATAGCGGTATGAGATCTTGTCCTCTAGCATCCTCTGAAGCTTGGGCAGCATCTGTCGTCTTCCTTCAACGGTGCGATTTGCATCTTGAGGAAGTCAACTCTGTTGACGCTTGGGAAGCCTCTGCGTGGTTAGGGGACCATCTCTGGGAAAGCGACATCTTTGGAATTGTTCACTCGTGCTCAGACATAGGATGCTTCCTTCAGAGGCCTACGGCTGAGAATAATGTAATCATGTTGGGGCGGCCTTTGTTTGAATTTGAACTTCATCCGTATTTTGGCGCGCGTCTCTTCTTGATGAGGACGCCGTCCTATCTGCGCAGGGACTTCATTCTTTTCGTTCAGCATTGGAAGTTCTGATGAAGTGCGTCCCTACAGCTTAGGGACTACCGTTCACTTGTTGTCCTTTTCGCTCATGTGCGTCCACTGGACTTACCTGAGATTAATACTTGGACAACTTATCAAATACCTTTGAGTTTGCCATTATTAAAACTAGGGACGATCATTATTGGTTTAGATATTAATGACTGACTTCCTTAATATCGTCCCAATAATTTCCCCCTTTTTGATGATGGCAAACTCCTTTAAACAATGCGCACAAAAGTAAAGCTTTTAGCATGAGAGACTACACTTTGATTTTCTTTTCAGCTTAGGTTGGCATGCAACACATTCTTTTAAGTGCGTCCTATTTTATTCTTACTAGCGTCCTTTGGACTTCGGCCGAAATTCCCCCTAAACACATGCTTTCTATGACAACTTAAAACAATTGCATCTCTGTAGAACTATACTTCCCCCTTTTGGCATCATCGAAAAGGAGAACAAGTTGAAAAATCATGCACACACAAAGTCATAACTAAAGAAAGGAACGTTAGACAAAATGGATTGCAAAGTAATGAGCGTCATCCAAACAGAGAGAGAGAGCGATCATTACAAACAAGTGTACACAAGTTGTTCATAGTGGACAGCGTCCCAAAGTTTTAACAAAAACACAGAAAAAGATAAATTGTTTCATGAGTTGGAAGGGAAAGAGCAATCATTTGCGAGGACGCTTGCCAAGGTCCTTGAGATTCTGCTCTTGAAGATGGTTGTTTTGCGCTAAGAGCTCATTGTTGCGTTCCAGAAGCTCAGTGTGTTTATGAAGAGTTTCATGAACCTGTTGGATGAGATCTATCATCATGCATTGGTTCTCGATCATCATCCCTAGCAGGTACTTCTGTGAACACTTCTTAGCCTCATGAGGGACGCTCATGCGATCAGCTTCATCGTCTTCATCCTCAGCATCCTCTACAGGCATCCCTACGACTTGCAAATTTTCCTCTAGCTCGCCTTTCCCATCTTTAGCAGCAGCAGCAGCAGCCTTTTCACTGAGGGTAACGGCGCATCACACCTCAGTTTTCCAACTGGGGGCAGGGTGATTTGCCGTACGTCCCAATGAATGCCAAAGGACTTCTCTTCTCGGGGGGCATAGAGATGTTGTTGCTCAAGAATCCTCTTGACAAGGCCAGGGAAGGGGAGCGAGTGGCGTCCTCCAGTGCACTTTCCCATGTGCTCCAAGACAACCCGTGCCAGATTGATAGGCTTTCGGTTCAAGAAGGCGTCCAAGATGATACTATCAGTGATTTGGACAATAGACTTCTTCTCTTGGCGGGGGACGACCATGCGCACTATGAAGTGATGCGCAAGGACGCCCGTCTTGGAGAGACAATGGGTGACTCTATCCTTAGCAACTGGCTGCCTCCCATTGAATATATTGTTGAAGATTTCTTCCTGGGAGAAGCGGCCAAAGTTCTTACAAGGAAAGTCGTGTAGAGCATCCTGAGTGTTGGGACGCTATCAAGAACGCCTGCGTACTTGTTAGTGTTCCACACAACCGTCCCTTAGTTTTGATATGACAAACTCACTTTGATTCTAATAAAGTTGTCCAAGTGTTCAGGAACGCTAGTGACCAAAAGGACAACAAGTGTGTATGGGCGTCCCACAGGCTTAGGGACGCTAGCTAACAGGAAGTAAGGACGAGCAAGAGACTACTTGAGCAAGGACGGAGTCCTGAGCAAGTAGGAACGCAAGAAAGGAGTCCTTACTCACTAGCCGACAGGATGACATCACTCGACAATGTTTGATCATCCAAGGACACGTGGAGACCGATCCTGTAGCAGAGTCCAACACTACGTGGCGGACGATCATGTTACAGAGTTCATCAACACGTGGCGGCTGATCCTGTAGCGGAGTTCATCACACACAGCTGGATACAGGAAGCTTCCTCATCACCGCCAAACTCGTGGAAGAAGATCCTGTAGCCACGTACCTGAAGGGCATGATCGTCAGAACGTGAATGACGCCCTTCCCAAGTCCTATAAATACCGCAAGGCATTTATTGTGACTTCAACGCTTTCAAAGAATATTCAGAGTGAATCAAAGAGAAAGCGACTCACTCAAGAACACAAAGAACAAACTCAAGAACTCAAGAACAGTGCTAAATCTTTGAGTTAGATCAAGTGAGACTTGTAAACCAAATCACAAATCTGTTTGTAATCAAAAGAAGAGAAAGAGAGTTCTGCGAAGTACTGCAGAACGCAGGGATAGGAGTCCTTTAGTAGATTGAACTTGCTTAAGTTGTAGGCTTAGAGGAGTCCTTTACTAGTGGACTTAGGGAAAAGCTAAGTGCCAGAGAACTGTAAAGACTCGCCAGTACAACTGTAAGAACGTTCAATATAAAGGAAGAACTATTCAAAAATCCTCCAAGGAGGTAGAGGTTTACACTCAAGGACAACTTAGTCTTGAGTGGTTCCTCTATAATTCTCTGCGTTCATTACTTACCTGTTTAGTACTTAATTTCCGCTGCATTACTCAAGGACGCCCCTACTCCTCGTAGGGACGCCTAATCTAAAGACGCCTTTACCAAAGTAAAGGACGTCCCTAAGTACTAACGATCCAACAATTGGTATCAGAGCAGGCGCTCTAGATTCTTACTGAGTTGCAGGTAAAAATGGACATGGAACCGATTGGAATCTCGTTCGTAAAGCCTCCGCGTCTGACGGACGGTAACTTCAACCCCTGGAAAACGAGATTTGAGAACTTCTGCAGAAGCACAAATTATCAATGCTGGAATGTTATCAGAAAAGGTGATCTTAAAGTTCCTGCTGACAAAGTTGACAAAGAGGACGATTGGGGTCCTGATGAGTTCAAGCTGATGGAAACCAATGCAAAAGCTATTTGTTTTCTTCAAGCGTCCCTCTGTGAGAGAGATGCTACAAGAGTTAGCAATCTCCCCACCGCAAAACAACAGTGGGAAGCTCTTGAGAAATTTCATGTGGGAACTGCAGAGATGAAAGAGGACGTCCAGCTGAAGATCAAAAAGGAGTTCTATGCTTTTACTATGTTGCCAAATGAAACGGTGAATGACTACTCGTATCGTTTTGAGGCCCTTGTCACCAAGATGAGGAACTTGGGCGTTCCAGAAACAGAAATCTCCATGAGGAACAGAGTTCAAGTAGTTATCGATGGGTTGACTGGAGTTTGGAACTTTGATAGGACAACTTTCAAAGAAAACACAGCCAACAAAACTCTAGATATGGAAGAGATCTATGGGAAGCTCAGGGGGTACGAAGAACGTAGAATCACTGACATGGCCCAGCTAGGAAAGAACCCTCAAACTGATCTTGCTTTGGCGTCCACAACACCAGAGTACGCTGAATACCTGCGTGGACAAAGAGACCTGGCATTGATGATGCAAAACAAAGAAAAGCTTGAGAGCTTGCGTCCCAAAGAGAAAGAAAGAAAGTCAAAGGAAGAAATTGACTCAGATGAGGAACTCTCTCTTATTCACAAGGCTCTCAAATACTATAACAAGAAAAACAAGCATAGTAGCAAGAACAAGTCTTACAAAAAGGAGAGTCCCAAATACACAGAAGCTGAAATGAAGGAACTCACATGCTACAAATGCAACAAGAAAGGACATTTTGCCAAAAAATGTACCATGGGAACGTCCTCCAAGGACAAGAAGAAAGCTCTTATTGGAGCTTGTACAGCTGCATGGGATGATCTCAGTTCAAGTGATGAGGAACGTGATGATCAAGTGGCGTACATGGCAGTGGAGGACGCCCCAGTTGTTGAAGAGAACGCCTCCGACAATGAACAAAAGGTAACTCATGATTCCATGATGCGTTCTTTAGAAAAATGTTCAAAACCAAAACTCCTTAAGCTTATTGGTAAAATCATGGAGGAAGGTCTTGCCATGAAAAGAAGAATGGATGAACTAGAAGATGAAAACATTGTGGTTGAATGTGAAAATTGTAATACAATGACTATTCAACTAGAGTCCTCACTTGAAGAATCTAAATCTTTAAAAACTGAAATAATGTGTTTCAAACTTGAGAACGCTAAGCTTAGAGAAGAAGTTAAGGTGTTGGGAAAGAGTCCCATAGTTGAGGAAGTAAAACCAATAGTCTTTGTCCCAGCCAAAAGAGGACTTGGATATGAATCTGAACCTAAGAACTCTCTCCCTAGTGACTTTAAGGCTAGCAAAACTTCAGAACTAGAACTTGAACGGGAGAAAACCAAGAATCTTCTTGAAAGAATTAGAGTTCTAGAAAGTGGAGAAATAGGACAAGAGGACTACTACACCAATTCCACTAGTCATAAAATTTATAAGAAAATTGCAAAAGGGGAAGGGTCAAAAGTCTGTGACCCCGAAAAGATGAAGCAAAACAAAATCCAACGTCCCAACAAGAAGTACTATCTTGGTACTTACTATAGGACGTGTTGGTACTGTGGAGAAGGAGATCACTACAAATATGATTGCCTAAAACTCAAAGAAGATGTTGAAAATGGAAAGGCTGCTAGGACTAATAAAGAAAATGCTAAGTCTGTTCCTAAAGCTAATCCTAGGCGTTCTAGACGCTCAAGAAACTCTTTCCGCAAGCATGCTATTTCTAATGATGTGAATATTAATGACTACATGCCAGAACCAGAGTTATACTTTTGTAACGAACCAGGTAAGGAACACCTTGCCTGGGTCGCCAAACACTAACTTTGTTATGGCAGGTAGAAGTGAGGGGACGCCCATGGATCATCGATAGTGGCGCCTCAAATCATATGACAGGAAGCCAGATCCATCTCACTTCTATCCAAAGTAGTGCCACGGGAGGAACTGTCTCGTTTGGCAACAAGGGTAAAGGAAAGATCAAGGGAACGGGAACGGCTATTCTTAACCCGTCCATCAAAGCAACCAACGTGAGTCTTGTTGAAGGACTTGGTTTCAATCTTCTTAGCGTCTCTCAGATGTGTGATCAAGGTGAAAACCTAGTCACATTTGACTCAAAGGAGTGCCTTATTATCAACAAGAAGTCCAACAAAGTTGTTCTCAAAGGAGTTCGCAAGAACAACATCTACATCTTCAATCAAGAGTTCAAGCCTAAGTCAGAATTATGTCTATCTGCTTCAAAGAAGGACGCTGATCTCTGGCATCGCCGACTTGGTCACGCTGGACCAAGCACGATCTTCAAGCTTCACCAAAGAAATCTTGTGAAGGGACTTCCCCGAATTGATCATGAGACTGTTGAACAGTGTGAAGCCTGTATCAAAGGGAAGCAAACGAGAACGTCTTTCAAGTCAAAGAACGAAATCAGCACAAAGAAGCCTCTGGAACTCCTCCATATGGATCTTTGTGGACCAATGAAGACGTTGAGCTACGGTGGAAAGAGGTATATTTACGTTCTTGTAGATGATTTTTCTCGATTCACTTGGGTTCTTTTCTTAGCTTCCAAAGCAGATTGTTTCAATGCGTTCAAAGTCTTCATCAAAAAAGTAGAAGTTGCCCTGGAGACGCCTCTCAAAGCCATAAGATCAGACCATGGGACGGAATTCCAGAATTCAGAGTTCCTGGCCTACTGTGATCAACATGGTGTCTCGCACAACTTCTCAGCTCCAAGGACTCCACAACAAAATGGAGTTGTGGAAAGAAAGAACAGGACGCTAGAGGATATGGCAAGAACTATGCTTTTGGCTAATAGCGTCCCCAAGTACTTCTGGGCGGAAGCTATTGCCACAGCATGCTACATCATTAATCGTGCCATGATCCGTCCTCTACTAAAGAAGACGTCCTATGAGTTGTTGAATGGAAGGAAGCCTCGCATCGGTTATCTCAGAGTTTTTGGTTGCAAGTGTTTCGTTCACAACAATGATAAAGAAAAACTTGGAAAGTTTGATGCAAGGAACGATGAAGCCATATTCCTTGGGTACTCCCTCACCAGCAAAGCATATAGAGTTTTCAATAAAAGGACTCTAAAGCTTGAGGAGAGTATTCATGTTGTGTTCAAAGAATGTTCTTCTCACAAAGAAAAAGCAAGTAAGAAAGAACGATCCTCGTCACAACAGCAGGACGACTCTGAAGATGAAGTTGAAGATTGGTCCTCAGGAAAATACTATGTCTCTAAGGACGCGTCTCCAAATCCTGAAGAAGTCTCTGTGGACGCTCCTAGTGTTGTTCAGGAAGTTCCCTCTCGCAGTGAATCTCCAGTTCAACAAGATATAGCAGAATCAAGTCAACAAGGCGAGCAACGCCAAAGTGTGGACGCTTTCTCTGAGGGGGAACACGCTGAGGACGATGCTCAAAGTGATAGTGATGATTCTGATGGAGACATTGATCCAAGATTTGCTCAACTGTTTCAAAGGGAGTCCTGCTTCTCTAGGGACCACCCAACTTCTCAAATTGTATCTGATCCGTCTCAAGGAGTTCAGACCAGATCAGCTGCTAGCAAGTCCCAGAGTGCAAATTTAGCCTTTTGTGCATTCAATGCCTTTGTCTCTATGGTGGAACCAAAGAATATCAAAGAAGCACTCCAGGACGCTGACTGGATTCAAGCAATGCAAGAAGAACTCAATCAGTTTGAAAGAAACAAAGTTTGGACTCTCGTCCCACGTCCCAAAGGCAAAAATATCATAGGGACGCGATGGGTGTTCAGAAATAAGCTTGATGAGAGTGGACGTGTGTCTAGGAACAAAGCAAGACTGGTAGCTCAAGGATTCAAGCAAGAGGAAGGCATAGACTATGATGAGACCTTTGCTCCTGTTGCTAGAATTGAAGCCGTTCGTCTTCTTATTTCCTTCGCCGCTCACAAAGGATTCAAGCTATTTCAGATGGACGTCAAGACTGCATTTCTCAATGGAAAGCTAAAGGAGGAAGTGTATGTTGCTCAGCCGCCTGGCTTCGAGGACGCCTCTCATCCGGATCATGTGTACTACTTGGACAAAGCACTTTATGGACTCAAGCAAGCCCCTCGTGCCTGGTACGACAGGTTTGCGTCCTTCCTTTTGTCCCATGAGTACACTAGAGGTTCAATCGATAAAACTTTGTTCATAAAGAAAGTTCACAAGGACATTTTGATTGCTCAAGTTTATGTTGATGATATTGTCGTTGGTAGCACTAACATGAAGCTTGTAGATGAGTTCAAGTCCTTAATGAGTAGTGAGTTTGAGATGTCCCTCATTGGAGAACTTAACTTCTTCTTGGGACTTCAAATCAATCAACTCAAGGAAGGGACGCGTATTCACCAACAAAAATATGTCCGTGAAATGCTTGAGAAGTACGGGATGAACACGTCCAAACCTGTTGCAACCCCATGTTCTCCAAACTCGCGTCTTTACGCAGATGAACAGGGCAAGGACGTTGATCAAAAACTTTACAGAGGAATGATTGGTTCTTTGCTCTATTTGACCGCAAGCCGTCCCGACATTATGTTTGCCGTTTGCTTGTGTGCACGCTTCCAAGCAAATCCAAAGGAGTCCCACATGCAAGAAGTCAAGAGGATCTTTCGCTATCTCAAAGGACGCGACGATCTTTGCCTTTGGTACCCCAGGAAGACGTCCTTCAAGCTTGTTGGCTACTCGGACGCTGATTATGCGGGACATGTAATTGATCGGAAAAGCACTTCAGGAATGGCACAGTTCCTTGGTTCATGCCTAGTCTCTTGGGGATCTAAGAAACAGAACTCTGTGGCGCTTTCAACTGCGGAAGCCGAGTACGTTGCTGCTGCCTCGTGCTGTTCACAAGTTATCTGGATCAAATATCAACTAGAGGACTACGGTATCAATCTTGAAACTATTCCTATTCGTTGCGATAACACAAGTGCTATTGAAATTTCTAAGAATCCTGTTTTTCATTCACGCACAAAACATATTCATATAAGGCATCATTTCTTGCGTGATAATGTTGAACTAGGACTCATTAGTATGGAGCATGTAAGGACTGAAGACCAAATAGCTGATATTTTCACTAAGGCGCTTGATAGACGTTCCTTTGAGCATCTAAGGCTGCTCTTGGGAATGATAACTTTTAAGTAGCAAGTCCCGTTCTACTATTCTCTCAATGATTGGCTATGTTTATTAGAATCTAAGTGTTTAAGGACTGTTATGCATTAAAGTCATATTTGCAAGGACGCTAGTCTAAAATCTCATGTGTTTGCTACTTTGGAACGCCATTCAAACTTTCTCTATTTTGTCTTGAAAAGAGTATCCCTGATCACCCAACCCTCATTATAAGCCGAAATGATGGGAACTCTAAGCTTACCCTAGCCGAGAACTCTACAAAAGCGTCCTTTGAGCTTCTTATTTTATTTTACGGGACGTACTTGCTTTGTTCTCAAATGTTTCGAAAGGTGATCACTGGAACGGTAAGTTGGTTTTTGGTTAGCTTGAAGAGATACAGTTTTTGCTAAGTCTGAGAGAACACTCAGTGTCTATTGAGGAGAACGGCATTTCAGTATTTCAGGTGAATTTGAAGAGTCAGAAATTTGAACTTTTGAAAGTGTGTACAGTGACAGTTGCTTGTGCTCAAATCTTAAGGGGGAAGCTTTGCCACGTGTCGCACAGTAAAACAGTGTTAATTACCATTTGTGCCACCGCTTCCTCTATATAAGGCCAGAACAGTCGCTCTCGTTCATTTATTGCTCTCAACCACTTTTCAACACAGTTCAAGCTCTGACTTCTCTCTAGAACTCCGGTGACTTTCTCTCTCTAAGTTTTCATCAGAATCATGTCTCAACAACAAAGGAACGTAACCGGATCTTCTACCGGCGGAAAGCGCCGAAAGCTTGTGAAGTCCCATTATATAGAGAAGCCAAAGCCAATTGTCCTCAACGAATCTTTGGTGGACTTCATAAACAGGAAGTCGCGAACCCTTTACAACCTAATAAGGGAACGCATGGTCCTTCCTGAGGTTAAGAGGGACGCTACAAAGACGAAGAACTACGAACGCTTCATCGAACGCTTCGTCGTGCCAAGTCATCACAAAACCAACTACAAGGACTTGCCAGGACGGATGGACGACGTTCTCTTCTTCTCTCAGTTTGGAGGTGAGAATCTGGGTCCTCTACTTGAAATCATACCCGACCTCCACAACGCCGTCCTCCCTGATTTCCCTATGTATCCAAAGGACTCCTTGGCCTTCCAAATGACCAAGAACCGTGCACCAAGTCCTTCTCCTCCACCACCTCAAGTCCCCTCCATCTCCACAAAATCAATTCTCCCATCCAAGCGTCCTACACCTTCCTCTCCCCTCTCAAAAACATCCAAACCCACCTCCTCAAATTCAACACAAATCGTGGACAAATTTCCACCTCACTTAAAGGAGGGACGCTCCAAGAAGACTCATGATCCAAGGCCCCTTAAAAAGGCCAAGACCTCAAGCGTCCCTTCCGCCAATCCCCCCACAAAAAGGCCAAGCTCCTCAAAACGGCCTTCCAACCTCTAAAAGGAATCCACTCCCCCTCCTCAAATACAAATCGAACAACTCCCAACTCCTCCCCCGTCCCCTCAACCATCCTCTCAAAATGCCATCATCCCCTTCCCTCCTCCGTCCCCGCTTAACTTGGCCCATTTCCCCTCCGCCCCGGCTCACATCTCTCCCCCCAAGGACCCCGAGACTCCACGGTCCCGTCGTCCATCTTCAGAGAGTGGCCCAGAGGAGGCCTCGCGCACAATTGAGCACACCTTCCGCCGCAGGAAAGCTGGCGAGAAACCAAAGGTGTTAATGGCCAAGGAAGCGCCAGTGCAAGTTCAGCACGTTCCCTCCTCATCTTCCTCCTCTTCCTCGTCAAGCTCATCTGGAAGTAAGGAAGACGTCCCTGCTCAGGATTCCCCCTTCATCGATGTCACTGGGGACTCCAATGATGAAGCAGAGGAGGTGAACGCCCCTGCACAAGTGGAGGATGCTGGTCTGCACCAGGTCGCTCCGGGGAACGCCGAGCCTTCTCTCTCGGAAGAACTCGAGCGTGATGCTGAAGAGGTCCCTCCTTACAATCAAACTCTCCCCATTCTCAACCCCACCCCAGCCCCACAAGAGAACCCCTCTCCCACAATCCAAACAGAAACCATCCAAGTCCTGGCGGACGCTGAGCCCACTCATGAAAACACTTCTGAAGCTCAGGACGCCGAAGGCACGTCCCAGGGTCAAACCTCTGATGCCCCTCCAGCCACATCTGGTGGTCAAGCTGAAACGGATAAAGGCACAGAAGACACTCCTTCCAAGGACGCTTCTGATAATGACTCTGAGGACGAGTCTGATGATAATGAGGACTCTGAGTCCCCCAAGGGCAAGCGCAAGAGAAAGCCCGATGGCCCCCCAGTGAAAGTCCTTAGCCCTCTTGTGTACTCTGAAGAGTGGCTTGCTTCCTTCACCCAAGATGCTGAAGTCCAGGAGTTCCTTGAGCTTCTGCGTTTCCAGGGCTGGCTGAAGGTAGGGCCTGCGCCCACTGTGGTGGACAAAGAGCAGGTGAAGGCGTTCTACAAGGACCTGAGATACAAGGCAAAAGACGGCTCTCTCCACTTCAAAATAGATGGTGAGAAGGCTTCCGTCAATGAACGCCAGGTCCGCGCCTTCATGGGACTTAGCCCCCAAAAGCCCCCGTCCGACGCTCTAAGCTCTCTTCCTAAAGGTGGTTTTGAGACAACTGATGAGGAACTGCCTCTGGTAGAGCACGTTTTTCAGGGCAAGAGGCCACTGGGACTGGACAGGGTTGCTCACGTTCTGAGCAAGGTTGGCGCAATCGCTCACTACTTTATTTGCCGCGCCGTCCTTCCAAGGCAGGAAAAGCGTTCAATCATGCAAACACACGATATTATATTGATTGACGCTTTCCTTGAACGCCGCCCCATAAACTTAGCACGAATAGCTATGCAACATATGGCTAAGTGTGGGAGGAAGAGACATGCTCTGCCCTATCCTGGCCTGGTCAAGCTCATCCTTCAGTCTCAGAACGCCTACGACGACAGTGCTCCTCAGGAAGAACTTGGTCTCAAATGGAATGCTAAGAACGGCCTTGTTGAAATCAGGCACAATGAAGAGCTTCCATCAGTGATCAAACAGTTAGAGGCCGAGGCTGAGGAGCGAAGGTTGAAAGAAGCAGAAGAACGCATGGCTGCTGATGCTGAAGCAGAACGCCTGGCTGCCTTGCGACAGGAGTTCTCCCAAGTAGAAGAGCCAGCTGTAGATTTTAACGCTCTTGATGAAATACTCATGGCTCCTTCTCCTGCTCAAGATCCTCAAATGAACGCTCCATGTTCCAGTTCAGGACCAAGGCTCCGATCTGCTCCAGCAAATATCTCTGAGCATCCTCCTGCGGAACTCTTAGGTGCAATCATGGACAATCAATGTCATGTTTTCTCCGCTATCAAGGACTTATCCGCGGCTCTCACCAAGACGGCAGAACTTCAATCTCAACTCCTCAAGTTCTTCCAAGACCAGAGCCGTTCTCAGTGATTGCCCACTACCCGTTCATCCTCTATCATTTTGCCCTCGCTTCTTTTGAATTTCAAACAATTATGACCTTTGGTCTGTAATAACTCTTTTTTGATTGAATGGCAATCCATCAGTTTGCTTGCATGTGTTTGTTTAAGCGTTCCACTGCTTTTAGTTATGTGTTTATGCTAACGTCCTTATCACTTGTTATCCTTTTCGATGATGCCAAAAGGGGGAAGTGTAGTTTTGCAGAGATGCGCTATAAAATAGTTATCTAGAATAACCCGTGCCAGATTGATAGGCTTTCGGTTCAAGAAGGCGTCCAAGATGATACTATTAGTGAGTTGGACAATAGACTTCTTCTCTTGGCGGGGGACGACCATGCGCACTATGAAGTGATGCGCAAGGACGCCCGTCTTGGAGAGACAATGGGTGACTCTATCCTTAGCAACTGGCTGCCTCCCATTGAATATATTGTTGAAGATTTCTTCCTGGGAGAAGCGGCCAAAGTTCTTACAAGGAAAGTCGTGTAGAGCATCCTGAGTGTTGGGACGCTATCAAGAACGCCTGCGTACTTGTTAGTGTTCCACACAACCGTCCCTTAGTTTTGATATGACAAACTCACTTTGATTCTAATAAAGTTGTCCAAGTGTTCAGGAACGCTAGTGACCAAAAGGACAACAAGTGTGTATGGGCGTCCCACAGGCTTAGGGACGCTAGCTAACAGGAAGTAAGGACGAGCAAGAGACTACTTGAGCAAGGACGGAGTCCTGAGCAAGTAGGAACGCAAGAAAGGAGTCCTTACTCACTAGCCGACAGGATGACATCACTCGACAATGTTTGATCATCCAAGGACACGTGGAGACCGATCCTGTAGCGGAGTCCAACACTACGTGGCGGACGATCATGTTACAGAGTTCATCAACACGTGGCGGCTGATCCTGTAGCGGAGTTCATCACACACAGCTGGATACAGGAAGCTTCCTCATCACCGCCAAACTCGTGGAAGAAGATCCTGTAGCCACGTACCTGAAGGGCATGATCGTCAGAACGTGAATGACGCCCTTCCCAAGTCCTATAAATACCGCAAGGCATTTATTGTGACTTCAACGCT
Source organism: Polygonum aviculare (assembly GCA_934048045.1). Taxonomy (NCBI): domain Eukaryota; kingdom Viridiplantae; phylum Streptophyta; class Magnoliopsida; order Caryophyllales; family Polygonaceae; genus Polygonum; species Polygonum aviculare. The sequence continues at coordinate 18,699,150 of OW204023.1, read as the reverse complement.
TTCAAAGAATATTCAGAGAGAATCAAAGAGAAAGCGACTCACTCAAGAACACAAAGAACAAACTCAAGAACTCAAGAACAGTGCTAAATCTTTGAGTTAGATCGAGTGAGACTTGTAAACCAAATCACAAATCTGTTTGTAATCAAAAGAAGAGAAAGAGAGTTCTGCGAAGTACTGCAGAACGCAGGGATAGGAGTCCTTTAGTAGATTGAACTTGCTTAAGTTGTAGGCTTAGAGGAGTCCTTTACTAGTGGACTTAGGGAAAAGCTAAGTGCCAGAGAACTGTAAAGACTCGCCAGTACAACTGTAAGAACGTTCAATATAAAGGAAGAACTATTAAAAAATCCTCCAAGGAGGTAGAGGTTTACACTCAAGGACTACTTAGTCTTGAGTGGTTCCTCTATAATTCTCTGCGTTCATTACTTACCTGTTTAGTACTTAATTTCCGCTGCATTACTCAAGGACGCCCCTACTCCTCGTAGGGACGCCTAATCTAAAGACGCCTTTACCAAAGTAAAGGACGTCCCTAAGTACTAACGATCCAACACTGAGGCGGGAGGCGTAGACCCAACATATTTCGGACGGTACCCTCTGCAATAGAGTACTCGTCCCCATTCAGTTCAAACGTCCCTTGAGGCTTCCCCTTCACCGTTGAGACTTCAAATTTTGAGTAGAAGCAGAGAACCTCATTAGGGTCTACAACAGCAGCCTCGTCGCCTATGTGCTCCCAACCCTGAAACTGAAGCAGCTCGAGAAATTCTGTGCAGCCGTTCTCTTCAAGGAACTGGGGGGTAAATAAGAGCGGCGGCAGGATTTTCTTAAGGCGCTTCTTATTGTCGCCATTTCTCACTATGACGTCGTCGCCGGCGTCCTCTACCTCTTCAACTTCGCCCTCCTCTTCCTCATTCTCTTCATCTTGATGAGGGACGTCATCATTGTCTGAGGCCTCGTCCCCTTGGTCAAGGGACTCAGCCATTTCTTCTTCGTGGGACACTTGGGATTGAGGAGGGGCGTCCACTGGAGTCCTGGCCAGGGACTTGATGGTGTCCGGATTGGGAGGGTCAAAAATCAATTAAAAACCGAACCCTGTAGTAGTACAAGGTAGGGTGTCGAACGCTCGGGAGTTCGTACGTTGAGTGCACCAAAAAGACTTTAAAAATGGAAAGAAAGGTAAAAACAAGGAGAATCAAAGGAAACAACTCGGGACCAACAAAGGTCACTTTGGCCCGAGAAGGATCGACGTTGGATTTGCACGGGACCGACACAGATGAAGTCGGGCCCGAGGTCTGGGAATGTCGGACTAAGCAAAATGGGTAGATCGGTCTTGGGTTTTTGGGTTCCTTCCCTAACTAGAAGTGGGTAATTCCACCCCAATTCAGCCAATAAGTGTTGATCCTCATAGAATCGAGGTTGTTCACCTTCGATCCCGCCACTCTACATATCGACCCTAGGGAGATTGACTTCCCATTCGATACAAGTTCAAGTGATAGGCAAGAGATTGCTTTCACTCACCCCTACCAATCACAAGCCCTTGATCCCTTGCTTTCACAAGAGATTGTAGCTCTATATAGAGAGGATTCCTAGATCAACACTCAAGCCTATGGAATTGGGGGTTCACACCCAAACCTAGGTAGGGGTTTCCCCCATAGCCCAAGACTATGGAATCTACTCCATATGGAAAGAGTAAAAAGCAATCAAAAGACAAAGCAAACAAGTCTCAATCATCAAACTCAAATCAAAGCCAAATCTCATTCAAATCAAAGGGAATTCACAAGATCCAAACTCTAATCCACAAATTGCAAAACAAAACAAGTTCAAACTCACAACTCCTTCCTAGATCTCCCAACCTCCACCGATTTCTCCTCTTCTTCTCCTCTCCTTTTTCCTCGTTGCTCTCCAAGTCTTCCTTGATCCTTTTGAGAGTGATTAATTGTGTCTAAACTTGGATAAATCTCTAATTGTTGTTGGATCGTTAGTCTGAGGGACGTCCTTTACTTTGAGTAAAGGCGTCCTTTGGTCAGGCGTCCCTACGAGGTGTAGGGGAGTCCTTTAGTATTGCAGCGGAAATAAAGACTAAACAGATAATAGATGAACGCAGTGAATTATAGAGGAACCACTCAAGACCAAGTAGTCCTTGAGTGTAAACCTCTACCTCCTTGGAGGATTTTTGAATAGATCTTTCCTTTCTATTGAACGTTCTTACAGTTGTACTGGCGAGTCTTTACAGTTCTCTGACACTTAGCTTTTCCCTAAGTTCACTAGTAAAGAACTCCTTTAAGCCTACAACTTAAGCTTGCTCAATCTACTAAAGGACTCTATTTCTACGTTCTGCAGTACTTCGCAGAACACTCTCTTTCTTTTTGGTTTTTCTTGATACAAACAGTTTTTGTGATTTGGTTACAACTCTCACTCGATCTCACACAAGTCCTAGCACTGTTCTTGAGTTCTTGCGTCAGTTCTTCGTATTCTTGAGTGAGTCGCTTTCCTCTGATTCTCTATGAATATTCTTCTGAAAGCGTTGGCGTCACAATAAATGTCTTGCGGTATTTATAGGACTTGGGGAAGGGCGTCATTCTCGTTCTGACGATCATGCCCTTCAGGTACGTGGCTACAGGATCTTCTTCCACGAGTTTGGCGGTGATGAGGAAGCTTCCTGTATCCAGCTGTGTGTGATGAACTCCGCTACAGGATCGGCCGCCACGTGTTGATGAACTCTGCTACAGGATCGTCCGCCACGTAGTGTTGGACTCTGCTATAGGATCGGTCTCCACGTGTCCTTGGATGATCAAACATTGTCGAGTGATGTCATCCTGTCGGCTAGTGAGTAAGGACTCCTTTCTTGCGTTCCTACTTGCTTGGGACTCCGTCCTTGCTCATGTAGTCTCTTGCTCGTCCTTACTTCCTGTTAGCTGGCGTCCCTAAAACTTATGGAACGTTCATACACTTGTTGTCCTTTGTTAATTGGGCGTTCCTGAACACTTGGACAACTTTATCAGAATCAAAGTGAGTTTGTCATATCAAAACTAAGGGACGGTTGTGTGGAACACTAACAAGTACGCAAGCGTTCTTGATAGCGTCCCAAAAATTTCCCCCTTTTTGATGATGACAAACTCTTTTGCAGAATAGTTTTAACATTGGAACTTAGCATGCATGAAAACATAGAAGCGTCCTCTAACACTTAGAGAAATTTCAGTAATCACAAGTTTTCATTCTTTGATTCTTTAACATTTGGATTTTAGGGAGAGAGTCATGTCCTAGAAAATTTTCTAGACGTCCTCTTTTATTCTAGCATGGGCGTTCCTTAGACTTTTCACTTAATAGTTCCCCCTTAACACTTGCTTATTCTAGATAACTATTTTATAGCGCATCTCTGCAAAACTACACTTCCCCCTTTTGGCATCATCGAAAAGGATAACAAGTGATAAGGACGTTAGCACAAACACATAACTAAAAGCAGTGGAACGCTTAAACAAACACATGCAAGCAAACAGAGGAATTGCCATTCAAACAAGAGTTAGAGTTATTACAGACCAATGGTCATAAGTGTTTGAAATTCAAAAGAAGCAAAGGCAAAACAACAGGGGATGAAAGGAGTGTTGGCAATCACTAAGAACGGCTCTGGTCTTGGTAAAACTTGAGCAGTTGCTCTTGAAGTTCCGCAGCCTTTGAGAACGCAGAAGACAAGTCCTTGAGAGCAGAGAAGATTAGGCACTGGTTGTCCATAATCGCACCCATGAGTTCTGCTGGAGGATGCTGAGAGATGTTCGCAGGAGCAGAACGGGGCAAAGGACCTGTGCTAGAAGAAGGAGCGTCCTAAGGGAAAGTTGGAGGAGAAGAGGGCCCTAAGAGCATTTGATCTAGAGTTGTAAGATCTACAGCAGGCTCTTGATCGGTAAGGGACTCTTGAGACGTAGGAGCAAGCCTTGCGGCCTCAGCCTCAACAGCTAGGCGTTCTTCTTCTGCTTTCTTTTTCTCAGCTTCTAGCTGCTTTACCACAGAAGGCAACTCTTAATTGTGCCTTATCTCGACCAGTCCTTTATTTGCATTCCATTTTAGGCCAAGTTCTTCCTGAGGAGCACTCTCATCATAGGCGTTCTGAGAGTCTAGGATCAGCTTGACTAGCCCCGGGTACGGCAAAGCATGTCTCTTCCTCCCACACTTAGCCATATGTTGCATTGCTATTCTTGCTAAGTTGATGGGGCGGCGTTCCAGAAAAGCGTCAATGAGAATTATGTCATGAGTTTGAACAATTGACCTTTTCTCTTGCCTAGGAAGGACGGCGCGACATATGAAGTAATGAGCGATGGCGCCGACTTTGCTCAGAACGTGAGCCACCCTGTCCAGTCCGATGGGCCTTTTGCCCTGAAAGATGTGCTCTACGAGAGGCAGTTCTTCATCAGTTGTTTCGAACACGCCTTCCGGAAGAGAGCTAAGAGCGTCGGACGGGGGCTTTTGGGGGCTGAGTCCCATGAAGGCGCGGACCTGGCGTTCATTGACGGATGCCTTCTCACCATCTATTTTGAAGTGGAGAGAGCCGTCTTTTGATTTGTACCTCAGGTCCTTGTAGAACGCCTTTACTTGTTCCTTGTCCACCACAGCGGGCGCAGGCCCAACTTTCAGCCAGCCCTGAAATCGCAGAAGCTCGAGGAACTCCTGGACGTCATTATCTTTGTGGAAGGAAGCGAGCCACTCTTCAGAATACACAAGAGGGCTAAGGACGTTCACTGGTGCGCCATCATTCTTTCGTTTGCACTTGCCTTTTGGGGAGTCGGAGTCCTCATCATCATCTGACTCGTCCTTAGAGTCACTATCAGAAGCGTCCTTTGAAGAAGCGTCCTCTGTGCCTTGTTCTTTTTCAGCATCGCCACCAGCTGTGGCTTGATTGGCATCAGAGGTCTGACCTTGGGACGTTCCTTCGGCGTCCTGAGCTTCTGTGGGATTTTCAGTTATTGTGGGCTCAGCGTCCGCCGGGACTTGATGGGTTTCTGTTTGGATTGTGGGGGAGGGGTTTTCTTGTGGAGCTGGGGAGGGGTTGAGGATGGGGAGGGATTGGTTGTAAGGGGGGATCTCCTGAGCATCACGCTCGAGCTCTTCAGAGAGAGATGGCTCGGCGTTCTCCTGAGCGACCTGGTGCTCACCAGCGTCCTCAATTTGTGCAGGAGCGTTCACCTCTCCTTCCACTTCATCATGGGAATCCCCAGTAACATCAATAAATGGGGAGTCCTGTGCAGGAGTACCTCTTTCGCTCCCAGATGAGCTAGAGGAAGAAGAGGAGGAGGAGGGAACGTGCTCAACCTGCGCAGGAGCTTCCTTGGCCAGCAACACCTTGGGCTTTTCGCCAGCTTTCCTGCGGCGGAAAGTGTGCTCAAACGTGCGTTCTGCCTCCTCGGGGCCACTTTCGGAGGATGGAAGGCGGGACCTTGGGGTGTCGGGGTCCTTCGGAGGTGATATGTGGGCCGGGGCAGATGGGAAGAGAGCCAAGTTTAGGGGGGACGGGGGAGGAAAAGGGATTATAGCGTTTTGTGTGGATGGTTGAGGGGACGGTGGAGTTGGGAGTTGGACAATTTGGATTTGGGAGGGAGGAGTGGATTCCTTGGAAAGCCGTTTTGTGGTGCTTGTCCTTTTTGTGGGGGTTTCCGAGGATGGGACGCTAGAGGTCTTGGCCTTTTTGAGGGGCCTTGGGTCGTGAACCTTTTTGGAGCGTCCCTCCTTTAGGTGGGAGGGGAACTTATCCACGATCTCCGTTGGATTGGATGTGGAGAATGGTTGGGAAGATTTTTAGAGGGGAGAGGAAGGGGCAGGACGTTTGAGGAGTTTTTTAGTGGTTAAGGTGGGGACGGTAAGAGGAGGGGGAGAGGGACTTGGTACTCGGGACTTTAGCATTTTGTAGGCTAAGGAGTCCTCAGGGTACATGGGAAAGTCAGGGAGGACGGCGTTATGGAGGTCGGGTATAAGATCAAGAAGAGGGCCAAGATTCTCACCTCCAAACTGAGAAAAGAAAAGCACGTCGTCCATCCTTCCGGGTAGATCTTTGAAGTTGGTCTTGTGGAGGCCGGGAATGACGAATCGTTCGATGAACTTTTCGTAGTTCCTGGTCTTTATTGCGTCTCCCTTCACATCAGGATAGCCCATCCGTTCTCTTATCAAGTTGTAGAGGGTTCTCGGCTTCCTGTTGATGAAGTCCACCAACGATTCATTAAGAACGATGGGTTTGGGCTTCTCAATGTAGTGGGACTTGACGAGCTTTCTGCGCTTCCCGCCGGTAGAAGATCCGGCTACGTTCACTTGTCTTTGAGACATGTTTTCAGGTGAGATTTTAGTGAGAGAAAGCTGCCGGAGTTCTAGAGAGATGTCAGAGCCAATTTGAGAGCGAGAAAGTGGTTGAGCGTAATAAATTCGAGAGCGACTGTTCTGGCCTTATATAGAGGAAGCGGTGGCAGAACTGTAATTACCACTGTTTAACTGTTCGACACGTGGCGAAACTTCCCCCTTAAGCTTTGAGCAAAAGCAACGGTCACTGTTCACACTTTCAAATATTCAAATTTCTGACATTTCAACTGCATCTCAAACACTGAACTGGCGTTCTCCCTTTCAAACTTTGGCGTTCTCCCATAGCCAACTTACCGTTCCAGTGATCACCTTTCGAACCATTTGAGAACAAAGCAAGTACGTCCCGTAAAATAAAATAGGAAGCTCATAGGACGCTTTTGCAGAGTTCTCGGCTAGGGTAAGCTTAGAGTTCCCATCATTTCGGCTTATAATGAGGGTTGGGTGATCAGGGCAACTCTTTTCAAGACAAATAGAGAAAATTTGAATGGCGTTCCAAAGAAGCAAACACATGAAGTTTTAGACTAGCGTCCTTGCAAATATGAATTCAATGCATAACAGTCCTTAAACACTTAGAATCTACTAAACATAGCCAATCATTGAGGGAATAGTAGAACGGGACTTGCTACTTAAAAGTTATCATCCCCAAGAGCAACCTGAGATGCTCATAGGGACGTCTATCAAGCGCCTTAGTGAAAATATCAGCTATTTGGTCTTCAGTCCTTACATGCTCCATACTAATGAGTCCTAGTTCAACATTATCACGCAAGAAATGATGCCTTATATGAATATGTTTTGTGCGTGAATGAAAAACAGGATTCTTAGAAATTTCAATAGCACTTGTGTTATCGCAACGAATAGGAATAGTTTCAAGATTGATACCGTAGTCCTCTAGTTGATATTTGATCCAGATAACTTGTGAACAGCACGAGGCAGCAGCAACGTACTCGGCTTCCGCAGTTGAAAGCGCCACAAAGTTCTGTTTCTTGGATCCCCAAGAGACTAGGCATGAACCAAGGAACTGTGACATTCCTGAAGTGCTTTTATGATCAATTACATGTCCCGCATAATCAGCGTCCGAGTAGCCAACAAGCTTGAAGGACGTCTTCCTGGGGTACCAAAGGCAAAGATCGTCGCGTCCTTTGAGGTAGCGAAAGATCCTTTTGACTTCTTGCATGTAGGACTTCTTTGGATTTGCCTGGAAGCGTGCACACAAGCAAACGGCAAACATAATGTCGGGACGGCTTGCGGTCAAATAGAGCAAAGAACCAATCATCCCTCTGTATAGTTTTTGATCAACGTCCTTTCCCTGTTCGTCTGCGTAAAGACGCGAGTTCGGAGAACATGGGGTTGCAACAAGTTTGGACGTATTCATTCCGTACTTCTCAAGCATCCTACAGACATATATTTGTTGGTGAATACGCGTCCCTTCCTTGAGTTGATTGATTTGAAGTCCCAAGAAGAAATTAAGCTCTCCAATGAGGGACATCTCAAACTCACTACTCATTAAAGACTTGAACTCATCGACAAGTTTCATGTTAGTGCTACCAAAGACAATATCATCAACATAAACTTGAGCAATCAAAATGTCCTTGTGAACTTTCTTTATGAACAAAGTTTTATCAATTGAACCTCTAGTATACCCATGAGACAAAAGAAAGGACGCAAACTTGTCGTACCAGGCACGAGGGGCTTGCTTGAGTCCATAAAGCGCTTTGTCCAAGTAGTACACATGGTCCGGGTGAGAGGCGTCCTCGAAGCCAGGCGGCTGAGCAACGTACACTTCCTCCTTTAGCTTTCCATTGAGAAAGGCAGTCTTGACGTCCATCTGAAATAGCTTGAATCCTTTGTGAGCGGCAAAGGCAATAAGGAGACGAACGACTTCAATTCTAGCAACAGGAGCAAAGGTCTCATCATAGTCTATGCCTTCCTCTTGCTTGAATCCTTGAGCCACCAGTCTTGCCTTATTTCTTGACACACGTCCACTCTCATCAAGCTTATTTCTGAACACCCATCGCGTCCCTATGATATTTTTGCCTTTGGGACGTGGGACGAGGGTCCAAACTTTGTTCCTTTCAAACTGGTTGAGTTCTTCTTGCATTGCTTGAATCCAGTCAGCGTCCTGAAGTGCTTCTTTGATATTCTTTGGCTCCACCATAGAGACAAAGGCATTGAATGCACAGAAAGCCAAGTTTGCACTCTGGGACTTGCTTGCAGCTGACCTAGTTTGAACTCCTTGAGAAGGATCTGAGACAATCTGGGATGTTGGGTGGTCCCGAGAGAAGCGGGACTCCCTTTGAAATAATTGAGCAAATCTTGGATCAATGTCTCCATCTGAATCATCACTATCATTTTGAGCATCGTCTTCAGTGCGTTCCTCCTCAGAGAGAGCGTCCACACCTTGACTTTGCCCACCTTGTTGACTTGATTCAGCAACATCTTGTTGAACTGGAGATTCACTACGAGATGGAACTCCCTGAACAACACTGGGAACTTCCACTGAGACTTCATCAGGATTTGGGGTAGCGTTCTTAGGAACATAGTACTTTCCAGAGGACCAATCTTCAACTTCATCTTCAGAGTCGTCCTGCTGTTGTGACGAGGAGCGTTCTTTCTTTCTTGCTTTTTCTTTGTGAGAAGAACTTTCTTTGAACACAACATGAATATTCTCCTCAAGCTTTAGAGTCCTTTTGTTGAAAACTCTATATGCTTTGCTGGTGAGGGAGTACCCAAGGAATATAGCTTCATCACTTCTGGCATCAAACTTTCCAAGTTTCTCTTTATCATTGTTGTGAACGAAACACTTACAACCAAAAACTCTGAGATAGTCAAGGCGAGGCTTCTTTCCGTTCAACAACTCATAAGATGTCTTTTTCAAGAGAGGACGGATCATGGCACGATTGATGATGTAGCATGCTGTAGCAATAGCTTCTGCCCAGAAGTACTTGGGAACGCTATTAGCCAAAAGCATAGTTCTTGCCATATCCACTAGCGTCCTGTTCTTTCTTTCTACAACTCCATTTTGTTGAGGAGTCCTTGGAGCTGAGAAGTTGTGCGAGACACCATGTTGATCACAGTAGGCCAGGAACTCTGAATTTTGGAATTCCGTCCCATGGTCTGATCTTATAGCTTTGAGAGGCGTCTCAAGGGCAACTTCCACTTGTTTGATGAAGACTTTGAACGCATTGAAACAATCTGCTTTGGAAGCCAAGAAAAGAACCCAAGTGAATCGAGAAAAATCATCTACAAGAACGTAAATGTACCTCTTTCCACCGTAGCTTAGCGTTTTCATTGGTCCACAAAGATCCATATGGAGAAGTTCCAAAGGCTTCTTCGTACTGACTTCATTTTTGGACTTGAAAGACGTTCTTGTTTGCTTCCTTTTGATATAGGCTTCACACTGTTCAACCGTCTCAGGATCAATTCGGGGAAGTCCTTTCACAAGATTTTTCTGGTGTAGCTTAAGGATTGTGCTAGGTCCAGCATGGCCAAGACGGCAATGCCAGAGATCAGCGTCCTTCTTTGAAGCAGATAGACACAACTCTGATTTGGGCTTGAACTCTTGATTGAAGATGTAGACATTGTTTTAGCGTACTCCTTTGAGAACGACTTTGTTGGATTTCTTGTTGATGACGAGGCATTCCTTTGAGTCAAATGTGACTAGGTTTTCACCTTGATCACACATCTGAGAAACGCTAAGAATATTGAAGCCAAGTCCTTCAACAAGACTTACGTTGGTTGCTTTGATGGACGGGTTAAGAATAGCAGTTCCCGTTCCCTTGATCTTTCCCTTGCCCTTATTGCCAAACGAGACAGTTCCTCCCGTGGCACTACTTTGGATAGAAGTGAGATGGATCTGGCTTCCTGTCATATGATTTGAGGCGCCACTATCAATGATCCATGGACGTCCCCTCACTTCCACCTGCCATAACAAAGTTAGTGTTTGGCGACCCAGGCAAGGTGTTCCTTACCTGGTTCGTTACAGAAATAGAACTCTGGTTCTGGCATGTAGTCATTAATATTCACATCATTTGAAATAGCATGCTTGCGGAAAGAATTCCTAGAGCGTCTAGAACGCCTAGGATTAGCTTTAGGAACGGACTTAGTATTTTCGTTGTTAGTCCTAGCAACCTTTCCATTTTCAACATCTTCCTTGAGTTTTAAGCAATCATATTTGTAGTGATCTCCTTGTCCACAGTACCAACACGTCCTATAGTAAGTACCGAGGTAGTACTTCTTGTTGGGACGTTGAATTTTGTTTTGATTCATCTTTTGCGGATCACAGACTTTTGAACCTTCCCCTTTGGCAATTTTCTTATAAATTTTATGACTAGTGGAATTGGTGTAGTAGTCCTCTTGTCCTATTTCTCCACTTTCTAGAACTCTAATTCTTTCAAGAAGATTCTTGGTTTTCTCACGTTCAAGTTCTAGTTCTGAAGTTTTACTAGCCTCAAAATCACTAGGGAGAGAGTTCCTAGGTTCAGACTCATAGCCTAGTCCTCTTTTGGCTGGGACAAAGACTATTGGCTTGACTTCCTCAACTATGAGACTCTTTCCCAACACCTTCACTTCTTCTCTAAGCTTAGCGTTCTCATGTTTGAGACACATTACTTCAGTTTTTAGAGATTTAGATTCTTCAAGTGAGGACTCTAGTTGAACGGTCATGGAGCTACAGTTTTCACATTCAATAACAATATTCTCATTTTCAAGCTCAAGTTCATCCATTCTATGTTGCATGATAACACTTTCTTCCATGATTTTTCCAATCAGTTTAATGAGCTTAGATTTGGAACAATGTTCTAAAGAACTCATCATAGATTCACGTGTTACCTCATTTTCAGATTTCGGAACGTTCTCCTCAACAGCTGTGACGTCCTCCATAGCCATGTACGCCACTTGCTCATCAGGTTCTTCATCATCATCATCAGAGGAAGAACTCCCATTATCCCATGCAGAGGCGAACGCTCCAATAAGGGCTTTCGTCCTTATATCCTTAGCAGACATTCCTGTTGTACACTTTTTAGCAAAGTGTCCTTTCTTGTTACACTTGTAACATGTGAGTTCCTTCATTTCAGCATCGGAGTACTTGTGACTTTCCTTCTTTGGCATCTTGTGTTTGTTGATGTATTTGTTCCTTTTGCCAAAGGCACGAACAACTTTGTTGAAGAGAGCAACTTCTTCCTCTTCCTCGAGCTGTTCCTTAGTCTTGCTTTCCTTTTCCTTCAAAGCTTGAACGCGCATCCTCTCGCGTTTCTCGTTCTTCTTAGCTTCCACCATCAAAGAAATTTCTTGCTGACGAAGAATATAGTCAGCGTCCTCTGGTGTTGTGGACGCCAAAGCAAGATCAGTTTGAGGGTTGTTTGCTAGTTGAACCATATCAGTTTTCCTCCGTTCTTCGTACTGTCTGAGCTTCCCATAGATTTCTTCCATATCTAGAGTCTTGTTGGCCGAGAAATCGTTCACAGATTCATTTGGCAACATACTGAAAGCATAGAACTCCTTCTTGATTTTCAGCTGAACGTCCTCTTTCATTTCAGCTGTTCCTACATGAAACTACTCCAGGGCGTCCCACTGTTGTTTAGCAGTTGGCAAGTTACCGACTCGAGTGGCGTCCCTCTCACATAGGGATGCTTGTAGGAAACACATGGCTTTTGCGTTGGTTTCCATTAATTTGAACTCGTCAGGACCCCACTCGTCCTCCTTGTCAACTTTGTCAGCGGGCACCTTGAGATCTCCTTTCATGATGACCTTCCAGCATTGATAATTCTGACCTCTGCAGAAATTCGCGAACCTTGTTTTCCAGCGATTGAAGTTGCCGTCCGTCAGGCGCGGAGGCTTCACAAAAGAGATTCGAATCGGTTCCATATCCATCTTTACCTGCAACTCAGTAAGAATCTAGAGCGCCTGCTCTGATACCAATTGTTGGATCGTTAGTCTGAGGAGCGTCCTTTACTTTGAGTAAAGGCGTCCTTTGGTCTGGCGTCCCTACGAGGTGTAGGGGTGTCCTTTAGTATTGCAGCGGAAATAAAGACTAAACAGATAATAGATGAACGCAGTGAATTATAGAGGAACCACTCAAGACCAAGTAGTCCTTGAGTGTAAACCTCTACCTCCTTGGAGGATTTTTGAATAGATCTTTCCTTTCAATTGAACGTTCTTACAGTTGTACTGGCGAGTCTTTACAGTTCTCTGACACTTAGCTTTTCCCTAAGTTCACTAGTAAAGAACTCCTTTAAGCCTACAACTTAAGCTTGCTCAATCTACTAAAGGACTCTATTTCTATGTTCTGCAGTACTTCGCAGAACACTCTCTTTCTTTTTGGTTTTTCTTGATACAAACAGTTTTTGTGATTTGGTTACAACTCTCACTCGATCTAACACAAGTCCTAGCACTGTTCTTGAGTTCTTGCGTCAGTTCTTCGTGTTCTTGAGTGAGTCGCTTTCCTCTGATTCTCTATGAATATTCTTCTGAAAGCGTTGGCGTCACAATAAATGCCTTGCGGTATTTATAGGACTTGGGGAAGGGCGTCATTCTCGTTTTGACGATCATGCCCTTCAGGTACGTGGCTACAGGATCTTCTTCCACGAGTTTGGCGGTGATGAGGAAGCTTCCTGTATCCAGCTGTGTGTGATGAACTCCGCTACAGGATCGGCCGCCACGTGTTGATGAACTCTGCTACAAGATCGTCCTCCACGTAGTGTTGGACTCTGCTACAGGATCGGTCTCCACGTGTCCTTGGATGATCAAACATTGTCGAGTGATGTCATCCTGTCGGCTAGTGAGTAAGGACTCCTTTCTTGCGTTCCTACTTGCTTGGGACTCCGTCCTTGCTCAAGTAGTCTCTTGCTCGTCCTTACTTCCTGTTAGCTGGCGTCCCTAAGCCTTATGGAACGTTCATACACTTGTTGTCCTTTGTTAATTGGGCGTTCCTGAACACTTGGACAACTTTATCAGAATCAAAGTGAGTTTGTCATATCAAAACTAAGGGACGGTTGTGTGGAACACTAACAAGTACGCAAGCGTTCTTGATAGCGTCCCAACAATTGTCTTCTCTCCTTTTAATTAGGGGCCAAGAATATCCAAAAAATGGAAGAAGGGCAAAAGTGGAAGATCAAATTTGTGTGCCTTGGTACACAATCCACACTTCGCCGACTTAGACCGACACGGATCAACATCGGGCCCGACTTGCCACACCTCGGTCCGGGTCTCCATGTGTCGATCTCGGGCCCGACTTGCTGGGCACCTCGATCCTGGCCTCAATATTCTTCTCTTCTTGGTCTTTCTTGAGCTCCTCTTTGTTGATCACTCGGCTCTTCCACTCCTTAATGTTCATGCCTTGCTCATCCTTAGAGACTCCTTCTGAAACTTCCTCAAAACACGCCAATTTACCTACAAAACACAACAAATTCGCATAGTCTCCGAATCTCATAGAAAATCGGAATCTAAGCTAAAAAGGAACAAAACACACAAGAGAAGGGACTAAAGACACATATTTACAAGGGAAATTAACCACTAAAACACCACCAAAATGAGAGACATCAGAATACCCCATACTTAAACTTGCTTGTCCTCAAGCAATAACAATGTAAACAAGACCGAAGCATAATCTTCAAGTAAAGCCTCTTATGAAAAATCGAGCACAAGTGATAGATAATCAAGCAGGATTACGTCATCATACATGATCAAGTGTTCAAGGAATAAAGTCAATTGCAACCAAGCCTCACTTTAGGGATATGAAAATGTGTATCACTCATCATGTGTTTAGGTTTAGCAATGAACACTCAAACTCAAAAATCATGCAAGTAAAAACTTTACTATTGAAGCTAATATCACCAATTCCTCCACCTAGAGACGCCTATTACAATGCACACAAAGAGCTCGAACTTGGCTCAATGGAGGTCCTCAAAGAGGTTCCATTCGGCCGGGTTGTAATGGGGCTTTTGGTGTTTCTCAAGGTAGGAATTATTTTGGTCTTGTGGTGCTTATAATGGGGATTGAACTTTCTAGTCTCTCACCTACTTCACCAAATTATTCCACTTTCAACTTTCACAGTTATCCAAAAGACTTTGATTTTTCTCTTTCTCAACCCACTTTTCACTTAACATTCCACTTCATCTTTTCACTTAGGCTTTTTGTTGGATTTTTCTCACTTTTGCACATAGGATTGACTTTCAACATACATCGGGCCTGAGGTGGTTACTAACTCGGTTGGGACCCTTTTTTCACACTTAAGCACTTTGCTTTCAATCCACTACTTTTCCCAACATTTCTTTCTTTCTTTTTCTCTTCTTATGCTCAACAAAGATGCACTACCCACTTGATTTATAACTCCATTCTTTTACCCTTTACCAAAGAGAATCTCAACTCTCCAAATACATTCCCCAAACCTCTCACTAAAGTCCAATCCCATAAGGGTCAAGTCATATAGGCTAGGAATCATATTTTTGAGGAGTTTCAAACAAAGGTCTAAGGCTAAAACGGGGCTACAAACAACAGTTTATCTTCAAGGTAGGATATGGAACGTTTTGTGACTAAATGAAATAAAGTTCAAATCAATGTGACAAAGCATAGATGACTCGGGCAAAGTCGTTGTTCCCTTATCAAAAATAAATCCAAAACATGCAAACAACAATATAGTAGGCAAGCAAGGGGTCGAACCCAAAAGAATCAGTTTTTATTTAGATTTTATGGTTTTCATGCAAGTAATCGAAGGGGGTTTGAAAGTCAGTTTCAATCGAAGGTTATCAAGTAGAGTTTATCCAATCAATTCCACTTTATTAATCCGTTGATCATGAATTCATCCACCTCTTTATATGCCTAGGTCAATTCCAATCCCAATCATTAGCAATCGCAAGTCCACGGTCCACATAATTCTATAACCCTAGGTAAGGACGCTTAACCTAGAATTAGCATAGAGCACAGGGATATTAGGAAATCAAATCATGCAATCAAGCTACGAGTCTCATGCACAATTAAACCATTGAATACTCTTCCCTAAACTAGTCCACGGTCCTAGAATAGAGTTGTTTCGAGAATAGGAAAGATGCATAGATAACAACCAATCCTAATTCAAACGATAGATCTAAGTCAATTAAACAAGTAGATCAGGCTCATAGAATCAAACATAGATCATGGGATGAAGCACAAGAGTATCAATAAAGACATTGGGATAAAGAGGTTACCAGAATTTCACAACTTCTCAATAAAGCTTCCTTGATTGAATAAACTCAAGAGGAGAGTTAGTTCTCCATTACAAAGAAAACTCTAATCTTTATTGAAAGAACAATTGATTGACAAGTAAGTTGGATGTCCTAAAAACATAGAAAGGTTCCCCTTAAATAGCCCCAAGGATCAACCTTTTCGGATTAAATAAGATAGGAAACCGAAAGATAAGAAAGAAAACAAGATAGAAACAATGAAATCTTGTCCGCGTGAAAGTCGGCCATCACCGCGACCGCGGCGGTCTTCTTCGGTCAAATACTGAGTCGGCTTCTACCGTGATCGCGCCACAGACAGCGCGACCGCGGCCTTCATAAGTCTTCATGGTTCGTCTCTTCACGCTACCGCGCCCGCGTCCTAGACAACGCGACCAAGATATCCATGCAGTGGCGAATCTTCGTCTTTAAGCTCTTTAACTCTTGATTCTTCATACTTTGTGTCTTCGGTCTTCATATTACAATAACGCTCAAAACTAACCTAAAAACTCTCTAAATCATCTCAAAATACAAGAGTTATCCCATACAAAATAGCCTGAATCAAATTCCCCCATACTTTGATCTTGCTCGTCCTCGAGTAAACTCAAAACAAATATATCAAGGTAGCACATCTAAGATCTCAGGAATTACAAGGGAGGATAAAAACACTCAGCTCACAACCCGAACCCAAAAATATAGAGAAATCATGAGCATAAAACAATGAAGCTCAAACACACACCTTACAACAAAGTATAGCACTCAAGCTCTAAAAAGATGAAAGAGAGCAACCTAGGATCTACCCAAATCTAACATGTAAGCCCCAAAGTCCCCAAGCAAGAATGATCCTAAAACACTCGAATTTTACCGCTCAATTCTGCTTAGGCGCCCTTTCGGGTTTTCACCTAACCGCTCTTTTCATTTTTCAAAAGGGTGTGCTCACAAAAACTCACAACTCTCATAAACCTCTTATTACCCCAGCCTAATGCTGGTCTGGGTTACCTGCTTATTACCTGAGCTGCCCTTTCGGGTTTTTGACTCATCCCAGGATTTTAAATGCCTTTTTTCAATTTTTATGGCTCTTTATATCTTTTTCTTTTTCTTTCTTTCTTTATTATGCAAAAAAGTATGGTGCAAGTGCTCCATGAAAAGAAGAAAATCAAAAATCTGAAGCAAATCTCTAACTATACTAACTCGGATAAGCGAATGCGAGTACTCCTTCCCCCATACTTAAATCCTTCATTGTCCTCAATGAAGCAAAGAGAAAGGATAGAAGCAAGGAAGAAGGTATGTCAGAAGACTCACAATCGATGAAGAGAAGTGGAATGGAAGAGCTCTTCATAGGTGGTAAAAGGGAAAGCTGTGTATTTCCGATCGGCGGCAATACCGCGGGCGCGGCACAAGGGGCGCAGGCGCGGAATCTCGACAAAGAGCGGAATCATCCTCGGGTGGTGACCGCGAGCGCGGCTGAGGCAGCACGGGCGCGGTTCTCGTGTAGGAACGAGGTCTCGACTTCGTCTTGAACAATGTAATGTAATAATAACCTTCGTATCTTGCTCGTCTCTCGAGAGATAGATGAATGCGTGAACTCGAGCCGTGGAGATGAAATCCCGGGGAAACAAAGCTCCCCCATACTTAGGCTTTACACATAGCCAAAGAATGGAAAATACAAAGATGAATGAATAGAAGAAATAGAAGGTGGAAAGATAGAAGATGGATAGAATGAATGTGGATGGATGAAAGATATAGAGGTAGAATGGGACCAAAAAGTCCTCTTTTTGTCCTTTTTTTTGTCTTTTTCTTTTTTTTTCTTTTTTTTTTAGTAAAAACGAGCTAAAACCGAGACGCAATATGGTTGCCGCGAGCACGGGCTAGTACCTGTTCGTTGGGATGCACTGACGGTCCACCGCGGGCGCGGCCAAAGAGGCGCGGGCGCGGTTTCACGCCAAGCGTGTCCTTTTGGACCTAGTACCTGCATGTTAGCTAGAAAAACAAATAAGTCCTAAGTTAGGAACGGAAAAACAATCTATCTAATCCTTGGGTTGCCTCCCAAGCATCGCTTTTGTTTAACGTCTGGATCGACGTGGATACGATCAATATGGGTCCTCATCGACATCAATTCGAACCGTATTGACACCATGAGATATGGAAAGAGATCCATTGGCAACATCGATGACCGTATTGGCGGTTTTAATGAATGGGCGACCTAGTAAGAGAACCGGGTCGTACCGCCCTTCGCCTATCTCCATCACATAAAAATCTGCAGAAAAGATCAAACCCTGCACATGCACTACAACATCCTCAACTAACCCTTTCGGGCGCACATTAGAGTGGTCAGCCAATTCAATAACAATATCGGACTCCTGTAAAGGACCAAGGCCTAACCTATCATACATGCAAGCTGGAAGAACATTAATGGAGGCACCTAAATCTAGCATAGCACGCTTGATCGGTCCGGGATCGGAGGGTCTCACAATTTTAAATTTATAAAACCGAACCTCACTTGTAGTAAAGAGGTAGGGTGTCGAACACACGGGAGTTCGTGCATCAAGTGTACCCGAAAAAGACTAAAAAGGAATAAAAGAAAGGCAAAACAAAGGAAAACGAGAGAAATCACCTCGGACCGACACAGGTCACTTCGGTCCGAGGGTGGATCGAGGTTGATTTGGCCGGGACCGACTTAGCTCAACGTCGGGCCCGAGGACTGGGTAACTCGATTTGTCAAAATTGGTAGATCGGTCTTGGGTTTTTCGGTTTCTTCCCTAACTAGACTTGGGTAATTCCACCCCAATTCAGCCAACAAGTGTTGATCCTTATGAGATCGAGGTTACTAGCCTTCGATCCCTCCACTCTACACTTCGACCTTAGGGAGTTTTCACTCTCCTTTGATGTTAGGTCTAGTGATTGGGTCCGAGATTGCTCTCGCTTACTCTTACCAATCACAAGCCCTAAGCCCCTTGTTTTCACAAGAGAATTGAAGCTTAGTATAGAGAAGATTCATAGATCAAGCACTCAAAGGCTATGGAATTGGGGGTTCATACCCAATCCTAGCTAGGGGATTCCCCCATAGCCCAAGACTATGGAATCTACTCCATCAAGTAAGAGAAACAAGCAATCAAATGGAAAAGCAAGCAAATCTCAATCATCAACATCAACTCAAAGCCAAATTGCATTCAATTCTCAAAGTGTCAACAAGATCCAAGTCTTAATTCTACCAAATCAAAGCAAAACAAAGTACAAAACTCACAACTCTTCCTCCCTAGGCCACCGATTTCCTCTCTTCTCCTCCGCCCTTCTTTTCCTTGCTCTCCAAGTCTTCCTTGAGTCTCTAGAGAGTGATTTGGGTTGTGGTCTATCCAAACATGCCTTAATGCTCTCTAATCACCTCTTTTTATAACCTCCTAAGATTGGGGACCAAGGAATTCCCAATTTAGGAAGGGGCAAATGTGGAAAGTTGCTAAAAATATGCCTTGGGGAACAATCCTCTCCATTGCTGACTCGGATCGACACGGGTGCACCTCGGGCCCGACGTTGGGAACGTCGGTCCTGTTCTCTGGATGCTCGATCTCGGGCCCGACGTGGTGGTACTCGGTCCTGGGCCTCGATCCTTGTCTTCTTCTTGGGTTTCCTTCGGTTCCTCTTCATTCTTGGCTTGGCTCTTCCGCTCCTTGACTTGGCTCCTTCACAAGCTCCTCCAAAACATCCTCATTCTTGCCATTTTACCTACAAATCTAAGCAAACTCGCATAGTTTCCGACTCTTAAAGAAAACCGGGAACTAAGCTAAGAAGGAACGAAACTAACAAAGAAAGGAATGAAAAACACATATTTACAAGGGAAATTAACTACTAAAACTCCTCCAAAATGAGAGACATCAGAATACCCCATACTTAAACTTGCTTGTCCTCAAGCAATAACCATGTAAGCAAGACCGAAGCACAATCTTCAAGTAAAGCCTCATATGAAAAATCAAGTAAGAACAAGTGATAGATATGCTAGCAAGATTATATCATCACACATGATCAAGTGTTCAAGGAATAAAATTCTAATACAACAAAAGCCTCACTTTAGGTATGTGGAAATGTGTATCACTCATCATG
Source organism: Polygonum aviculare (assembly GCA_934048045.1). NCBI lineage: Eukaryota > Viridiplantae > Streptophyta > Magnoliopsida > Caryophyllales > Polygonaceae > Polygonum > Polygonum aviculare. The sequence goes on along the minus strand of OW204023.1, from coordinate 18,679,534 downwards.
TGTTTAGGCTTGAAAATGAACACTCATACTCAATATCATGCAAGCAAAGACTTTACTATTGAAGCTAATATCACCAATTCCTCCACCTAGAGATGTCTATTACAATGCACACAAAGAATATGAACTTGGCTCAATGGAGGTCCTCAAAGAGGTTCCATTCGGCCGGGTTGTAATGGGGCTTTTGGTATTTCATAAGGTGGGAATCACTTTGGTCTTGTGGTGCTTACAAGGGGATTGAACTTTCTAGTCTCTCACCAAACTCACCAAGTTTTTCCACTTTCAACTTCACTCATCCAAAAGACTTTGATTTTCTTCTTTTCTTTTCTTTCTTCAACCCACTTTTTCACTAAACATTCCACTTCATCTTTGCACTACACTTTTTGTTGGATTTTTCTCACTTTTTATACTAGGATCGACTTTGAACTCATATCGGGCCCGAAGTGCACTTATCCTCGGTCGGTGCCCTTTTCTTCACTTAAGCACTTTGCTTTCAATCCACTACTTTTCCAACTTTCTTTCTTTCTTTTTCACAAAGATGCACTACCCACTTTGATTTATAACTCCATTCTTTGCCCTTCACCAAAGAGAATCTCAACTCTCCAAATATTCTTCCAATCCTCTCACTAAAGTCCAATCCCAATAAGGGCAAGTCATATAGGCTAGGAATCATATTTTTGAGGAGTTTCAAACAAAGGTCTAAGGCTAAAACGGGGCTACAAACAACGGTTTCTTTTCAAGGTAGGATATGGAATATTTTGTGACTAAATGAAACAAAGTTCAAATCAATGTGACAATGCATAGAACAAATCTCATATTGGCCTTGGAAAATAGATAAACACTTCAATAACAAGTATTACTTAGCATGCTTGAGCTATTTCACACACGAAAATGAGGGATATGCAATATGAACAAACATCCCTAAAATGGCCAAAAATAATTTCACAAGGTTCACTCTAGCTTAGTTGCATCAAAACTTCATCCAAGAACTCATGTGCTCAATAAAAACATGCAAGATATCACTTCACATCAAAAACAACATCCATTTTGAGGCTAAACCATCCAAAAATATGCAAAGGAATTTACATGCTCACATCATCATTAGCCTTCATATGGACATCTAAGATGGGAATTCCTAGTCCAAAACCAAATCTTTTTGACATTTTTAACACAATTTTCTAATTTTTATGGATTTTTGCAAAAATTTTCTCAAACACAAAACAAACTCATCCATTCATGCCACTAAAATTCAATCATCAAATCATCACATCATCGTCATTCATGCCACTAACCCAAAATGAAACATCCCTTAAAACAAGACAAAACATGAAAACAAACATGGAACTATGAGTTTCTAACCCACCCCATACTTAAAATTTTGATGTCCTCATCAAAAGAGATCAAACTTAAAAGTAAAGAGAAGAGTAGAGAAAGCTAACAATTTTCCTTATTCCTTGCATGACATGTAGAGGCTTAGTTGTTGGAAGGACGTCCTCGACGTCGACCTCATTGGAGTCTAGCTTGCCGCTCACGCTCGTACACATGATCGTGGAAAGGATCTTGACTTGGTGGTTGAATTTGTGGGGCGGGACGCATCCATTGATCTTCTCGGGAAGAGAAGTTCCCGGACATCCACTCGTTGAACCTCTCTTGGACGGTCCACCTTTGATCCTCGACCGCTCTTAAGTCGTCCACATCACGTCTCATGTATGCCATGTTGCGGTTCATCTCATCAAATTGCTCTTGGAAGTCTTCTTGGTGGTGAGCAAATTGTTGGAGGTTCGAGTATGGTGGGGGATGGGATCGATTTGGGGTTTTTGAGAGTGAATTTGTATTTTGGGAAGGTAGTTATGGAGGTGATGGGTGTTAGGTATGGGAAAGGGAGCTTAAATGGGGTAGAAGACAAAGGTAGGTCAGAAGGGTAAAATAGAAATTTCCCTCAAAATTCAAGACCAAGATGATCGGTTGGCTTGGATCGACGTCGGGACCTCGGGCCCGAGGTACTGGGTACCTCTGTCCTACCCGATTTTGGTTCCTAAAATTCCCCGGCTTAGCAATTCTTACCCACAAGTCATTGCATCATTTCCACATATCATTTCCACAAATACCACACATGATCATCAAGCTCACATAACATATATATCCACAAAACACATGCTAGAGAAAAGATTAGGAAGAATCTATGCTAAAGCAAAGAAAAACAAACTAGAAACTACGAAAATGAATCTACTAAACCCGGGTTGCCTCCCGAGAAGCGCTTCTTTTAAGTCACTAGCTTGACTTCTAACCTCTAACCTTCAAGGAGGGTGAAACACGGTGAATTGATCCTCCTTGTCATATGCATCTCCATTCTCCTCGTAACCAAAGTACCACCATTTGTGTTTGATGAAAGAGTGGCCTCCAAATTCTCCATCATTCGTCTCCTCCAAAGTGTAAGTGGGTATATCTTGCATCTTCTCAACTTGCTCTTCATTACCTACATCACAAACATCCAAAGCATCTAGAGAATTTCTAGGGGATTCAATATCATTGTAACTCAAATCTTCCTTTAGGTCACTTAAGCAAATGAAACTATCCTCTTGATCCTCTTTCAAATCACTTAGACAAATGTAAGAATCTCCCACATCAAAAGGATACCAAGAAGGATACTCTTCACGGTTTCTCGGGCTATCTTCCTCATGGTTCTCAAGTGGATTGTGCAACTCCCTTTCTAGCTCATGAATGTTGATCATGCCTTGACTTCTCAAAGGTGTCTCTTCCTCTTTCGTGGGCTCCAATTCTTCTCTCTTACGCTTGGCATTTTCCTCCAACTTCAAGATCGCCAACGCATCCGGTTCATTTAGAGCCTTGTCGAAATGGAACTCCACTTTTTCTTCACCAATCTCGAAAGTGACTTTCCCATTCCTCACATCAAACATGGCACCCGCCGTAGCAAGAAACGGCCTCCCAAGAATAATGGGCACCATCGGATCCTCTTTCATGTCTAAGATCACAAAATCATCGGACACAAAATATCTTCTAACTCGAACCGGGACGTCATCTAGAATTCCGGTGGCCTTTGTTGATGAACCATCGGCCATGGTAAGACTCATATCGACCGGCTCCATGTCTCCTAAGTTAGCTCGCCTCCATATACTCTTAGGCATCACCGATATACTTGCCCCAAGGTCACAAAGGGCTTTGAAGTTTTGAGATCCTATCCCTACCGTGATGGCAAATCTTCCGAGATCACCTAGCTTTTGAGGTAGCTCTAGGATCTTGACTTCATTTTGCATCTCCACAATTGACCTCTTCTTGCTCAAGATTTCCTTCAAGAACTTTGCATAGGACGGCATCTCACTTAAAGCATCGGTGAATGGAATAGTGATGTTCAAGCCTTGCAAAAGTTTTAAGAACCGCTTGAACTTGCCCTCAACAATCTCCTTGGGCTTCTTCATAGGATATGGAAGAATGGTAGCACCTTGCTTCTTGCTTGGATCCACCTCCTTGGATCGATCTTTCTCCTTCTCAACGATCTCAGCCTGGACCGATGTTGGATCGATGTTGGATCGATGTCGGGACCGACGTCAAGCATCTCGGACCGGGGGCAGGAAATTTCTGGGTAACTCGGGCCGACTTCAGGGCATGTCGGGCCCGACTTGGGTTCTACCTCGGTCCGACTCAGGGGACCTCCTCCGTCTTCTGGATCGATGTCTGGGTACGTCGGACCCGAGTTGCTGGGTAGCTCGGTCCGACTCTCTTCTCTTGCTCTTGGAACTCGTGGCTCGGGCAAACTCCGTCCACTCCTCAATCCTATGGCTCGAACTTCATTTTGTTGTTGCGGGGCACGGGGATTCTCCTCGGGTCGGCCCGGGAGTCTCCCTTCTTCTCTTGGAAGTTGGTTCGCCATGTGAACAAATTGGTTGTCCACTTGCCTTCTCCACACACACAACTCCTTGAATTGATCATCAAATTTTCTCTCCTTGTTGGTGACTTGATTCTTCAAATCTTGAGCCCATGGTGGTGTTTTCTCAAAGAATCCCGGGGGTCGGTATGGTGGTGGTTGGGCCCTTGGGTCGTTTTGGTTGAAGTTGTTGTTGTAGCCACTAGCTTGGCCTTTGTTCCACCTTCCTCCATTGTTGTTGAAGTTGGCTCGTCCTCCATAGTTCCTTTGAACATAGTTGGCCTCCTCAATTTGCTCGGCCAATCGGACTTGGCGCTCATTTGGGCACTCTTGGGCTCCATGCTTCAAAGAACCACACTCTTCACATGCTCTTGTGTTTTGTTGGAGATGACCCATCTTCCTTCTCATCTTGTTCAACTCATCCTACAAGAATTGGATCTTCACATCTTTGTCCACCTCTTCACTCTTGGGGTCGTAGAGCCTCTTCGGACCTTCTTCATGGATTCTCACTTCCTTGCTCACTTGATTGACTCCATACATGGCTTCATAATCCGAGAGTTTGTCGAGCAACTCCCACGCTTGCTCCGGAGGCAAGTCAGTGAACCCACAATCGGTATGGAGGTTCAATTTATACTTGGTGGCGGGGCTGATTCCTTGGAAGAAAATGTCTTGAAGGACATAGGGTTGTTGCCCATGTGTTGGACACGCCCTTAACATCTCTTTGAACCGGTCCCATGCCTCAAAAAGTGGCTTATGAGCTCCTTGTTGAAAGCTAGCAATCTTCCTTCTAAGCTCCGTCGTCTTGGTGGGTGGGAAGAACTTCATCAAAAATGAGTCGTTGAGAGCCCTCCATGATGTAATAGAACGAGGTGCTTGGCTCTCCAACCAATGCAAAGCTTTGCCTCCCAAAGACCACTTGAAGGCTTTGAGTAGCACGTACTCAAGTGTCTCATCATCCGTCGACATGGTCTCACATAGATCTTTGAATTGCTTGACATGCTCGATCGGGCACTCGTTCGGCCTCCCTTGGAATTGCTCCCTTTTGATGAGTGAGATAAATTGAGTCTTTATCTCAAAATTCTTTGACACCTCCGGCAAGACGAAGGCCGGCTCCGGCACCTTCAACTCCGGATGCATGTATTGTCTAGCATTCCGGGGTTGAGTGTTGATTTGAGTCTCCGATCTCATCCTTTGCTCCCTCTCTCTACGGGCCTCGGCATCTCGGTTTGCCATTTCAATTTGCATTCGAGCCATGTCGGCTCTCATCCTTTCGAACTCCTCATCTCGGGCTTGGTCCGCCATCCTCTTCTTCTTTCGGGCTTGTTTGATGATGCTCTCCGGATCACACACAAAGTCGAACTCAAGTGTTCCTCGGACGGAACGAGCTCGCATGCACCTACAACCAAAGACACAAACATAAACCGAATCAAAACAAACAAGGGGTTTGGGCTAGTCCCTCACCCAAATCACTACCAAAATCAAAGACTCAACAAAAGAGGGTACCTCGAACAAGTAGAACTCCCCGGCAACGGCGCTAAAATTCTGATCGGTCTGGGATCGGAGGGTCTCACAATTTTAAATTTATAAAACCGAACCTCACTTGTAGTAAAGAGGTAGGGTGTCGAACACACGGGAGTTCGTGCGTCAAGTGTACCCGAAAAAGACTAAAAAGGAATAAAAGAAAGGCAAAACAAAGGAAAACGAGAGAAATCACCTCGGACCGACACAGGTCACTTCGGTCCGAGGGTGGATCGAGGTTGATTTGGCCGGGACCGACTTAGCTCAACGTCGGGCCCGAGGACTGGGTAACTCGATTTGTCAAAATTGGTAGATCGGTCTTGGGTTTTTGGGTTTCTTCCCTAACTAGACTTGGGTAATTCCACCCCAATTCAGCCAACAAGTGTTGATCCTTATGAGATCGAGGTTGCTAGCCTTCGATCCCTCCACTCTACACTTCGACCTTAAGGAGTTTTCACTCTCCTTCGATGTTAGGTCTAGTGATTGGGTCCGAGATTGCTCTCGCTTACTCTTACCAATCACAAGCCCTAAACCCCTTGTTTTCACAAGAGAATTGAAGCATAGTATAGAGAGGATTCATAGATCAAGCACTCAAAGGCTATGGAATTGGGGGTTCATACCCAATCCTAGCTAGGGGATTCCCCCATAGCCCAAGACTAAGAAATTTACTCCATCAAGTAAGAGAAACAAGCAATCAAATGGAAAAGCAAGCAAATCTCAATCATCAACATCAACTCAAAGCCAAATTGCATTCAATTCTCAAAGTGTCAACAAGATCCAAGTCTTAATTCTACCAAATCAAAGCAAAACAAAGTACAAAACTCACAACTCTTCCTCCCTAGGCCACCGATTTCCTCTCTTCTCCTCCTCCCTTCTTCTCCTTGCTCTTCAAGTCTTCCTTGAGTCTCTAGAGAGTGATTTGGGTTGTGGTCTATCCAAACATGCCTTAATGCTCTCTAATCACCTCTATTTATAACCTCCTAAGATTGGGGACCAAGGAATTCCCAATTTAGGAAGGGGCAAATGTGGAAAGTTGCTAAAAATATGCCTTGGGGAACAATCCTCTCCATTGCCGACTCGGATCGACACGGGTGCACCTCGGGCCCGACGTTGGGAACGTCGGTCCTGTTCTCTGGATGCTCGATCTTGGGCTCGACGTGGTGGTACTCGGTCTTGGGCCTTGATCCTTGCCTTCTTCTTGGGTTTCCTTCGGTTCCTCTTCATTCTTGGCTTGGCTCTTCCGCTCCTTGACTTGGCTCCTTCACAAGCTCTTCCAAAACATCCTCATTCTTGCCATTTTACCTACAAATCAAAGCAAACTCGCATAGTTTCCGACTCTTAAAGAAAACCGGGAACTAAGCTAAGAAGGAACGAAACTAACAAAGAAAGGAATGAAAAACACATATTTACAAGGGAAATTAACTACTAAAACTCCTCCAAAATGAGAGACATCAACGCTCAATTTTAGTTTCTCCAATAGTGACAGGGACGGTGAATCTTCCTGGGTCTGAGCATTTTTTAGGTAATTGCTTTTGGAGTAGGGAATTACAAGTCTCAATTTTGTTATCCTGCGTCTTTTCGATTAGAGCCACCTTTTCAATCTTAGGACTAGTCCTATTCTTTCTTTTTATGGTGCTTAGCTCTTTCATAAACTTAGCAAAACGAGGGACACTTTAAATGAGATTGATGAGAGTAACATTTACCCGACAATTGGCGAAGGTCTCGAAGAGTTCCTTGTCATGTGCCGGCTTCCTTGTGTCCTGGAGAGCGTCGGGGAATGGAGGAGAGGGCTTGAAAGAATTCAATGGTGGAAGGGGTTGAGCCACATAGCCATCGTCCTCCTCTGCTGCTGGGGTTCGGTTCCGTCTAGGAGAGCTCGGGCGTGGGGGCGAATAGTTCTTGAAAGCATAATCGAGTAAAGCTTTGAAGTTTTGCTCGGCCTCCTTACCGCGGGCACGGTCCGGACTCCGCGGTCACGGCTCGTTACGCCTCTCTTGGTCCGAGTCCTCTGTTGGGATTTCGCGGGCGCGGAGGGGGGAGTGCGGGCGCGGAATTCCAACAGAGACTTGGTCTTCCCGTTCTGCTACCCCGGCGCGGTCGCGGCCAGGGGAACGCGGTCGCGGATCACCAGCGGGTGATTCCCGACTCGCCAAAACTCTACCGCTCCTCAAATTCATGGCACTCACATTCTCCTTGTGATTGAGTGGTTGGGAGGGAAGTTTCCCGGAATCCCTAGACTCGAGCCTATTGATCATGGTGGCAAGTTGGCTCAGCTGAGTCTCAAGATTCTTTACAGCAGCTCTCGTCTCTTGGTTCTCCTTCAAGAGGGCGGTAATAGCATCATTCTGAGATGGAGCAGGCACTCTCGGGGCATAATTGTTGGACCGAAACTGTTGTTGTTGGCCCTGACGGGCGTACTGCTGCTGCTGTTGTGGTGGATCTTGCTGCTGCTGATTGCTCCACCTTAGGTTAGGATGATTCGCCCACCCCGGATTATAAGTATTAGAGTAAGGATCATTCCGGGGCCGAGGCGCACCATAATTGCCAATAGCATTGACCGACTCCTCAGTCTCTTGAATAGTAGGGCACTGATCTGTGTGGTGGCTCGCATCATAACAAAGACCGCAAGCATTGACTTGCTGGGTCGTCTTCTTCGTGAGCAGCTGCTTCATAAGATCCTTGAGTTCCCTTACTTCAACATTCAGGGACTCATTCACCACATTAACGGACCTCACATTGGTTTGGGACCTTTGATTGCGGGCTTGTTCCGCCAAGATCTCAACTTTTTGGAAAGATGCAACGGTGGTCAAGTTCTCGTAATTACCCCCACAAGATGCATTCACGAGCCTCTTGTCATTGTCGCAGAGTCCCTCAATGATGTAGCAAATAAGATCCTTGGCCTGGTAGCCATGGTAGGGACAACTCGCGATGAGCCTCTTGTAGCGCTCATAATAGTCATAGAGGTTCTCGTCTTCCCCTTGCTCCAAACTGCTGAGCTGCTTCTTAATAGATGTTTGTTTGGAAGCGGGGAAGTACTTTTCAAGAAATGCCTTCTTCATATCCACCCAAGTAGTGATAGAACCCGACACCAAATAAAGGAGCCAGTCCTTGGCGGTGTCTTCAAGAGTGAAGGGAAAAGCCCGGAGCTTGAATTGATCCTCCGTCACATCAGTGGGCTTCATACTCACGCACACCACGTCGAATTCAGTGAGATGCTTGTTCGGGTCTTCACCACTCAACCCGTGGAATTTGGGCAAGTGGTGGATGAGACCAGACTTCAGTTCGAACTTCACACCCTCCCCAAGTTCGGGGAATTGAACAGCGAGCTGCTGTTGCTGGAGATCGGGCGCCGTGAGTTGGCGAATAGTTTATTCCGCCATGGCGTCCTCAAATTCAGAATCAAAGAGAGAGAAAGATTCAAGAAGATTGTAGGATGTAGAAGGTCTGGGGGCACTCCTTATCTTCCGAAGAGTCTTGTCAATTTTTGGATCAAAGCGAACAGGAGAAGTATTAGTAGACCGGGCACGGACCATGTGTTAGGTCCGTACCCAAGGGATGGTTCTGCGCACGAACCGCGAGCGCGCCGAGGGGGCCGCGGGCGCGGTTTGAGCTCAGAGCACGAAAACGCAAACAATCGAAACAAGAAAAAGGATTCCCCGGCAACGGCGCCAAAATTTGACTCGGGCAAAGTCGTTGTTCCCTTATCAAAAATAAATCTCAAACATGCAAACAACAGTATAGTAGGAAAGCAAGGGGTCGAACCCAAAGGAATCAGTTTTTATTCAGATTTTATGGTTTTCATGCATGTAATCAAAGGGGGTTTGAAAGTCGGTTTCAATCAAAGGTTATCAAGTAGAGTTTATCCAATCAATTCCACTTTATTAAACCGTTGATAATGAATTCATCCACCTCTTTATATGCCTAGGTCAATTCCAATCCCAATCATTAGCAATCGCAAGTCCACGGTTCAAGCAATTCTATAATCCTAGGCAAGGACGCTTAACCTAGAATTAGCATAGAGCACAGGGATATTAGGAAATCAAATCATGCAATCAAGCTACGAGTCTCATGCACAATTAAACCATTGAATACTCTTCCCTAAACTAGTCCACGGTCCTAGAATAGAGTTGTTTCGAGAATAGGAAAGATGCATAGACAACAACCAATCCTAATTCAAACGATAGATCTAAGTCAATTAAACAAGTTGATCAGGCTCATAAAATCAAAAATAGATCATGGGATCAAGCACAAGAGTATCAATAAAGACCTAGGGATAAAGAGGTTACCAGAATTTCACAACTTCATAATAAAACTTCCTTGATTGAATAAACTTAAGAGGAGAGTTAGTTCTCCATTACAAAGAAAACTCTAATCTTTATTGAAAGAACAATTGATTGACAAGTAAGTTGGATGTCCTAAAAACCTAGAAAGGTTCCCCTTAAATATCCCCAAGGATCAACCTTTTCGGATTAAATAAGATAGGAAACCAAAAGATAAGAAAGGAAACAAGATAGAAACGATGAAATCTTGTCCGCGTGAAAGTCAGCCATCACCGCGACCGCGGCGTCACCACCGCGCCCGCGGCGGTCTTCTTCGGTCAAATGCTGAGTCGGCTTCTACCGCTACCGCGCCACAGACAGCGCGACCGCGGCGTTCATAAGTCTTCATGGTTCGTCTTTTCACGCCACCGCGCCCGCGTCCTAGACAACGCGACCGCGATATCCATGCAGTGACGAATCTTCGTCTTTAAGCTCTTTAACTCTTGATTCTTCATACTTTGTGTCTTCGGTCTTCATATTACAATAACGCTCAAAACTAACCTAAACACTCTCTAAATCATCTCAAAATACAAGAGTTATCCTATACAAAATAGCCTTAATCAATAGAACAAATCTCATTTTGGCCTCAAAAAATAGATAAACACCGCAATAGCAAGTTTTACTAAGCATGCATGAGCTAATTCACACAAGAAAATGAGGGATATGCAATCATGAACAAGTATCCCTAAAATGGCCAAAAATCATCTCACAAGGTTCACTCAAACTTAGTTGCATAAAAACTCATCCAAGAACTCATGTGCTTAATAAAAACAAGCATGATATCACATCACATCAAAAGCAACATCCATTTAGAGGCTAAACCATCCAAAAATATGTAAAGGACTTTACATGCTCACACATGCTCACATCATCATTGGCCTTCATTTGGACATCTAAGATGGGAATTCCTAGTCCAAAAACAAAATCTTTTTGTTGTTTTCACACGAAATTTTCGAATTTTTGTGGATTTTTTTGCAAAAAATTTTCTCAAAAATAAAACAAACTTATCCACAAACCATATCAAACTCGATCATCATTCATGCAACATAACATGCCACTATCCAAAAGGAAACATCCCAAAACAAACTAAGAACAAACACAAGAAACCTACACATGAAACTATGAGCAACTAACCCCCACCCCATACTTAGAATTTTGATGTCCTCATCAAAGCAAAGAAATCAAAACTCAAAAGAAAGGAGAAGAGGATTAGGAAAGCTCACAATTTCTTATTCTTGATTGGCATGTCTAGATTTAGTTCGAAGGACGCCCTCGGCGACTTCCTCTTTGGAGCCATGCTTGTCTTTCCCGCTCGTACACTTAGGCTGGAAAAAGATCTTTACTTGGTGGTTGGAGTTGAGGTGTTGGGCGCATCCATGGGTCCTCTCGGGAAGGGTAGTTCCCGACCATCCAACCGTTGAAGCTCTCTTGAACCCTCCACCTTTAGTCTTCCACCGTCCTCAAATCGTCCACATCACGCCATGTGTAAGCAAGATTCCGGTTCATTTCTTCATATTGAGCTTGGAAGACTTCTTGTTGGTGGAAGAGTTGTTATTGTTGAAGATTCATTTGTTGTTGTTGAAGGTTGAGTTGGTGGGCTTCTTGTAGCATGCTTGATTGTTGGAGTTGAAGGTGAGCCATTTGGTTGGCTAGAAAGGTCATGTCCACCGGTTGTTGAGGTTTGGGGAAGACCATTCTGGGCCCATACCATTGGGCATAACCTTCGTACCCTCCAAAGTGTGGTTGCTCTTGCCTTGCTCCACTTCCTTATCCTCTCTCAAAGCGGCTCGGGACCGATTCGGACAAATAGGTGTCGGACCGACTTGGGTGGAAGTCGGGCCCGAGGTGCCCTGCATCTTGGTCCAAGAGTGTTGGAGCTTGATCGGCTAGCAAAGCTTGGTATCCTTCATCTTCTTCTTCAGGATGCGAGTCAACATCCATAGCCTCCCTTCTTGCAAACTCAAAATTGTTGGGCTCTTCATCGGAATCCGGAGAAGATTGAGGAGTAGTAAAGCGAATGTGTTGGGCACGTCGTCTACACTCAATCGTCCCCTCCGATTCTCCAAATGGGTTCTCCTTCCCGGCCCAAACTTAGAACCAATTGTAGTAGCTTGCAAGGTCAAAGAGTCGTGACCCCAAAGGTATGGCCACTTTGTCAGAGATGGAATGGGGTGCTAGACGAGAGGTGAAGTCGGTGATGACTTTCTCCTTGATGATGTTGGCTTTCTTGAAGTATTTGAGATTCATATTCTCCACTCCATTTGGTGCCAGCGTGTAATTGGATAGATCAACTTTGAGACGACTAGCCAAGCGGGCTATCATCCCTCCAAAGTAAATCCACGTTGAGCTTTGGAAGTCCCTAACCATTTTCACCCATTCCCACGTGAGATTCAACGGTTTGTCGGTTTGGAAGAGCATCTCATATAGCAATGATGTGTTTAGCTTCCCCTTGATACAAGCTTCACGTTGCTCAATTTGCTCAGGATCAATTCGGGGAAGACCTCTTACAAGTTCTTTTTGATGAAGCTTGAAGATTGTGCTAGGTCTAGCATGTCCAAGACGTCGATGCCAGAGATCGGCGTCCACAGCAGAGACAGATAAGCACAACTTGGATGCAGGCTTGAACCTTTGATTGAAGACGTAGACATTGTTTTCACGAGTCCCTTTGAGAATGACTTGATTTGATTTCTTGTTGATGACTAGGCACTCCTTTGAGTCAAATGTGACTAGGTTTTCACCTTGATCACATATTTGGGAAACACTAAGGAGATTGAAGCCTAGTCCTTTGACAAGACTGACCTTGGACGCACTGATAGATTGATTTAGCTTTGCGGTGCCCGTCCCATTGTTTTTTCCTTTGCCCTTGTTGCCAAACGAGACAGTTCCTCCCGTGGCATTTGATTGGATAGAAGTGAGATGGATCTGGCTTCCAGTCATATGATTTGAAGCGCCACTATCGATGATCCATGGGCTTCCTCTCACTTTCACCTCAAAAGAGGAGTTAGTTCTTTGCGACTCAGGCAAGGTGGCCCCTACCTGATTCGTTACATGGGTACAACTTCTTCATAGGCAAATGATCATAAACATTCACATCATTTGATCTTCTAGCATGCATCCTATGAGATCGAGTTCTAGCATTTGGCACACTAGCATGCGTCCTATCAGCAAATTTAGGCTTAGCATTTTCACGGCTGTTGGATCATTAGTACTAAGGGACGTCCTTTACCAAAGTAAAGGAGTTCTTTGGTCAGGCGTCCCTACGAGGAGTAGGGGCGTCCTTGAGTAATGCAGCGGAATAATGTACTAAACAGGTAAGTAATGAATGTAGTGAACTGTAGAGGAACCACTCTAGACCAAGTAGTCCTTGAGTGTAAACCTCTACCTCCTTGGAGGATTTTTGAATAGTTCTTCCTTTATATTGAACGTTCTTATAGTTGTACTGGCGAGTCTTTATAGTTCTCTAACACTTAGCTTTTCCCTAAGCTCACTGGTAAAGGACTCTTTTAAGCCTACAACTTAAGCTAGTTCAATCTACTAAAGGACTCTATTCCTACGTTCTGCAATACTTCGCAGAACTCTCTTTCTCTTTTTGGTTTTTCTGATTACAAATTGTTTTGTGGTTTGGGTACAAAATCTCACTCGATCTAACACAAGTCTAAACACTGTTCTTGAGTTCTTGAGTTAGTTCTTCGTGTTCTTGAGTGAGTCGCTTTCCTCTGAATATTCTCTGAAAGCGTTAGCATCACAATAAATGCCCTGGGGTATTTATAGGACTTGGGGAAGGGCGTCATTCTTCTTTTGACGATCATGCCCTTCAGGGACGTGGCTACAGAATCTTCCTCCACGAGTATGGCGGTGATGAGGAAGCTTCCTGTATCCAGCTGTGTGTGATAAACTCCGCTACAGGATCGGCCGCCACGTGTTGATGAACTCTGCTACAGGATCGTCCGCCACGTAGTGTTGGACTCTGCTACAGGATCGGTCTCCACGTGTCCTTGGATGATCAAACATTGTCGAGTGATGTCATCCTGTCGGCTAGTGAGTAAGGGCTCCTTTCTTGCGTTCCTACTTGCTTGGGACTCCGTCCTTCTCAAGTAGTCTCTTGTCGGTCCTTACTTCCTGTCAGCTGGCGTCCCTAAGCCTAGGGAACGCTCACACACTTGTTGTCCTTTGTTAATTGGCGTTCCTGAACACGTGGACAATTTTATTAGAATCAAAGTGAGTTTGTCATATCAAAACTAAGGGACGGTTTGTGTGGGCACACTACTAAGTACGTAGGCGTCCATGATAGCGTCCCAACAATTTCCCCCTTTTTGATGATGACAAACTCTTCAGCAAAATAGTTTTGACATTGGAACTTAGCATGCACGAAAACTTAGAAGCGTCCTCTAACACTTAGAGAAGTTTTAGTAAGCACAAGTTCTCATTCTTTGATTCTCTAACATTTGGATTTTAAGGAGAGAGTCGCGTCCTAGAAATACTTTCTAAGCGTCCTCTTTTATTCTAGCATGGGCATTCCTTAGACCTTTCACTTAATAGTTCCCCCTTAACACTTGCTTATTCTAGATAACTATTTTATAGCGCATCTCTGCAAAACAACACTTCCCCCTTTTGGCATCATCGAAAAGGATAACGAGTGATAAGGACGTTAGCACAAACACACAACTAAAAGCAGTGGAACGCTTAAACAAACACATGCACACAAACATTGAATTGCCATTCAATCAAAAGTGAGAGTACGGTTATTACAAACGAAGAACTTAGTGTTTGAAATAAAAGAAGCAAGAGCAAAATAATTGAGGGATAAAAGGGTTGGAGGACGGCGATCACTGAGGACGGCTTTGGTCTTGAAAGAACTTGAGAAGTTGTTCGTGAAGTTCAGCCGACTTAGTGAGTGTCGTGGACAAGTCCTTGAGAGCGGTGAACATGAGACACTGATTGTCCATGATAGCACCCATGAGTTCTGCAGGAGGATGCTGGGCAGGATTAGCTGGGGCAGAACGAGGCACTAGACCAGAACTTGAGGAGGTAACGTCCATGGGAGGTACTGGAGAAGGAGAAGGAGCCATTCGCATCTGATCAAGAGTTGCAAGGTTTACTGCTGGCTCTTCTTCGTGAGGGAACTCTTGATGCATTGAAGCAAGGCGTTCTTCTTCAGCTTCAGCTGCTAGACGTTCTTGCTCAGCCTTTTTTCTTGCTTCCTCAGCCTCAGCTTCTAACTGTTTTAGCACGGACGACAATTCCTTATTGTGCCTTATTTCTACCAGTCCCTTCTTAGCGTTCCATTATAGTCCGAGCTCTTCAGAGGGAGCATTTTCATCGTAAGCTTTCTAAGACTGAAGAATTAGCTTGACCAGCCCTGGGTACGGCAAGGCGTGTCGCTTCCCCCCACACTTAGCCATATGTTGCATAGCAATTCTGGCAAGATTTATGGGGCGGCGTTTTAGAAGAGCGTCAATCAGAATGAGATCATGAGTTTGAACGATCGAACGCTTCTCTTGCCTGGGAAGGATGGCGCGATAAATGAATTAATGTGCGATGGTGCCTACCTTGTTCAAAACGTGAGCTACCCTGTCCAGTCCATACGGCCTTTTGCCTTGAAACACTCTTTCAACCAAAGGCAGTTCCTCATCAGTTGTCTCAAAGCCACTTTCCGGGAGGGAGCTTAAAGCGTTGGACGGGGGCTTTTGAGGGTTGAGGCCCATGAAGGCACGGACCTGGCGTTCATTAACTGAGGCTTTCTCACCATATATCTTGAAACGGAGAGAGCCATCTAGCGTAGGTCCCTGTAGAACGCCTTTATCTGCTCTTTGTCAACTACTGTAGGCGTAGTCCCAACGTTCAACCATCCTTGAAACCTTAGAAGCTCAAGGAACTCCTGAACTTTGTCATCGTTGAAGGAGGAGAGCCATTCTTCGGAGTAGATCAAGGGACTGATAACTTTGACGGGCGCACCATCAGGCTTGCGCTTTCTTTTTCCTTTTGGGGACTCTGAGTCCTCATCGTCATCGTCAGACTCATCATCGGCGTCCTCTGACTCACTTTCAGTAGCGTCCTTGGAGGGAGCGTCCTTTGTGCCTTGTTCATTAGCTTCAGTGCCACCAGCTATGGCCTATTCTGATTCAGAGGGAGCTCTTCCTTGGGACGTCTCCTCTGCGTCCTGAACCTCTGATTGATTGGCATTTGAGGGCTCAGCGTCCGCAGGAACTTGGATTTGAGGGGAGGGGTTTTCTTGTGTAGTTCGGAGGGGATTGAGGATGGGAAGGGATTGATTGTAGGGAGGGATTTCATGTGCATCACGCTCGAGCTCGTCAGATAAAGTGGGCTCGGAGTCCTTTTGAGCGACCTGGTGCTCGCCAGCGTCCTCAGCTACTTGTTTTTTTTCTGCCACTTTAGCCGTAGGAGCATTCTCAACTCCTTCCGCCTCGTCACTAGAGTCCCCAACAACGTCAACGAATGGGGAGGACTCAGCAGCAGGCGTTCCTCTTTGGCTCTCAGATGAGCTAGAGGAGGAGGAGTAGATGTGCTCGGGCTCTGGAGCGTCCTTGGCTAGCAACACCATAGGTTTTTCACCAGCTTTGCGTCGGAGAAAGGTGTGCTCAAAAGTTGAATGCTTCTCAACATCATCCGGTCCGCTTTCAGAAGAAGGACGACGGGACCTTGGAGTCTCGGGGTCCTTTGGCGGGGAGATATGGACCGGAGCGGATGGGAAGTTGGCAAGGTTGAGGGGAGATGAATGAGGTTTTGGTTGGTAGGGAATTGAGGGCATTTGCAGTGGAAGGCTTGGAGGACGGAGGTGGGGTTGGGAGTTGTTCAATCATGATGGCCTTTTGAGGAGGAGGGGTGGATTCTTTAGAGAGATTTGAGGGCCGTTTTGTGGAGCTAGGCCTTTTTGTGGAGGTTTTGGTAAGGGGGATGCTCGAGGATTTGGCCTTTTTAAGGGGCCGAGGGTCATGAATTTTCTTGGAGCGTCCCTCCTTCAAATGAGGTGGAAACTTATCCACAATTTCGGTAGGTTTGGATGAGGAGAATGGTTGAGATGATTTTGAGAGAGAAGAAGAGGGGGCAGGACGCTTTAAAAGCTTTTTAGTTGTGACGGTGGGAACTGTAGGGGGAGGGGGGGAGGGACTTGGCAAACGGTTCTTTAGCATTTTGTAAGTCGGGGAGTCCCTTGGGTACATGGGAAAATCAGGGAGAACTTGGTTGTGGAAGTCGGGGATAAGATCAAGTAAAGGACCAAGATTCTAACCTCCAAACTGTTGGAAGAATAGAACGTCCTCTATACGGCCAGGCAGATCCTTATAGTCGTTCTTGTGCAGGCCGTGGACGACGAAACGTTCTATGAACTTCTCATAATTCCTCATCTTCACTGCGTCCTGCTTGATGTGAGGAAGTTCCATGCGTTCCCTGATCAACATGTACAAAGTTTTGGGCTTCTTGTTGATGAAGTCCACTAGTGATTCGTTGGGAGCTATGGGTTTTGGCTTCTCAATGGTGTGGGACTTCACCAACCTTCTTCTCTTCCCGCCGGTAGAAGATCCGGCAACGTTCCCTAGAAGTTAAGACATAATTCTGATGACTTGTAGAGAGAGAAACTCGTCGGAATTCTAGAGAGAGGGCAGAGCACTGAATTGAGCAGGGAAGTGGTTGAGAATAATAAATTCTGATTGCGACTGTTCTGGCCTTATATAGAGGAAGCGGTGGGACAACTGTAATTAACACTGATTTCCTATGCAACACGTGGCATAACTTTCCCCTTAAGCTTTGAGAAAGGACAATGGTCACTGTTCAAACTTTCAAATATTCAAAATTCTGACTCTTCAACTTCTTCTCAAAATTGAACCGGCGTTCTCTTTTTCAAACCATTGGCGTTCTCTCATACTTAGAAAAAACTACCTCTTCAAGTAAATCAAAAGCAAATCAAAACCAATTCAACCGTCCTTGTGATGACCTTGCAAACCATTTGAGAACAAAGCAAGTACGTCCCGTAAAAGAAAATATGAAGCTCATAGGACGCTTTTGCAAAGTTCTCGTCTAGGGTAAGCTTAGAGTTCCCATCATTTCGGCTTATAATGAGGGTTGGGTGATCAGGGATACTCTTTTCAAGACAAATAAAGAAATTAGAATGGCGTTCCAAAGTAGCAAACATATGATGTTTTAGACTAGCGTCCTTGCAAATATGAATTCAATGCATAACAGTCCTTAAACACTTAGAATCTACTAAACATAGCCAATCATTGAGGGAATAGTAGAACGGGACTTGCTACTCAAAAGTTATAATCCCTAAGAGCAACCTGAGATGCTCAAAGGGACGTTTATCAAGCGCCTTAGTGAAAATATCAGCTATTTGGTCTTCAGTCCTTACATGCTCCATACTAATGAGTCCTAGTTCAACATTATCACGCAAGAAATGATGTCTTATATGAATATGCTTTGTGCGTGAATGAAAAACAGGATTCTTAGAAATTTCAATAGCACTTGTGTTATCACAGCGAATGGGAATAGTTTCAAGATTGATACCGTAGTCCTCCAGTTGATATTTGATCCAGATGACTTGCATTGTGAACAGCACGAGGCAGCAGCAACGTACTCAGCTTCCGCAGTTGAAAGCGCCACAGAGTTCTGTTTCTTAGATCCCCAGGAGACTAAGCATGAACCAAGGAACTGTGCCATTCCTGAAGTGCTTTTTCTATCAATCACATGACCAGCATAATCAGCGTCGGAGTAGCCAACAAGCTTGAAGGATGTCTTCCTAGGGTACCAAAGACAAAGATTGTCGCGTCCTTTGAGGTAGCGAAAGATCCTTTTGACTTCTTACATGTGGGACTCCTTTGGATTCGCTTGGAAGCGTGCACACAAGCAAACGGCAAACATGATGTCGGGACGGCTTGCGGTCAAGTAGAGCAAAGAACCAGTCATTCCTCTGTAAAGCTTCTGATCAACGTCCTTTCCCTGTTCATCTGCGTAGAGACGCGAATTTGGAGAACAAGGGGTTGCAACAGGCTTGAACGTGTTCATCCCGTACTTCTCAAGCATTTCACGGACATATTTTTGTTGGTGAATGCGCGTCCCTTCCTTGAGTTGGTTGATTTGAAATCCCAAGAAGAATTTAAGTTCTCCAATGAGAGATATTTCAAACTCAGTACTCTTTAAGGACTTGAACTAATCTACAAGTTTCATGTTAGTACTACCAAAGACTATATCATCAACATAGACTTGGGCAATTAAAATGTCCTTGTGAACTTTCTTTGTGAGCAAAGTTTTATCAATTGAGCCTCTAGTGTACCCATGAGACAAAAGAAAGGACGCAAACCTGTCGTACCATGCACGAGGGGCTTGCTTGAGTCCATAAAGCGCTTTGTCCAAGTAGTACACATGATCTGGGTGAGATGCGTCCTCGAAACCAGGCGGTTGAGCAACGTACACTTCCTCCTTCAATTTTCCGTTGAGGAAGGCAGTCTTGACGTCCATCTAAAATAACTTGAATCCTTTGTACGCGGAAAAGGCAATGAGGAGACGAACGGCTTCAATTCTATCAACAAGAGCAAAGGTCTCATCGTAGTCTATTCCTTCCTCTTGCTTGAATCCTTGAGCTACCAGTCTTGCCTTGTTCCTTGACACACGTCCACTTTCATCAAGCTTATTTCTGAACACCCAACGCGTCCCTCTGATGTTTTTGCCTTTGGGACGAGGGACTAGGGTCCAAACATTGTTCCTTTCAAACTGGTTGAGTTCTTCTTGCATCGCTTGAATCCAGTCAGCGTCCTGGAGTGCTTCTTTGATATTCTTTGGTTCCACCATACATACAAAGGCGTTGAAAGCACAAAAGGCTAAATTTGCACTCTGGGACTTGCATGCTGCTGATCTAGTCTGAACTCCTTGATAAATATATGAGACAATCTGGGATGTTGGGTGGTCCCTAGAGAAGCGGGACTCCCTTTGAAATAATTGAGCAAACCTTGGATCAATGTCTTCATCAGAATCATCACTATCGCTTTGAGCATCGTCTTCGATGCGTTCCCCCTCAGAGAAAGCGTCCACACCTTGACGTTGCTCGCCTTGTTGACTTGATTCAGCCACATCTTGTTGAACTGGAGATTCACTACGAGATGGAACTCCCTGAACAACACTAGGAACGTCCACTGAGACTTCTTCATGATTTGGAGCAGCGTCCTTAGGAACATAGTATTTTCCAGAGGACCAATCTTCAACTTCGTCTTCAGAGTCGTCCTGCTGATGTGATGAGGAGCGTTCTTTCTTAATTGGTTTTTCTTTGTGAGAAGAACTCTCCTTGAACACAACATGAATACTCTCCTCAAGCTTTAGAGTCCTTTTGCTGAAAACTCTATATGCTTTGCTGGTGAGAGAGTACCCAAGAAATATGGCTTCATCACTCCTTGCATCAAACTTTCCAAGTTTTTCTTTATCATTGTTGTGAACGAAACACTTGCAACCAAAAACTCTGAGATAATCAATGCGAGGCTTCCTTCCATTCAACAACTCATAGGACGTCTTTTTCAGCAAGGGACGGATCATGGCACGATTGATGATGTAGCATTCTATAGCAATAGCTTCCACCCAGAAGTACTTGGGAACGCTATTTGCCAAGAGCATAGTTCTTGCCATATCCTCCAACGTCCTGTTCTTCCTTTCCACAACTCCATTTTGTTGAGGAGTCCTTGGAGCTGAGAAGTTGTGCGAGACACCATGTTGACACCAAGAAAAGAACCCAAGTGAATCGAGAAAAATCATCTACGAGAACGTAAATGTACCTCTTTTCACCGTAGCTCAACGTCTTCATTGGTCCACAAAGATCCATGTGGAGAAGTTCCAAAGGCTTCTTCGTGCTAACTTCATTTTTAGATTTGGAAGACGTTCTTGTTTGCTTCCTTTTGATACAGGCTTCGCACTGTTCAATTTTCTCAGGATCAATCCGGGGAAGTCCCTTCACAAGATTTCTTTGGTGTAGCTTGAGGGTTGTGCTTGGTCCAGCATGACCAAGTCGGCGATGCTAGAGATCAGCGTCCTCCTTTGAAGCAGATAGGCACAATTCTGATTTAGGCTTGAACTCTTGATTGAAGATATAGATATTGTTCTTGCGAACTCCTTTGAGAACAACTTTGTTGGACTTCTTGTTGATGACTAGGCACTCCTTTGAGTCAAATGTGACTAGGTTTTCACCTTGATCACACATTTGGGAAACGCTAAGGAGATTGAAACCTAGTCCTTCAACAAGACTTACATTTGTTGCTTTAATGGACGGGTTTAGAATTGCAGTTCCCGTTCCTTTGATCTTTCCCTTGCCCTTGTTGCCAAACGAGACAGTTCCTCCCGTGGTACTACTCTGGATAGAAGTGAGATGGATTTGGCTTCCTGTCATATGATTTGAGGCGCCACTATCAATGATCCATGGGTGTCCCCTCACTTCCACCTCCCAAAACAAGGTTAGTTTTTGGCGACCCATGCAAGGTGTTCTTTGCCTGGCTCATTACAATAATAGAACTCTGGTTCTGGCATATAGTCATTTATGTTAACATCATTAGAAATGGCATGCTTTCGGAAAGAACTCCTAGAACGTCTAGGACGCCTAGGATTAGCTTTTGGAACGGACTCAGCATTTTCATTTTTAGTCCTAGCGACTTTGCCACTTGCAATATCTTCTTTTAGTTTCACACAGTCATATTTGAAGTGGTCTCCTTGTCCACAGTACCAACACGTCCTATAGTAAGTACCAAGGTAGTACTTTTTGTTGGGACGTTGGATTTTGTTTTGCTTCATCTTTTGGGGATCACACACTTTTGAACCGTCCCCTTTTGCAATTTTCTTGTAAATTTCATGACTAGTGGAGTTAATATAGTAGTCCTCTTGACCTTTCTCTCCACTCTCTAGGACTCTAATTCTTTCAAGAAGATTCTTGGTTTTCTCCCAAGTTCTGAAGTTTTGCTAGCCTCAAAATCGCTAGGGAGAGAGTTCCTAGTCTCAGACTCATAGCCTAGTCCTCTTTTGGCTGGGACAAAAACTATTGGTTTTACTTCCTCAACCATGGGACTCTTTCCCAACACTTTCACTTCTTCCCTAAGCTTGGCGTTCTCAAGTTTGAGACAAATAAGTTCAGTTTTTAGGGACTTAGTTTCTTCACATGAGGACTCTAGTTGAATGGTCATGGAACTACAGTTTTCACATTCAACCACAATATTTTCATCTTCAAGTTCATCCATTCTTCATTTCATAGCAAGACTTTCCTCCATGATTTTACCAATGAGTTTAAGAAGTCTTGGTTTTGAACATTTTTCTAAGGAACGCATCATGGAATTGTGAGTTACCTCTTGTTCATTGTCGGAGGCGTTCTCTTCAACAACTGGGGCATCCTCCATTGCCATGTATGCAACTTGATCTTCTCGTTCATCATCACTTGTGATACGTGACAACCTTCGGGGTGAAGGCCGCCACGAGTTGAAGGTTGCCCAAGGATATGGATCTCGGATTAGTAGGCGCAAGAAATTGTTGAAGAAGAACGATTGATCGATGAGAAGTTGATGAAGAACAAGTGTGCAGCGGAATTTGATTGTTTGAGTTGCTTGAATCAAGAAGATAGTTTTCGGGATCAAAAACCTAAGGAATTAAACTTATCACAAGTTAATTCCCAGGTCTCAATCTCCTTTTATTGAATGGAAAATTGTGTTTAAATAGACAAACTAGGAAGCCAAAATTCTATCTTCTAACACTTGCCTAAGATAGAACTTTGCTTGGAAAAGAAGCTATCTAACTATTAATATGGAAATAACTAATTAGATAAAAGGAAAAATCAAAGATAATAAACTTCTAACAAACTAACAAACTCGAATTTCCTAAAATATGCTAAAATCTTAAAGATAGAAATAAGGAAACTTAAAGATTGCCGTATAATTTTGTACTACTCTCCGTAAAACGCATTTTGGACGATCTTCTGGTCAGATTCTCATCTTGACGTCAACTATGAAGTTGTAGATCTTTCAATAAGCTTTTCAACGCATCTTGAATTGTCTTGAGATCATTTTCCTAGCCAAAGTTATGGCTGTTTTACTGAAAAGTACTCAAGCTATGACGAGAACTTGAACTTCCGAAAATATATTCAAGCTTAATCCTTTTTCGGTGAGGCCTTGGACGTGTGACTTGATAGCATTGAAAGGATAATTCGCCATAAGTGAAGACCTTCTTGAACTTTAAAGCTCGTGACTTATGGAAAGGTCTTGGCTTAGCTCGTCGATTGACCTCCAACGCCCTCTTGTTAGACATATATGCTATTCTTGCATCATTCTCCTCCACTTGTCCTCGAATCGTCCTCGATTCGACGTGAGGTATAGGAGTAGAAGGAGAAGATAAGGTAGACGAAAAAATTTAAGCAGAAGGAAGAGTTGGTGTAGCAATGCTCACCGCTATGACCACGGTAGAAACATCAGTCTTGGTGGCGGAGGTGATGGCTAGGGCAGATTCGCTTGGCTCGGTGGAGGTAGAGATGGGCACATGGACCGAAGTATCCTCCATGGATACATCATCGCGGCGCTCCTCCTCCACTTGAGGTAAAGGTATGACTGCGAGGGTTTCATCATTCGGGGTAGGGAAGTCATCTAGGGATCCTCTCTGGCTGGATGCGGATGTCTTTAGTGCGGGTGATAGAATAGGCGCCTCCTCTTGTGTTTGCTCGATCTTGGATCATTTTAGGAGGATGACTACTTGGCGGAATAAGAGCATCAAGGCGTTCCTCAATTTGTTTCCAGCGGGGCACGAATTTAAGCTCCAGATCTTTCATCGCGTCGGCCACCGCTTGGCTCACTATGGATCGATCAGCCGCCCTAGTTCGAGCCTCAGCCGCTCGAGCCTGAGCCGCCTTCCTATAGGCAGCAGCGATCGCATAGGTTTCCGGGGATAAGACAACGTTTTCAACCCGACGTCGTTGGCTCATGATTTCCAACCCGAAATCGCTGGGCTCTGATACCAGTTGATACGTGACAACCTTCGAGGTGAAGGCCGCCACGAGTTGAGGATACCCAAGGATATAGATCTCGGGTTAAAGGTGCGCAAGAAAATGTTGTTGAAGATGATGAACGATGGAGAGAAGTTGTTGAGGAACAAAATTGCAGCGGAATTTGATTGTTTGAGTTGCTTGAATCAAGAAGATAGTTTTCGGGATCAATAACCTAAGGAATTAAACTTATCACAAGTTAATTCCCAGGTCTCAATCTCCTTTTATTGAATGGAAATTTGTGTTTAAATAGACAAAGTAGGAAGCCAAAATTCTATCTTCTAACACTTGCCTAAGATAAAACTTTGCTTGGAAAAGAAGCTATCTAACTAATAATATGGAAATAACTAATTAGATAAAAGGAAAAAATCAAAGATAATACACTTCTAACAAACTAACAAACTCGTATGATTTTGTAATGCTCTCCGTAAAACGCATTTTGGACGATATTCTGGTCGGATTCTCATCTTGACGTCAACGATGAAGTTGTAGATCTTTGAATAAGCTTTCCAGCGCATCTTGAATTGTCTCGAGATCATTTTCCTAGCCAAAGTTATGGCTGTTTTAGTGAACAGTACTCAAGCTGTGACGAGAACTTGAACTTCCGAAAATACCTTCAAGCTTAATCCTTTTTCGGGGAGGCCTTGGACGTGTGACTTGATAGCATTGAAAGGATAATTCGCCATAAGTGAAGACCTTCTTGAACTTGAAAGCTCGTGACTTATGGAAAGGTCTTGGCTTAGCTCGTCGATTGACCTCTAACGCCCTCTTCTTAGACATATATGCTATTCTTGCATCATTCTCCTCCACTTGTCCTCGAATCGTCCTCGATTCGACGTGAGGTATATAGGAGTAGAAGGAGAAGATAAGGTAGACGAAAAAATTTTAGCAGAAGGAAGAGTTGGTGTAGCAATGCTCACCGCTATGACCACGGTAGAAACATCAGTCTTGGTGGCGAAGGTGATAGCTAGGGCAGATTCGCTTGGCTCGGTGGAGGTAGAGATGGGCACATGGACCGAAGTATCCTTCATGTATACATCATCGCGGCGCTCCTCCTCCACTTGAGGTGGAGGTATGACTGCGAGGGTTTCATGATTCGGGGTAGGGAAGTCATCTAGGGATTCTCTCTGGCTGGATGCGGATGTCTTTAGTGCGGGTGATAGAATAGGCGCCTCCTCTTGTGTGTGCTCGATCTTGGATCATTTTAGGAGGACGACTACTTGGCGGAATAAGAGCATCAAGGCGTTCCTCAATTTGTTTCCAGCGGGGCACGAATTTAAGCTCCAAACCTTTCATCGCGTCGGCCACCGCTTGGCTCACTATGGATCGAGCAGCCGCCCTAGTTCGAGCCTCAGCCGCCCGAGCCTGAGCCGCCTTCCTATAGGCAGCAGCGATCGCATAGGTTTCCGGGGATAAGACAACGTTTTCAACCTGACGTCGTTGGCTCATGATTTCCAACCCGAAATCGCTGGGCTCTGATACCAGTTGATACGTGACAACCTTCGAGGTGAAGGCATGAGTTGAGGATGCCCAAGGATATAGATCTCGTTTTGAAGGTGCGCAAGAAAATGTTGTTGAAGATGATGAACGATGGAGAGAAGTTGTTGAGGAACAAGATTGCAGCGGAATTTGATTGATTGATGTTGGGACGCTATCAAGAACGCCTGCGTCCTTGGGAGTGTATCCACAACTGTCCCTTAGTTTTGATATGACAAACTCACTATGATTCTAATAAAGTTGTCCAAGTGTTCAGGAACGCTCATCTAACAAAGGAAAACAAGTGTGTATGGGCGTCCCATAGGCTTTGGGACGCTAGCTAACAGGAAGTAAGGACCGATCAGAGACTACTTGAGCAAGGACGCAGTCCCAAGCAAGTAGGAACGCAAGCAGAGCGTCCTTACTCTCTAGCCGACAGGATGACATCACCAGACAACATTTGATCATCCAAGGACACGTGGAGAACGATCCTGTAGCAGAGTCCAACACTACGTGGCGGACGATCCTGTTGTAGAGTACATCCATACGTGGCGGCCGATCCTGTAGCGAAGTCCATCACACACAGCTGGATACAGGAAGCTTCCTCACCACCGTCATCATACGTGGAGGAAGATCCTGTAGCCACGTCCGCGAAGGGCATGATCGTCCCAGGAGAAAGACGCCCTTCTCCAAGTCCTATAAATACCCCAAGGCATTTATTGTGACTTTAACGCTTTCAACGCTTTCAAGAATACTTAGAGAAAATCATAGGAAAGCGGCTCACTCAAGAACACGAAGAACAAACTCAAGAACTCAAGAACAGTGCTAAGTCTTTGAGTTAGATCGAGTGAGACTTGTAACCCAAATCACAAATCTGTTTGTAATCAAAAGAGAAAGAGAGTTCTGCGAGGTACTGCAGAACGTAGGGATAGGAGTCCTTTAGTAGATTGAACTTGCTTAAGTTGTCGGCTTAGAGGAGTCCTTTACTAGTGGACTTAGGGAAAAGCTAAGTGCCAGAGAACTGTAAAGACTCGCCAGTACATCTGTAAGAACGTTCAATATAAAGGAAGAACTATTCAAAAATCCTCCAAGGAGGTAGAGGTTTACACTCAAGGACTACTTGGTCTTGAGTGGTTCCTCTATAATTCACTGCGTTCATTACTTACCTGTTTAGTACATAATTTCCGCTGCATTACTCAAGGACGCCCCTACTCCTTGTAGGGACGCCTAACCTAAGGACGCCTTTATCAAAGTAAAGGCAGTCCCATAGTACTAACGATCCAACAATTGAGTTGCTTGAATCAAGAAGATAGTTTTCGGGATCAAAAACCTAAGGAATTAAACTTATCACAAGTTAATTCCCAGGTCTCAATCTCCTTTTATTGAATGGAAAATTGTGTATAAATAGACAAACTAGGAAGCCAAAATTCTATCTTCTAACACTTGCCTAAGATAGAACTTTGCTTGGAAAAGAAGCTATCTAACTAATAATATGGAAATAACTAATTAGATAAAAGGAAAAATCAAAGATAATAAACTTCTAACAAACTAACAAACTCGAATTTCCTAAAATATGCTAAAATCTTGAAGGTAGAAATAGGGAAACTTAAAGATTCCCGTATGATTTTGTAATGCTCTCCGTAAAACGCATTTTAGACGATCTTCTGGTCGGATTCTCATCTTGACGTCAACTATGAAGTTGTAGATCTTTGAATAAGCTTTCTAGCGCATCTTGAATTGTCTCGAGATCATTTTCCTAGCCAAAGTTATGGCTGTTTTACTGAACAGTACTCAAGCTGTGACGAGAACTTGAACTTCCGAAAATATCTTCAAGCTTAATCCTTTTTCGGGGAGGCCTTAGACGTGTGACTTGATAGCATTGAAAGGATAATTCGCCATAAGTGAAGACCTTCTTGAACTTGAAAGCTCGTGACTTATGGAAAGGTCTTGGCTTAGCTCGTCGATTGACCTCTAACGCCCTCTTCTTAGACATATATGCTATTCTTGCATCATTCTCCTCCACTTGTCCTCGAATCGTCCTCGATTCGACGTGAGGTATATAGGAGTAGAAGGAGAAGATAAGGTAGACGAAAAAATTTTAGCAGAAGGAAGAATTGGTGTAGCAATGCTCACCGCTATGACCACGGTAGAAACATCAGTCTTGGTGGCGGAGGTGATTGCTAGGGCAGATTCGCTTGGCTCGGTGGAGGTAGAGATGGGCACATGGACCGAAGTATCCTCCATGTATACATCATCGCGGCGCTCCTCCTCCACTTGAGGTGGAGGTATGACTGCGAGGGTTTCATGATTCGGGGTAGGGAAGTCATCTAGGGATTCTCTCAGGCTAGATGCGGATGTCTTTAGTGCGCGTGATAGAATAGGCGCCTCCTCTTGTGTTTGCTCGATCTTGGATCACTTTAGGAGGACGACTACTTGGCGGAATAAGAGCATCAAGGCGTTCCTCAATTTGTTTCCAGCGGGGCACGAATTTAAGCTCCAAACCTTTCATCGCGTCGGCCACCGCTTGGCTCACTATGGATCGAGCAGCCGCCCTAGTTCGAGCCTGAGCCGCCCGAGCCTGAGCCGCCTTCCTATAGGCAGCAGCGATCGCATTGGTTTCCGGGGATAAGACAATCTTATGATCGGATTCTCATCTTGACGTCAACTATGAAGTTGTAGATCTTTGAATAAGGTTTCCAGCGCATCTTGAATTGTCTCGAGATCATTTTCCTAGCCAAAGTTATGGCTGTTTTACTGAACAGTACTCAAGTTGTGACGAGAACTTGAACTTCCGAAAATATCTTCAAGTTTAATCCTTTTTCGGGGAGGCCTTGGACGAGTGACTTGATAGCATTGAAAGGATATTTCGCCATAAGTGAAGACCTTCTTGAACTTGAAAGCTCGTGACTTATGGAAAGGTCTTGGCTTAGCTCGTCGATTGACCTCGAACGCCCTCTTCTTAGACATATATGCTATTCTTGCATCATTCTCCTCCACTTGTCCTCGAATCGTCCTCGATTCGACGTGAGATAAGGAGTAGAAGGAGAAGATAAGGTAGATGAAAAAATTTTACATGAAGGAAGAGTTGGTGTAGCAATGCTCACCGCTATGACCACGGTAGAAACATCAGTCTTGGTGGCGGAGGTGATGGCTAGGGCAGATTCGCTTGGCTCGGTGGAGGTAGAGATGGGCACATGGACCGAAGTATCATCCATGGATACATCATCGCGGCGCTCCTCCTCCACTTGAGGTGGAGGTATGACTGCGAGGGTTTCATCATTCGGGGTAGGGAAGTCATCTAGGGATCCTCTC
This sequence comes from Polygonum aviculare, assembly GCA_934048045.1. Lineage (NCBI taxonomy): Eukaryota > Viridiplantae > Streptophyta > Magnoliopsida > Caryophyllales > Polygonaceae > Polygonum > Polygonum aviculare. The sequence goes on along the minus strand of OW204023.1, from coordinate 18,651,027 downwards.
TGGCTGGATGCGGATGTCTTTAGTGCGGGTGATAGAATAGACGCCTCCTCTTGTGTTTGCTCGATCTTGGATCATTTTAGGAGGATGACTACTTGGCGGAATAAGAGCATCAAGGCGTTCCTCAATTTGTTTCCATCGGGGCACGAATTTAAGCTCCAGATCTTTCATCGCGTCGGCCACCGCTTGGCTCACTATGGATCGAACAGCCGCCCTAGTTCGAGCCTCATCCGCCCGAGCCTGAGCCGCCTTCCTATAGGCAGCAGCGATCGCATAGGTTTCCGGGGATAAGACAACGTTTTCAACCCGACGTCGTTGGCTCATGATTTCCAACCCGAAATCGCTGGGCTCTGATACCAGTTGATACGTGACAACCTTCGAGGTGAAGGCCGCCACGAGTTGAGGATGCCCAAGGATATAGATCTCGGGTTGAAGGTGCGCAAGAAAATGTTGTTGAAGATGATGAACGATGGACAGAAGTTGTTGAGGAACAAGATTGCAGCGGAATTTGATTGTTTGAGTTGCTTGAATCAAGAAGATAGTTTTCGGGATAAAAAACCTAAGGAATTAAACTTATCACAAGTTAATTCCCAGGTCTCAATCTCCTTTTATTGAATGGAAAATTGTGTTTAAATAGACAAACCAGGAAGGCAAAATTCTATCTTCTAACACTTGCCTAAGATAGAACTTTTCTTGGAAAAGAAGCTATCTAACTAATAATATGGAAATAACTAATTAGATAAAAGGAAAAATCAAAGATAATAAACTTCTAACAAACTAACAAACTCGAATTTCCTAAAATATACTATAATCTTGAAGATAGAAATAAGGAAACTTAAAGATTCCCGTATGATTTTGTACTACTCTCCATAAAACGCATTTTGGAAATCTTCTGGTCGGATTCTCATCTTGACATCAACTATGAAGTTGTAGATCTTTGAATAAGCTTTCCAACGCATCTTGAATTGTCTCGAGATCATTTTCCCTGCCAAAGTTATGGCTGTTTTACTGAACAGTACTCAAGCTGTGACGAGAACTTGAACTTCCGAAAATATCTTCAAGCTTAATCCTTTTTCGGGGAGGCCTTGGACGTGTGACTTGATAGCATTGAAAGGATAATTCGCCATAAGTGAAGACCTTCTTGAACTTGAAAGCTCGTGACTTATGGAAAGGTCTTGGCTTAGCTCGTCGATTGACCTCCAACGCCCTCTTCTTAGACATATATGCTATTCTTGCATCATTCTCCTCCACTTGTCCTCGAATCGTCCTCGATTCGACGTGAGATATAGGAGTAGAAGGAGAAGATAAGGTAGACGAAAAAATTTTACATGAAGGAAGAGTTGGTGTAGCAATGCTCACCGCTATGACCACGGTAGAAACATCAGTCTTGGTGGCGGAGGTGATTGCTAGGGCAGATTCGCTTGGCTCGGTGGAGGTAGAGATGGGCACATGGACCGAAGTATCCTCCATGTATACATCATCGCGGCGCTCCTCCTCCACTTGAGGTGGAGGTATGACTGCGAGGGTTTCATGATTCGGGGTAGGGAAGTCATCTAGGGATTCTCTCTGGCTGGATGCGGATGTCTTTAGTGCGCGTGATAGAATAGGCGCCTCCTCTTGTGTTTGCTCGATCTTGGATCACTTTAGGAGGACGACTACTTGGCGGAATAAGAGCATCAAGGCGTTCCTCAATTTGTTTCCAGCGGGGCACGAATTTAAGCTCCAAACCTTTCATCGCGTCGGCCACCGCTTGGCTCACTATGGATCGAACAGCCTCCCTAGTTCGAGCCTCATCCGCCCGAGCCTGAGCCGCCTTCCTATAGGCAGCAGCGATCGCATAGGTTTCCGGGGATAAGACAATCTTCTGGTCGGATTCTCATCTTGACGTCAACTATGAAGTTGTAGATCTTTGAATAAGGTTTCCAGCGCATCTTGAATTGTCTCGAGATCATTTTCCTAGCCAAAGTTATGGCTGTTTTACTGAACAGTACTCAAGTTGTGACGAGAACTTGAACTTCCGAAAATATCTTCAAGTTTAATCCTTTTTCGGGGAGGCCTTGGACGAGTGACTTGATAGCATTGAAAGGATATTTCGCCATAAGTGAAGACCTTCTTGAACTTGAAAGCTCGTGACTTATGGAAAGGTCTTGGCTTAGCTCGTCGATTGACCTCGAACGCCCTCTTCTTAGACATATATGCTATTCTTGCATCATTCTCCTCCACTTGTCCTCGAATCGTCCTCGATTCGACGTGAGATAAGGAGTAGAAGGAGAAGATAAGGTAGACGAAAAAATTTTACATGAAGGAAGAGTTGGTGTAGCAATGCTCACCGCTATGACCACGGTAGAAACATCAGTCTTGGTGGCGGAGGTGATGGCTAGGGCAGATTCGCTTGGCTCGGTGGAGGTAGAGATGGGCACATGGACCGAAGTATCATCCATGGATACATCATCGCGGCGCTCCTCCTCCACTTGAGGTGGCGGTATGACTGCGAGGGTTTCATCATTCGGGGTAGGGAAGTCATCTAGGGATCCTCTCTGGCTGGATGCGGATGTCTTTAGTGCGGGTGATAGAATAGACGCCTCCTCTTGTGTTTGCTCGATCTTGGATCATTTTAGGAGGATGACTACTTGGCGGAATAAGAGCATCAAGGCGTTCCTCAATTTGTTTCCATCGGGGCACGAATTTAAGCTCCAGATCTTTCATCGCGTCGGCCACCGCTTGGCTCACTATGGATCGAACAGCCGCCCTAGTTCGAGCCTCATCCGCCCGAGCCTGAGCCGCCTTCCTATAGGCAGCAGCGATCGCATAGGTTTCCGGGGATAAGACAACGTTTTCAACCCGACGTCGTTGGCTCATGATTTCCAACCCGAAATCGCTGGGCTCTGATACCAGTTAATACGTGACAACCTTCGAGGTGAAGGCCGCCACGAGTTGAGGATGCCCAAGGATATAGATCTCGGGTTGAAGGTGCGCAAGAAAATGTTGTTGAAGATGATGAACGATGGACAGAAGTTGTTGAGGAACAAGATTGCAGCGGAATTTGATTGTTTGAGTTGCTTGAATCAAGAAGATAGTTTTCGGGATCAAAAACCTAAGGAATTAAACTTATCACAAGTTAATTCCCAGGTCTCAATCTCCTTTTATTGAATGGAAAATTGTGTTTAAATAGACAAACCAGGAAGCCAAAATTCTATCTTCTAACACTTGCCTAAGATAGAACTTTTCTTGGAAAAGAAGCTATCTAACTAATAATATGGAAATAACTAATTAGATAAAAGGAAAAATCAAAGATAATAAACTTCTAACAAACTAACAAACTCGAATTTCCTAAAATATACTATAATCTTGAAGATAGAAATAAGGAAACTTAAAGATTCCCGTATGATTTTGTACTACTCTCCATAAAACGCATTTTGGAAATCTTCTGGTCGGATTCTCATCTTGACATCAACTATGAAGTTGTAGATCTTTGAATAAGCTTTCCAACGCATCTTGAATTGTCTCGAGATCATTTTCCCTGCCAAAGTTATGGCTGTTTTACTGAACAGTACTCAAGCTGTGACGAGAACTTGAACTTCCGAAAATATCTTCAAGCTTAATCCTTTTTCGGGGAGGCCTTGGACGTGTGACTTGATAGCATTGAAAGGATAATTCGCCATAAGTGAAGACCTTCTTGAACTTGAAAGCTCGTGACTTATGGAAAGGTCTTGGCTTAGCTCGTCGATTGACCTCCAACGCCCTCTTCTTAGACATATATGCTATTCTTGCATCATTCTCCTCCACTTGTCCTCGAATCGTCCTCGATTCGACGTGAGATATAGGAGTAGAAGGAGAAGATAAGGTAGACGAAAAAATTTTACATGAAGGAAGAGTTGGTGTAGCAATGCTCACCGCTATGACCACGGTAGAAACATCAGTCTTGGTGGCGGAGGTGATGGCTAGGGCAGATTCTCTTGGCTCGGTGGAGGTAGAGATGGGCACATGGACCACAGTATCATCCATGGATACATCATCGCGGCGCTCCTCCTCCACTTGATGTGGAGGTATGACTGCGAGGGTTTCATCATTCGGGGTAGGGAAGTCATCTAGTGATCCTCTCTGGCTGGATGCGGATGTCTTTAGTGCGGGTGATAGAATAGACGCCTCCTCTTGTGTTTGCTCGATCTTGGATCATTTTAGGAGGATGACTACTTGGAGGAATAAGAGCATCAAGGCGTTCCTCAATTTGTTTCTAGCGGGGCTTGAATTTAAGCTCCAAACCTTTCATCGCGTCGGCCACCGCTTGGCTCACTATGGATCGAACAGCCTCCCTAGTTCGAGCCTCATCCGCCCGAGCCTGAGCCGCCTTCCTATAGGCAGCAGCGATCGCATAGGTTTCCGGGGATAAGACAATCTTCTGGTCGGATTCTCATCTTGACGTCAACTATGATGTTGTAGATCTTTGAATAAGGTTTCCAGCGCATCTTGAATTGTCTCGAGATCATTTTCCTAGCCAAAGTTATGGCTGTTTTACTGAACAGTACTCAAGTTGTGACGAGAACTTGAACTTCCGAAAATATCTTCAAGTTTAATCCTTTTTCGGGGAGGCCTTGGACGAGTGACTTGATAGCATTGAAAGGATATTTCGCCATAAGTGAAGACCTTCTTGAACTTGAAAGCTCGTGACTTATGGAAAGGTCTTGGCTTAGCTCGTCGATTGACCTCGATTGCCCTCTTCTTAGACATATATGCTATTCTTGCATCATTCTCCTCCACTTGTCCTCGAATCGTCCTCGATTCGACGTGAGATAAGGAGTAGAAGGAGAAGATAAGGTAGACGAAAAAATTTTACATGAAGGAAGAGTTGGTGTAGCAATGCTCACCGCTATGACCACGGTAGAAACATCAGTCTTGGTGGCGGAGGTGATGGCTAGGGCAGATTCGCTTGGCTCGGTGGAGGTAGAGATGGGCACATGGACCGAAGTATCATCCATGGATACATCATCGCGGCGCTCCTCCTCCACTTGAGGTGGAGGTATGACTGCGAGGGTTTCATCATTTGGGGTAGGGAAGTCATCTAGCGATCCTCTCTGGCTGGATGTGGATGTCTTTAGTGCGGGTGATAGAATAGGCGCCTCCTCTTGTGTTTGCTCGATCTTGGATCATTTTAGGAGGATGACTACTTGGCGGAATAAGAGCATCAAGGCGTTCCTCAATTTGTTTCCAGCGGGGCACGAATTTAAGCTCCAGACCTTTCATCGCGTCGGCCACCGTCTGACGCACTATGGATCGAACAACCGCCCTAGTTCGAGCCTCAGCCGCCCGAGCCTAAGCCGCCTTCCTATAGGCAACAACGATGGCATAGGTTTCCGGGGATAAGACAACGTTTTCTACCCGACGTCGTTGGCTCATGATTTCCAACCCGAAATCGCTGGGCTCTGATACCAGTTGATACGTGACAACTTTCGAGGTGAAGGCCGCCATGAGTTGAGGATGCCCAAGGATATAGATCTCGGGTTGAAGGTGCGCAAAAAAATGTTGTTGAAGATGATGAACGATGGAGAGAAGTTGTTGAGGAACAAGATTGCAGCGGAATTTGATTGTTTGAGTTGCTTGAATCAAGAAGATAGTTTTCGGGATAAAAAACCTAAGGAATTAAACTTATCACAAGTTAATTCCCAGGTCTCAATCTCCTTTTATTGAATGGAAAATTGTTTTTAAATAGACAAACCAGGAAGCCAAAATTCTATCTTCTAACACTTGCCTAAGATAGAACTTTGCTTGGAAAAAAAGTTATCTAACTAATAATATGGAAATAACTAATTAAATAAAAGCAAAAATCAAAGATAATAAACTTCTAACAAACTAACAAACTCGAATTTCCTAAAATATGCTAAAATCTTAAAGATAGAAATAAGGAAACTTAAAGATTCCCGTATGATTTTGTACTGCTCTCCGTAAAACGCTTTTTAGACGATCTTCTGGTCGGATTCTCATCTTGACGTCTACTATGAAGTTGTAGATATTTGAATAATCTTTCCAACGCATCTTGAATCGTCTCGAAATCTTTTTCCTAGCCAAAGTTATGACTGTTTTACTGAACAGTACTCAAGCTGTGACGAGAACTTGAACTTCCGAAAATATCTTCAAACTTAATCCTTTTTCGGGGAGGCCTTGGACGTGTGACTTGATAGCATTGAAAGGATAATTCGCCACAAGTGAAGACCTTCTTGAACTTGAAAGCTCGTGACTTATGGAAAGGTCTTGGCTTAGCTCGTCGATTGACCTCCAACGCCCTCTTCTTAGACATATATGCTATTCTTGCATTATTCTCCTCCACTTGTCCTCGAATCGTCCTCGATTTGACGTGAGGTATAGGAGTAGAAGGAGAAGATAAGGTAGACGAAAAAATTTTAGCAGAAGGAAGAGTTGGTGTAACAATACTCACCGCTATGACCATGGTAGAAACATCAGTTTTGGTGGCGGAGGTGATGACTAGGGCAGATTCGCTTGGCTCGGTGGAGGTAGAGATGGGCACATGGACCGAAGTATCCTCCATGGATACATCATCGCGGCGCTCCTCCTCCACTTGAGGTGGAGGTATGACTACGAGGGTTTCATCATTTGGGGTAGGGAAGTCATCTAGCGATCCTCTTTGGCTAGATGAGGATGTCTTTAGTGCGGGTTATAGAATAGGCGCCTCCTCTTGTGTTTGCTCGATCTTGGATCATTTTAGGAGGATGACTACTTGGCGGAATAAGAGCATCAAGGCGTTCCTCAATTTGTTTCCAGCGGGGCTCGAATTTAAGCTCCAGACCTTTCATCGCGTCGGCCACCGCCTGGCTCACTATGGATCGAACAGCCGCCCTAGTTCGAGCCTCAGCCGCCCGAGCCAGAGCCGCCTTCCTATAGGCAGCAGCGATGGCATAGGTTTCCCGGGATAAGACAACGTTTTCAACCCGACGTCGTTGGCTCATGATTTCCAACCCGAAATTGTTGGGCTCTGATACCAGTTGATACGTGACAACCTTCGAGGTGAAGGCCGCCACGAGTTGAGGATGCCCAAGGATATAGATCTTGGGTTGAAGGTGCGCAAGAACATGTTGTTGAAGATGATGAACGATGGAGAGAAGTTGTTGAGGAACAAGATTTCAGCAGAATTTGATTGTTTGATTTGCTTGAATCAAGAAGATAGTTTTCGGGATCAAAAACCTAAGGAATTAAACTTATCACAAGTTAATTCCCAGGTCTCAATCTCCTTTTATTGAATGGAAAATTGTTTTTAAATAGACAAACTAGGAAGCCAAAATTCTATCTTCTAACACTTGCCTAAGATAGAACTTTTCTTGGAAAAGAAGCTATCTAACTAATAATATGGAAATAACTAATTAGATAACAGGAAAAATCAAAGATAATAAACTTCTAACAAACTAACAAACTCGAATTTCCTAAAATATGCTAAAATCTTAAAGATAGAAATAAGGAAACTTAAAGATTCCCGTATGATTTTGTACTGCTCTCAGTAAAACACATTTTGGACGATCTTCGGGTCGGATTCTCATCTTGACGTCAACTATGAAGTTGTAGATCTTTGAATATGATTTCCAACGAATCTTGAATCTTCTCGAGATCTTGTTTCTAGCCAAAGTTATGACTGTTTTACTGAACAGTACTCAAGCTGTGACGAGAACTTGAACTTCCGAAAATATCTTCAAGCTTAATCCTTTTTCGGGGAGGCCTTGGACGTGTGAGTTGATAGCATTGAAAGGATAATTCGCCACAAGTGAAGACCTTCTTGAACTTGAAAGCTCGTGACTTATGGAAAGGTCTTGGCTTAGCTCGTCGATTGACCTCCAACGCCCTCTTCTTAGACATATATGCTATTCTTGCATCAACTTGAACTGAGATCATCCCATGCAGCTGTGCATGCTCCTATGAGAGCTTTTTTCTTATCTTTGGAGGATGTTCCCACAGTACACTTTTTAGCAAAATGTCCTTTCTTGTTGCATTTGTAACATGTGAGTTCCTTCATTTCAGCCTCTGTGTACTTGGGACTCTCCTTTTTGTAAGAAGTCTTGTTCTTGTTACTGTACTTGTCTTCGGGAACCTTGAGGTCACCTTTTCTGATCACGTTCCAGCATTGATAATTTGTGCTTCTACAGAAGTTCTCAAACCTAGTTTTCCAACTGGGGCGTCCGTCAGACGCGGAGGCTTCACAAAAGAGATTCCAATAGGTTCCATGTCCATTTTTACCTACAACTCAGTAAGAATCTAGAGCGCCCGCTCTGATACCAATTGTTGGATCGTTAGTATTGAGGGACGTCCTTTACATTGGTAAAGGAGTCCTTTGGTCAGGCGTCCCTACGAGGAGTAGGGGCGTCCTTGAGTAATGCAGCGGAATAATGTACTAAACAGGTAAGTAATGAACGCAGTGAACTATAGAGGAACCACTCAAGACCAAGTAGTCCTTGAGTGTAAACCTCTACCTCCTTTGAGGATTTTTGAATAGTTCTTCCTTTATATTGAACGTTCTTACAGTTGTACTGGCAAGTCTTTACAGTTCTCTGACACTTAGCTTTTCCCTAAGTTCACTAGTAAAGGATTCCTTTAAGCCTACAACTTAAGCTAGTTCAATCTACTAAAGGACTCTATTCCTACGTTCTGCAGTACTTCACAGAACTCTCTTTCTCTTTTTGGTTTTTCTGATTACAAACTGTTTTGTGGTTTGGGTACAAAATCTCACTCGATCTAACACAAGTCTAAACACTGATCTTGAGTTCTTGAGTTAGTTCTTCGTGTTCTTGAGTGAGTCACTTTCCTCTGATTCTTTCTTAATATTCTCTGAAAGCGTTGGCGTCACAATAAATGCCCTGGGGTATTTATAGGACTTGGGGAAGGGCGTCATTCTTCTTCTGACGATCATGCCCTTCAGGGACGTGGCTATAGGATCTTCCTCCGCGAGTATCCAGCTGTGTGTGATGAACTCCGCTACAGGATCGGCCGCCATGTGTTGATGAACTCTGCTACAGGATCGTCCGCCACGTAGTGTTGGACTCTGCTACAGGATCGGTCTCCACGTGTCCTTGGATGATCAAACATTGTCGAGTGATGTCATCCTGTCGGCTAGTGAGTAAGGGCTCCTTTCTTGCGTTCCTACTTGCTTGGGACTCCGTCCTTCTCAAGTAGTCTCTTGTCGGTCCTTACTTCCTATCAGCTGGCGTCCCTAAGCCTAGGGAACGCTCACACACTTGTTGTCCTTTGTTAATTGGCGTTCCTGAACACTTGGACAAATTTATTAGAATCTAAGTGAGTTTGTCATATCAAAACTAAGGGACGGTTTGTGTGGGCACACTACCCAGTACGCAGGCATCCTTGATAGCGTTCCAACAACGGCCATTTCTAGCCTTCCTTCCATTTTCAAGATCCTGTTTCAGCTTAAGACACTCATACTAGTAGTGGCCACCTTTGCCACAAAGCCAGCATGTCCTATAGTAGTTTCCAAGGTAGTACTTCTTATTGGGACGTTGAATTCTATTCTCTTTCATTTTCTTATTGGGACGTTGAATTCTATACTTCTTATTGGGACGTTGAATTCTATTGTCCTTTTTCACCACTCTCAAGGACTCTTATGCGTTCTTCTAGGTTCTTTGTCTTTTCCCTCTCAAGTTCTAGTTCAGTTGTTTTACTAGCTTCGAAGTCACTGGGGAGAGAGTTCTTTGAGCCTGATTCATACCCTAGTCCCTTCCTGGCTGGAACAAAGACTATTGGATTCACAGTTTCACTCATCGGACTCTTTCCTAGAACTTTCACCTCGTCCCTAAGATTTGCATTTTCAAGTTTTAAGCACACAAGCTGACTTTTAAGGGACTTGACTTCTTCATGAGACGACTCCAGTTGAAAAGACATAGTACTACAATTTTCACATTCCACAACAATATTCTCGGATTCAATTTCTTCAAAACTTTGTTGCATGATCTGGGTTATTAATTTGATGAGCTTGGGCTTTGAGCATTTCTCAAGAGAGCTTAGCATAGATTCATGAGTTACCTCTTGCTCAGTTTCAGAGACGTCCTCTGGGGCGTTGTTTGAGCCAAAATTCACCCAAGGGAATCCTGGCCTAGATCGGGCCTGATCGAGGTGAATCACGAAGAACACATATGATGTAATAGCTCGCGTATTGTATTCGAAGTATGATTGAATGTGTAAAAGAGCGTAATCCTGCTTTAGGGCTTACAATTAGTTTATATAGCGCCCTTTAGGATTAATCTATCTTGTGAAAAAGATATGAAAATACAAGATTCTAGCTAATCGTAATCCTAACGAAATATCTTGAAGAGATCTATCTTATATCTTTAATTCTATCTTGTTTAACCGACTTCGCCCTCCTCCGTCTCTCGCGGTGCTCTGAAGAAGTACTAAAGAAGTACCAACCGGGTCTCGATACTTTTTTGAGGAAAATCTGGGCCCAACATTACTCCTAAATGTAGCGTTTGGATTTTAAACTCTTTCAAATTTCGAACGGTGCATTTAATTGATTTGACGTTACGGTCAAGCCTCGATTTTCGGGATTTTGCAGGTTCCTAAAACCCCTTCTTTCATCTTCTTTCGTCCATCTTCGTCTTCGCTCCTGTCCGCCTTCTTTCCTCCCTCCTCTGTTTTCCGCTCTTCGAACGCTCCAGGTACTACTCCACCCCTTTTCGCTTCTCTTTTTCGCTTTCCATGGCTCCGAGGTCCCCCTTTACTTCTTCCAAATCCCTTAGTAAGGAAGACCTTCTTCCCTGCGCCATGACCCGGGGCGAAATCGTGGAATGGGTCGAATTTGGGGGTTTTCCCAGGGGAACTCGATTCCACGCTCCCACCATTGAAAAAATCGATTGGGTGCGTAAGGGTTGGGTCTGCTTCCTAGATTACCCGTTTTCCATAGGTTTGAAATTCCCCTTCTCTGATTTTATCCGGGAATTCATTAGCACCTTGAAAGTTTCACCTTGCCAAATCCTCCCCACGACGTGGCGTACGCTCGCTAGAATCGACGAGCTCGCTATGCAGCGGGGCCTTAGAATGACCATGGGAGAACTCCTCCTCGCCTACAAAATTGTCCCTCAGAGAGCTGGTAGGATCACCCTTCATGCTTGGAATGTCAAGAACCCTCTGATTCCCAAGACCAAAATGTCTTCACGAAGCCTACAGGCTCGGTTCTTTTTCATCGAATTAGAATCCCTAAGGGGCATAGATGACGACGTTTTAGCGGTCTTTCGAGATGGATGGAACACATCTCGTAAGGCTCTGTGCCTCTCTTTGCTGTTGTCCCCTTGATTTTGTGTTGTGGCTAATTCTGATCTGGGTTTCCTTTCTTCCTTGTGCAGTTCCGGTGGGAATCAACTCCAGGAGTACTGACACAGGCGTTTGCCGGCGATTGCTGAAGGTGGAGGTCGAGAAACGCAAGCCTAAAAAGATCCGTCCCGAGCCCGAAGAACCTGCTGAGGAATTGGAGGTGCTAGAATCTGACGAAGACGAGACCGAGACAAACAAAACCCCAACATCTTCCGACATGGCGAGCTCCTCCGAAAAGAAATCAGGTTTGGGTCTGTCTATTCGAAATCATGTGTCTTTCAGGTTCCTTGTCTTGCCATGGTTTGCTGATTGCTAATCGCATGTAGATGCTAAGATTGATATGTCTGCCGCCGGGATGGTTAAGAAGCTGAGCTCCAGCGGCATCAAAGCCTTGACTTCCCCGACTCCCTCAGTGGACTCCAAGAAGTCTCAACCTCCGAAGCGGAAAAGGACCAAAGAGACCCCGTCCCCTGCCACGAAGAAGAGAGAGCCCAAGGATCTTCTAAGCGTCTTCGACGACAAGTTGTCACCCAACATCAAATCCGAGTTTCAACCGCTATCCCTTGATGTGGCCTTTAGTCGTGTGGGAACCACTCTCAGGCTGGCGAGTTGATTCCCTCTATTATTTTTACCAATACTTCTTTGCTTCTTTCGCGCGTACCCCAGCGCTTTCTTTTTGTTTATCGGGTTGTGCTTCACTGCAGGCCTTCCAAGAACTGATGGCGACCAACTGCCACTCTCACGATGAGTTGTCGAGGTTGGAAGCCGACACCAAGAGTGCCAGAGACGCCGCTGCCGCATCCGAGAGAAAGGTCCGAAAGCTCCAGTCGACCATCGACACCTTGTCGATTCAAGTAAAGGACCTTCAAGTTGAGAAGGCCTCTCTAGAGTCTTGGATGCACGAGGCGAAGAGGTCAGCCAAACACTTCTCGGAGGTCGTGACCCAAGTGGCTGGATATTACACGATGAAAGCGCGAGTGGAACTTCTTCAGGACCAAGCAGAAGGGAGAGGCGCGAACTGGGTGCTCGCTGCGGAGCAGGAGTCCTTGGAAGAGTGTTTTCCATCCTGCAACCCTCCTCCAGGTCAAGAGTTCATAGAGACTGCTGAGCAGGTGGCCGAGGATGAGGACTCGGAGAAGACCAAGGAGGCCGGGACCCCAGGTACCACCGCCGAGAATGCTGGTGCTGAAGATGGTGCTGCGGCTATGGGTGACGCGGAAGATGCCAAGGATGGAGATGCTGAAGCCAAGACCGAAGGGAAGGCGAGCCCAAACGATGATTGACCACCCCTGCCCTCTTCTTATGCAAACTTTATGTTTTTCTGTCTGTTTTTAAACTACCTGGTTGTTTAAGACTTTTCTGATACTTCTTTGGCTAGCGAGCCAGTACTCTTCTAATATTTTTGGCCGTAGGCCGGAAAATATTAGACTTAACGTTTTGACGCCCACTGTATGGCGCTTTTGGTTATCTGTTTTGTGATGTTTTCTTTTTATCAATTTAATTTGCGTTTGGTTGGCGATGTTTGATGGTTTTATATGCGTTAGTAGGTCAGCATCCGGGGAGAGCGTTATGTGACTCTTCCCCAGCGCATAATTATCACGAAATAGGTTTTCGGTTGTTGCGCTTAGTTTACTGCAAAGGTCCGTGCATAATTGCTTATGATTAGGCATCCTTTGGATCCATAAGTTTAGTCCTTAGTATGTATTGTTTTCACGGCGTCGCGCGAATGTGGCCTTGGGTTATCGGTGCTATAGCGTTCCCCTTCCCGTACTAGGCCAATGTGACTACATTGATTGGACCTAGATGGGGGGGTAACCAACTTATGGGTTACTTCATCACGTTGTATGCGTGACGACATCGTCATATTTAGACGGTACAACCATGCAAACTTACAGTGGTCAACTTGAGTAAAACGCTTCTAGTCGCGTGTAAGTTTTGATCGTAAAGATGTTTTGTGCGAGATGATTTTGAGTTGTGGGAGAGTTGTGTTCTCGCGAAACATATCAAATCATTAACAAAGACAAATTCTAGATCTTGTATTAAAAAGTAGTGCATCGACATTAGGGGTGGTGACCCCTGAGTCTTTTATTGAAAAGGAAACAGCTAGGTCCTAAAGAAATCTCAAAACTAATGCTAAAGACCGGACTGATACTTTATCGAGAACAAACTGAGTTTAGAAGTAGTACTTCTTTAAGTGTGTTGCATTCCAGCTTCGGGGGATTGCTTCACCGTCTCTGCATTCTAACTGGTATGCTCCATTTCCAACTATCTTGGTGATCTTGTATGGTCCTCCCCAAGTTGGCCCTAACTTGCCGACATTGGATTCCGCGGTGTTTTGGAACACCTTGCGTAAAACCCAATCTCCCTCTTGGAAGCATTTAACGCGAACATTTTTTGTTGTAACTCCTTGCGACCTGCTGTTGGTATTTCGAGATGCGTGCATGTACTACTTCTCTGAGCTCCTGGACCGTATCTAGGTCGGCTTCCAATTCTTCTTTGCTGCTTGTGGATGTGGTGAGCCCGTACCGAGCGGTAGGCACCGTGACCTCAGCTGGTATGACGGCTTCGCAACCGTGCACCAAGGAGAAAGGTGTTTGGCCGGTCGCGCCCTTGGGTGTAGTGCGGTCGGCCCATAGGACGAAGGGTAGCTCTTCCGCCCACTTTCCTTTGGCTGTCGCCAACCGCTTCTTCAAGTTGTTGATGATGACTTTATTGCTTGCCTCAGCTTGGCCATTAACCTGAGGGTATCTAGGTGTGGAAGTGACCAAGTCAATGTTCCAAGCCTTGCAAAAGTCGCGCATCCTTTTGCTTATGAATTGGGAGCCGTTGTCGCAAGTGATCTCCGCTGGAACTCCGAATCTGCTCAAGATGTTTCTCTTTATGAACGAGATGACCTGCTTGTCTTTGATTTCCCTGAAGGCTTCTACCTCGATCCATTTGGAGAAATAGTCCGTCATTGCTAGGAAAAATACTTTCTGCCCCGTGGAAGGGGGTAGTTTCCCTACTATGTCCATTCCCCATCTAATGAAAGGCCAAGGGGTGATTGATGGGTGGAGGAGTTCTGGTGGCTGGTGAGGTACTAGGGCGTGGCGCTGGCACGCGTCACAAGATTGTGCGTACTTGTTAGCGTCTTGACGGATGGTGGGCCAATACCACCCCTGCCTAAGGATTTTATTGGCCAAGCTCCGACCCCCAGTGTGGTTGCCGCAATCTCCGTTGTGGACTTCTCTCAGGACCTCTTCAGCGTCTTCTTTCTCTATGCATCGTTGCAGGAAGCGTGCCGCTGATTTGTGAAACAGGATGCCATCGACGATAGCGAAACGTGTTGCTGTTGACCTTAGGGCCTTGGCATCGTCTTTATCTTTAGGGGCTTCCCCTTTGACAAGCCAATCGAGGTATGGCTTTGTCCAGCTTGATTCGGTGTTTTCTCTTCCCTCGTTGGGGTTATGATACTTCTTTGATACCCCAGTCTTCAGGGGAGAACCTTTGGTTTGTGCTGCTGACACCTCAGTGATGGCTGATTGCAGCAGGTGGACTAGTGGCACGCTGCTGAACTCTCGAGGGTCCAAGGCTGATCCTAGCCCTGCCAGGGCGTCGGCCGAAGCATTTTGCTCGCGAGGGATATGCTCGAATTCAATTTGGTCAAACTTCTCGGATAGTGTTTTGACTATCCCAAGGTAGCTGATCATCCTGGAAACTCTTGTTCTTCTTTAGGACTTCGTAGAACAGTCGGCACTTGTCTGAGGATTTGGAGATGAACCGGTTCAGAGCGGCTATCTTTCCAGCTAACTTCTGTACGTCTTTCACACTTCGGGGGGATTTCAGGCAGGCGATTGCTCGTACTTGATCTGGGCTAGCCTCAATCCCCCGTTTGGTCACAACGTGCCCCAGGAAGGTACCAGACTGTACCCCGAAGATGCATTTCTGCGGATTTAGCTTCATGTTGTATTTCTCCAGGATTTTAAAGGTTTCTTCGTGATGGCCCCTGTGTAGGGAACCTTCAGTGCTTTTAACCACCATATCATCAATGTATGCCTCCATGGTTTTACCAATCTGATCTTTGAACATCCGGTTGACTAATCGTTGGTATGTCGCCCCGGAGTTCTTGAGACCGAAGGGCATCACCCGGAAGCAGTAGGTGCCCTGCCCTGTAATAAAGGAGGTCTTCTCTTGATCCTGTGGCTCCATCTGAATTTGGTGATAACCGCTGAAAGCGTCCATGAAGGTTAAGAGTTCGTACCCAGCCGTGGCATCTACCATTGTGTCGATGTGGGGCAGAGGGAACGAGTCCTTGGGATAGGCTTTGTTGAGGTCGGTGAAGTCTACACATACCATCCAGTTTCCGTTTTTGTTTGGTACCACCACTACGTTGGCTAGCCAGTCTGGGTACTTTACCTCCTTGATCTTTCTTGTTCCCAACAACTTCTTTACTTCTTCTTCGATCGCTTGGACCCGATCCGGTGCGAACCTCCGCCTTTTTCTGCCTAACCGGTGGGTGTTCGGGGTTGACATTGAGCTTGTGCGTGATGATGGAGGGGTCAAATCCCTGTCATATCTTCATGGCTCCAAGCGAAGCAATCTTTGTGACTTTTCAGAAACTTTACTAATTCTTCTTTGATGGTGGGTTCCAACTTTTCTCCAATCTTCACCACCTTGCCCTCTTCAAGAGTCACCTCCTCCGCTTTTTCTTCAGTTTCGATCTGTGTTGGTGGAGGGGTGACGCTCTATAATTGCTTTGCTTCCGGTCTTAGGGTGGTTGGCTTGGGGGCCGCTTTGTAGCACTCCCTAGCCAACCTTTGATCCCCGCGGATTTCCTCTACTCCCCAGGGCGTTGGAAACTTTACAGTCTGGTGGTAAGTGGACGCGACGGCTTTCATGTCGTGCAGCCACGGACGTCCTAGGATGACGTTATAACAGGAGGGGCAATCACCACGAGGAAGTCGACCTGTTTGTTGATCCCTTTGGCAAAGGTGGTGAGGGCAATGTCCCCTATTGTGTGTTTAACCTCGCCGCTGAAACCTACCAGTGGAACCGGGTGTTTGTGGATGTCGCTCTCGGACAACCCCATCTCTTTCAAAGCATCGAGCGTCATCAGGTTGGTGGAGCTCCCGGTGTCAATTAGGATTCTTTTCATTAGCACGTTCCCCATGTGTAGGGATATCACCAGGCCATCGTGGTGGGGTTCGGCGGAAAAGTCCGCGTCGCTGTCGTCGAAGACAATAGCGTGTCCCGCCGATCCCTCAACGGTGCATCGCGGGCAGTCGAAACTACTTTCGTGTGCGTGACGCTTTTCCGCCGAGTAAGTGAGGCCGCAGATGTGCGAACCCCCTGAGATAACATTGACGACTCTGTCGGGTGTTGGGGGGTTCCTTCTTTTTCTTGGTTCGGACCGCCGCCGAGTAAGTGATCCTTACTTCAACGATAAGGCGAGATAGCTCCTTCCTGAGCATGATGCATTCTCGGATCCAGTGGCCGTGGTACTCATGGTAGTCGCACCACTTGGTGGTGTCCCTGTCGGCCTTCGGGGCCTTGTCCCGTCGTGGCCATCTAACGTACTCCCCTTGTTTCGCCATGTTCCGCAGAAGCTTATCCGTGGAAATATTGAGTTTGAGGGACTCCAACGTCGGTGGTGGCGGGTCACGGTATTGATCATCCGCCTGTCGCGCTCTGCTGTATTCACCTGCCCGTGGCTAGGGCGTGAATATGGGTGTGCTCGACGATCCTTCCTCTGATCAGCTGAGCCCTTTCGGCCGTCGACTGGACCCCTTTTCTCGTACTTCTCAACTTCTGAAGTTCTTTTTTGCAGGGTCCTGTCTTCCTCTAGCCTAACGTGAGCCAGGGCCTTGGCCTGAACCTCCTCAAAGGTGTAGCAGGGATGCTTGGTAAGCTCTTTATATAGGCCGCCATCGGGGATGATCCCCTGCCTGAATGCCTCCACTACGGTAGTAACGTCATAGGACTGTATCCAGACTTTTCGCGGTTGAATCGCTCTAGGAATTCTCTTGTAGTCTCGTGTTGCTTTTGACGGATCCGGTAGAGGTCGCTAGACTGTTTCTCGAATTTGCGACTACTGGCAAACTGGGTGCGAAAAGAGTCCGATAGTTCGGCGAAAGAACCGATGCTACCGCGTGGCAGCTTTATGAACCAAGTCAGCGCCAGGCCCGTTAAAGTTGTGCCGAACCCCTTGCACATCACCGCTTCTTTGGAGTACGACGGGACCGC
This sequence comes from Polygonum aviculare, assembly GCA_934048045.1. Lineage (NCBI taxonomy): Eukaryota > Viridiplantae > Streptophyta > Magnoliopsida > Caryophyllales > Polygonaceae > Polygonum > Polygonum aviculare. The sequence goes on along the minus strand of OW204023.1, from coordinate 18,633,495 downwards.
ACTTGTCATCATCTTTTGTTTATAGATCGCGACGTGCTCTTCAGGGTCACAGGTGCCATTGTATGGGGTCATGTTCGGCACGGTGAATTTCTTTGGTATCTCTACTCTGGTGATGCGACGGGAGAAAGGAGACTCGTCGAAACCATCGGGGACTTCCGGCGATGACCCCGATCTGCTCCGTTACCTTCCTCCGTATGGCTGCGTCGAGGTCTTTGGGCCTCCCTCTTTCGAAATCTTCTTCGTCGGTTTCTCCCCTATCCGGCCAAGTGTCCCGAGGTGGTGTTCGGCGTCTCCTAGCCTCTGACCGGGAATTCCTTGGTGGATCTTTGTCAAGGAGAACTTCTTCGAGGCGTTGTCGGGTGAAAGCTTCTGGGGCGTCCTCTTGTAACACTGGTGTCTTGTCTCACGCATCCAGAGTTTCGTCCCCTTTGGAAGTTCCTTCTCCCGCGCCAAAGTCGAGTCTTCTAGCTATGCCCTCAGTGCGGCGATTAACGCGGAGAGATCGGCGACCCGTGGGTATGACCTCATATTGCTGCTTCAACTGGCTGTTCTCTCGTGTGAGGCGTTCTACATGGGCGTCGTAGAAGATTTTCTGGTCTCTTAACTCCTTTTGGAGGAGTTGTATCCGTTCCCTGAGGTTAGTCATCTCTTCGTCTTGCGACCGGTTCTCAGGGAGTTCGGGATCTTTGCCGTGGTCGGTAAGGGGAGTTTTGGGAGTCTCGTTTCCGTCGCCTGACATTGCAACTGGCAAGTTCAAGTTGGTGTTTTGAACGGTATGTCTTTGCGTGATTGTTCCGATCACGGCCCCACGGTGGGCGCCAAACTGTTTGAGCCAAAATTCACCCAAGGGAATCCTGGCCTAGATCGGGCCTGATCGAGGTGAATCACGAAGAACACGTATGATGTAATAGCTCGCGTATTGTATTCGAAGTATGATTGAATGTGTAAAAGAGCGTAATCCTGATTTAGGGCTTACAATTAGTTTATATAGCGCCCTTTAGGATTAATCTATCTTGTGAAAAAGATATGAAAGTACAAGATTCTAGCTAATCGTGAGGAAATATCTTGAAGAGAGCGAAATATCTTGAAGAGATCTATCTTATATCTTTAACTCTATCTTGCTTAACCGACTTCGCCCTCCTCCGTCTCTCGCGGTGCTCTGAAGAAGTACTAAAGAAGTACCAACCGAGTCTCGATACTTTTGTGAGGAAAATATGGGCCCAACAGGCGTCTTCCATAGCCATGTACGCCACTTGATTTTCTGGCTCCTCGTCACTTGAGTCAAGGTCGTCTTCTTTCATCTCAGGCGTCCCTTTTGGCTTCAAGTTGGACGTCTTCTTTCATCTCAGGCGTCCCAACATGATACTTCTCCAAGGCTTCCCATTGGAGCTTAGCAGTTGGGAGATTGCTCGCACGGGTGGCGTCCCTTTCACAGAGGAACGTCGGTAAGAAACAGATGGCTTTGGCGTTTGCCTCCATAAGCTTAAACTCATTGGGACCCCATTCTGCCTCCTTGTCCTTCTTAGCAGCAGGGACTTCGAGGTCCCCGTTCTTTATCACCAGCCAGCATTGGTAGTTTTGACTGCGCATGAAGCATTCGAACCTTGTCTTCCACCGGTTGAAGTTGTAGTCCGTCAGGCGAGGTGGTTTCGCACTTGAGATACCTATAGGTTCCATCTCCATGTTTCCTACAACTCAAACTTAATCTAGAGCGCTTGCTCTGATACCAACTGTTGGATCGTAAGTATGTTAGAATGGGCGTCCTTAACTGGGTTAAGGGTGTCCTTAGGTGCAGCGGAAATTAGACTTGACAAGAAACGTAACAAGATAATGGACACGAGTATTTATAGAGTAACCCCACTAAGACCAACTAGTCTTATAGGTAAACCTCTACCTCCGCTTGGAGGATTTTCAATAGCCGTCCTTATCTTATTAAGAGAGAGTCCTTACACTTAGGCGAGTCGTTACACTTCACTTAGCTGAGCGTCCGTCCTTAGCCTCATTGGTAACACTCCTTTCCACCTAACAAAGTAACATAACTCTCTTAGCTATAAGGAAGCAATTACACACGTCTCTCACGGTTCGTTGTGAGAGACAAACTACAACTCTAACTATTCTGTGGTTTGTTTTCGATTTGATGTGGTTGGACTTTCTTTCTCTTGCTTCAAGCTCACTTGATCTTCTTGATCTTCGTTCTTGTACTTGAATGCTTTGGGAGATCTTGAAAGAAAGTCTTCAAAGTCCACACCGCTATGCATACCCCTTGGGGGGGTATTTATAGCGGAAGTGGTTCTTGTCCTCTAGCGTCCTCTGAGACTTGGCAGGATCCTTGATCTTCCATCAACGGTGCGATGAACATCTTGAGGAAGTCAACTATGTTGACGCTCGCGTGGATAGGGGACCATTGCTAGGAAAGCGACATCTTTGGAATTGTCTACACGTGCCCAGACAAGGGAAGCTTCCTTCTGAGGACTACGGCCAAACGTGATGTAATCATGTTGGGGCGGTCTTGATTTGAATTTTGAACTTCGTCCGTATTTTGGCGCGCGTCCCTTCTAGATGAGGACGCCGTCCTATCTACGCAGGAACTTCGCCAATTACGTTCAGCTTTAGAAGTTCTGATGTTGGATCGTTAGTCTAAGGGACGTCCTTTACTTTGAGTAAAGGCGTCCTTTGGTCAGGCGTCCCTACGAGGTGTAGGGGCGTCCTTTAGTATTGCAGCGGAAATAGACTAAACAGATAATAGATGAACGCAGAGAATTATAGAGGAACCACTCAAGACCAAGTAGTCCTTGAGTGTAAACCTCTACCTCCTTGGAGGATTTTTGAATAGATCTTTCCTTTCTATTGAACGTTCTTACAGTTGTACTGGCGAGTCTTTACAGTTCTCTGACACTTAGCTTTTCCCTAAGTTCACTAGTAAAGAACTCCTTTAAGCCTACAACTTAAGCTTGCCCAATCTACTAAAGGACTCTATTCCTACGTTCTGCAGTACTTCGCAGAACTCTCTCTTTTCTTTTGGATTTTCTTGATACAAACAGTTTTTGTGATTTGGTTACAACTCTCACTCGATCTAACACAAGTTCTATCACTGTTCTTCAGTTCTTGAGTTAGTTCTTCGTGTTCTTGAGTGAGTCGCTTTCTCTTTGATTCTCTCTGAATATTCTTGAAAGCGTTGGCGTCACAATAAATGCCTTGCGGTATTTATAGGACTTGGGGAAGGGCGTCATTCTCGTTCTGACGATCATGCCCTTCAGGTACGTGGCTACAGGATTTTCTTCCACGAGTTTGGCGGTGATGAGGAAGCTTCCTGTATCCAGCTGTGTGTGATGAACTCCGCTACAGGATCGGCCGCCACGTGTTGATGAACTCTGCTACAGGATCGTCCGCCACGTAGTGTTGGACTCTGCTACAGGATCGGTCTCCACGTGTCCTTGGATGATCAAACATTGTCGAGTGATGTCATCCTGTCGACTGATGAGTAAGGACTCCTTTCTTGCGTTCCTACTTGCTTGGGACTCCGTCCTTGCTCAAGTAGTCTCTTGCTCGTCCTTACTTCCTGTTAGCTGGCGTCCCTAAGCCTAGGGAACGTTCATACACTTGTTGTCCTTTGTTAATTGGGCGTTCCTGAACACTTGGACAACTTTATCAGAATCAAAGTGAGTTTGTCATATCTAAACTAAGGGACGATTGTGTGGGACACTAACAAGTACGCAAGCGTTCTTGATAGCGTCCCAACAATTTCCCCCTTTTTGATGATGACAAACTCTTTTGTAGAATAGTTTTAACATTGGAACCTGGCATGCATGAAAACTTAGAAGCGTCCTCTAATACTTAGAGAAAATTTCAGTAAGCACAAGTTTTCACTCTTTGATTCTTTAACATTTGGATTTTAGGGAGAGAGTTGCGTCCTAGAAAAATTCTAAGGGTCCTCTTTTATTCTAGCATGGGCGTTCCTTAGACTTTTCACATAATAGTTCCCCCTTAACACTTGCTTATTCTAGATAACTATTTTATAGCGCATCTCTGCAAAACTACACTTCCCCCTTTTGGCATCATCGAAAAGGATAACAAGTGATAAGGACGTTAGCACAAACACATAACTAAAAGCAGTGGAACGCTTAAACAAACACATGCAAGCAAACAGAGGAATTGTTATTCAAACAAAAATTCAGAGTTATTACAGACCAATGGTCATAATGTTTGAAGTTCAAAAGAAGCACAGGCAAAATAACAAGGAATGAACGGGAGGTGGGCAATCACTATGAACGGCTCTGGTCTTGGTAAAACTTGAGCAGTTGTTCATTAAGTTCATTTGCCTTGGAGAACGCAGAAGATAGATCTTTGAGAGCCGAGAAGATTAGGCACTGGTTGTCCAAGATCGCACCCATGAGTTCTGTTGGCGGATGTTCAGAAATATTTGCAGGAGCAGAGCGAGGCCTGGGACCTGAACTAGAAGAGGGAGCGTCCTGAGGAAGAGCTGTAGGAGAAGAAGGCCCTAAGAGCATTTGATCTAGAGTTGTAAGATCGACAGCAGGCTCTTGATCCTGGGAGAACTCTTGAGGCGTCGAAGTAAGCCTTGCGGCCTCAGCCTCAGCAGCTAAGCGTTCTTCCTCAGCTTTCTTTCGAGCTTCCTCAGCCTCAGCTTTCAACTGTTTTAGAACGGACGGCAGCTCTTCATTATGCCTGATCTCGACCAGTCCCTTCTTAGCATCCCATTTTAAGCCAAGCTCTTGTTGAGGAGCGCTCTCATCATATGCGTTCTGAGAGTCTGGATCAACTTGACTAGCCCTGGGTACGGCAGAGCATGTCGCTTCCTCCCACACTTAGCCATATGTTGCATTGCGATTCTTGCTAAGTTGATGGGACGGCGTTATAGAAAAGCGTCAATGAGAATAATATCGTGTGTTTGAACGATTGACCTTTTCTCTTGCCTAGGAAGGACGGCGCGACAGATGAAGTAATGAGCGATGGCGCCGACTTTGCTCAGAACATGAGCCACCCTGTCCAGTCCTATGGGCCTTTTGCCCTAAAAGATGTGCTCTACTAGAGGCAGTTCTTCATCTGTTGTTTCGAAACCGCCTTCCGGAAGAGAGCTTAGAGCGTCGGACGGGGGCTTTGGGGGGCTAAGTCCCATGAAGGCGCGGACCTGGCGTTCATTGACGGAAGCCTTCTCACCATCTATTTTGAAGTGGAGAGAGCCGTCTTTTGATTTATACCTCAGGTCCTTGTAGAACGCCTTGACTTGCTCTTTGTCCATAACAGCGGGCGCAGGCCCTACTTTCAGCCATCCCTGAAATCTCAGAAGCTCAAGGAACTCCTGGACTTTGTCATCTGAATGGAAGGAGGCGAGCCACTCTTCAGAATAAACAAGAGGGCTAAGGACTTTCACAGGGGGGCCATCGGGCTTTCTCTTGCGCTTGCCCTTGGGGGACTCAGAGTCCTCCTCATCATCAGACTCGTCCTCAGAGTCACTTTAAAAAACATCCTTGGAAGGAGCATCCTCTGTGCCTTGTTCTTTTTCAGCATCACCACCAGATGTGGCTTGATTGGCACTAGAGGTCTGACCTTGGGACGTGCACTCGGCGTCCTGAGCTTCAGTTGGATTTTCAGTTATTGTTGGCTCAGCGTCCGCCGAGACTTGATGGGTTTCTGTTTGGATTGTGGGGGAGGGGTTATCTTGTGGAGCTGGGGAGGGATTGAGGATGGGAAGGGATTGGTTGTAGGGAGGGACCTCTTGAGCATCACGCTCGAGCTCTTCAGAGAGCGATGGCTCGGCGTTCTCCTGAGCGACCTGGTGCTCACCAGCGTCCTCAATTTGTGCAGGAACGTTCACCTCTCCTTCTGCTTCATCATTGGAATCCCCAGTAACATCAATAAATGGGGAGTCCTGAGCAGGAGTACCTCTTTCGCTCCCAGATGAGCTAGAGGAAGAAGAGGAGGAGGAGGGAACGTGCTCAACCTGCGCGGGAGCTTCCTTGGCCAGCAACACCTTGGGCTTTTCGCCAGCTTTCCTGCGGCGGAAGGTGTGCTCAAATGAGCGTTCTGCCTCCTCGGGGCCACTCTCGGAGGATGGACGGCGGGACCTTGGGGTCTCGGGGTCCTTTGGAGGAGATATGTGGGCCGGGGCAGATGGGAAAAGAGCCAAGTTTAGGGGGGACGGGGGAGGAAAAGGGATTATAGCGTTTTGTGTGGATGGTTGAGGGGACGGGGGAGGAGTTGGTAGTTGTTCAATTTGGATTTGGGGGGGAGGAGTGGATTTCTTAGAAAGGTTGGAAGGCCGTTTTGTAGTGCTTGGCCTTTTAGTGGGAGGGATGGAGGATGGGACGCTAGAAGTCTTGGCCTTTTTGAGGGGCCTTGGGTCGTGTATCTTTTTTGAGCGTCCCTCCTTTAGGTGGGAAGGGAACTTGTCCACTATCTTTGTGGGATTTGAAGTGGAAAAGGGTTGGGAAGATTTTGAGAGGGGAGATGAAGGGGCAGGACGTTTGAGGAGCTTTTTTGTAGATAAGGTGGGAACGGAGGGAGGAGGGGGAGAGGGACTTGGTACTCGGGACTTTAGCATTTTGTAGGCTAAGGAGTCCTCGGGGTACATGGGAAAGTCAGGGAGGACGGCGTTGTGGAGGTCGGGTATAAGTTCAAGAAGAGGGCCAAGATTCTCACCTCCGAACTGAGAAAAGAATAGTACGTCGTCCATCCTTCCGGGTAGATCTTTGAAGTTGGTCTTGTGGAGGCTGGGAACGACGAAGCGTTCAATAAACTTCTCATAGTTCCTCGTCCTCACTGCATCGTTCTGGATTTCAGGCAGCTGCATACGTTCTCTGATCAAGTTGTACAACGTTCTGGGCTTTCTGTTGATGAAGTCCATCAACGATTCATTAAGAACGATGGGTTTTGGTTTCTCGATATAGTGGGACTTCACCAACTTTCTTCTCTTCCCGCCGGTAGAAGATCCGGCCACGTTCTTTAGTTGTTGAGACATGATTCAAGTGAGATTATAGTGAGAGAAAGTTGCCGGAGTTCTAGAGAGATGTCAGAGCAAGTTTGAGGGCGAGAAAGTGGTTGAGCGTAATAAATTCGAGAGCGACTGTTCTGGCCTTATATAGAGGAAGCGGTGGCAGAACTGTAATTACCACTGTGCAACTGTTCGACGCGTGGCGAAACTTCCCCCTTAAGCATTGAGTAAAAGCAACGGTCCCTGTTCACACTTTCAAATATTCAAATTTCTGACGCGTCAACTGCCTCTTCAAAAACTGAACTTGCGTTCTCCCTTTCACACTTTGATGTTCTCCCATACTTAGCAAAAATTTCCCTTCTTCAAGCAAACAAATAACCAGCTTACCGTTCCAGTGATCACCTTTCGAACCATTTGAAAACAAAGCAAGTACGTCCCGTAAAATAAAATAGGAAGCTCATAGGACGCTTTTGCAGAGTTCTCGGCTAGGGTAAGCTTAGAGTTCCCATCATTTCGGCTTATAATGAGGGTTGGGTGATCAGGGCAACTCTTTTCAAGAAAAATAGAGAAAATTTGAATGGCGTTCCAAGGTAGCAAACATATGAAGTTTTAGACTAGCGTTCTTGCAAATATGAATTCGATGCATAACAGTCCTTAAATACTTAGAATCTACCAAACATAACCAATCATTGAGGGAATAGTAGAACGGGACTAGCTACTCAAAAGTTATCATCCCCAAGAGCAACCTGAGATGCTCATAGGGACGTCTATCAAGCGCCTTAGTGAAAATATCAGCTATTTGGTCTTCAGTCCTTACATTCTCCATACTAATGAGTCCTAGTTCAACATTATCACGTAAGAAATGATGCCTTATATGAATATGCTTTATGCGTGAATGAAAAACAGGATTTTTAGAAATTTCAATAGCACTTGTGTTATCACAACGAATGGGAATAGTTTCAAGATTGATACCGTAGTCCTCTAGTTGATATTTGATCCAGATAACTTGTGAACAGCACGAGGCAGCAGCAACGTACTCGGCTTCCGCAGTTGAAAGCGCCACAGAGTTCTGTTTCTTAGATCCCCAAGAGATTAGGCATGAACCAAGGAACTGTGCCATTCCTGAAGTGCTTTTCCGATCAATTACATGTCCCGCATAATCAGCGTCCGAGTAGCCAACAAGCTTGAAGGACGTCTTCCTGGGGTACCAAAGGCAAAGATCGTCGCGTCCTTTGAGGTAGCGAAAGATCCTTTTGACTTCTTGCATGTGGGACTCCTTTGGATTTGCCTGGAAGCGTGCACACAAGCAAACGGCAAACATAATGTCGGGACGGCTTGCGGTCAAATAGAGCAAAGAACCAATCATCCCTCTGTATAGTTTTTGATCAACGTCCTTTCCCTGTTCGTCTGCGTAAAGACGCGAGTTTGGAGAACATGGGGTTGCAACAGGTTTGGACGTGTTCATCCCGTACTTTTCAAGCATCTCACGGACATATTTTTGTTGGTGAATACGCGTCCCTTCCTTGAGTTGATTGATTTGAAGTCCCAAGAAGAAGTTAAGTTCTCCAATGAGGGACATCTCAAACTCACTACTCATTAAAGACTGTCGTACCAGGCACGAGGGGCTTGCTTGAGTCCATAAAGCGCTTTGTCCAAGTAGTACACATGGTCCGGGTGAGAGGCGTCCTCGAAGCCAGGCGGCTGAGCAACATACACTTCCTCCTTTAGCTTTCCATTGAGAAAGGCAGTCTTGACGTCCATCTGAAATAGCTTGAATCCTTTGTGAGCGGCGAAGGCAATGAGGAGACGAACGACTTCAATTCTAGCAACAGGAGCAAAGGTCTCATCATAGTCTATGCCTTCCTCTTGCTTGAATCCTTGAGCCACCAGTCTTGCTTTGTTCCTTGACACACGTCCACTCTCATCAAGCTTATTTCTGAACACCCATCGCGTCCCTATGATATTTTTGCCTTTGGGACGTGGTACGAGGGTCCAAACTTTGTTCCTTTCAAACTGGTTGAGTTCTTCTTGCATTGCTTGAATCCAGTCAGCGTCCTGAAGTGCTTCCTTGATATTCTTTGGCTCCACCATAGAGACAAAGGCATTGAATGCACAGAAAGCCAAATTTGCACTTTAGGACTTGGTTGCAGCTGACCTAGTTTGAACTCCTTGAGAAGGATCTGAGACAATCTGGGATGTTGGGTGGTCCCGAGAGAAGCGGGACTCCCTTTGAAATAATTGAGCAAATCTTGGATCAATGTCTCCATCAGAATCATCACTATCATCTTGAGCATCGTCTTCAGTGCGTTCTCCCTCAGAGAGAGCGTCCACACCTTGACTTTGCCCACCTTGTTGACTTGATTCAACAACATCTTGTTGAACTGGAGATTCACTACGAGATGGAACTTCCTGAACAACACTGGGAACTTCCACTAAGACTTCATCAGGATTTGGGGTAGCGTTCTTAGGAACATAGTACTTTCCAGAGGACCAATCTTCAACTTCATCTTCAGAGTCTTCCTGCTGTTGTGACGAGGAGTGTTCTTTCTTTCTTGCTTTTTCTTTGTGAGAAGAACTTTCTTTGAACACAACATGAATACTCTCCTCAAGCTTTAGAGTTCTTTTGTTGAAAACTCTATATGCTTTGCTGGTGAGGGAGTGCCCAAGGAATATAGCTTCATCACTTCTCGCATCAAACTTTTCAAGTTTCTCTTTATCATTGTTGTGAACGAAACACTTACAACCAAAAACTATGAGATAGTCAAGGCGAGGCTTCTTTCCGTTCAACAACTCATAAGATGTCTTTTTCAAGAGAGGACGGATCATAGCACGATTGATGATGTAGCATGTTGTAGCAATAGCTTCCGCCCAGAAGTACTTGGGAACTCTATTAGCCAAAAGCATAGTTCTTGCCATATCCTCTAACGTCCTGTTCTTTCTTTCTACAACTCCATTTTGTTGAGGAGTCCTTGGAGCTGAGAAATTGTGCGAGACACCATGTTGATCACAGTAGGCCAAGAACTCTGAATTCTGGAATTCCGTCCCATGGTATGATCTTATAGCTTTGAGAGGCGTCTCAAGGGCAACTTCCACTTGTTTGATGAAGACTTTGAACGCATTGAAACAATCTGCTTTGGAAGCCAAGAAAAGAACCCAAGTGAATCGAGAAAAATCATCTACAAGAACGTAAATGTACCTCTTTCCACCGTAGCTCAACGTCTTCATTGGTCCACAAAGATCCATATGGAGAAGTTCTAAAGGCTTCCTCGTACTGACTTCCTTTTTGGACTTGAAAGACGTTCTTGTTTGCTTCCCTTTGATACAGGCGTCGCACTGTTCAACCGTCTCAGGATCAATTCGGGGAAGTCCTTTCACAAGATTTTTCTGGTGAAGCTTAAGGATTGTGCTAGGTCCAGCATGGCCAAGACGACAATGCCAGAGATAAGCGTCCTTCTTTGAAGCAGATAGACACAACTCTGATTTGGGCTTGAACTCTTGATTGAAGATGTAGACATTGTTTTGGCGTACTCCTTTGAGAACGATTTTGTTGGACTTCTTGTTGATAACGAGGCATTCCTTTGAGTCAAATGTGACTAGGTTTTCACCTTGATCACACATTTGAGATACGCTAAGAAGATTGAAGCCAAGTCCTTCAACAAGACTTACGTTGGTTGCTTTGATGGACGGGTTAAGAATAGCAGTTCCCGTTCCCTTGATCTTTCCCTTGCCCTTATTGCCAAACGAGACAGTTCCTCCCGTGGCACTACTTTGGATAGAAGTGAGATGGATCTGGCTTCCTGTCATATGATTTGAGGCGCCGCTATCAATGATCCATGGGCGTCCCCTCACTTCCACCTGCCATAACAAAGTTAGTGTTTGGCGACCCAGGCAAGGTGTTCCTTACCTGGTTCGTTACAAAAGTAGAACTCTGGTTCTGGCATGTAGTCATTAATATTCACATCATTAGAAATAGCATGCTTGCAAAAAGAGTTCCTAGAGCTTCTAGAACGCCTAGGATTAGCCTTAGGAATAGACTTAGCATTTTCGTTGTTAGTCCTAGCAGCCTTTCCATTTTCAACATCTTCCTTGAGTTTTAAGCAATCATATTTGTAGTGATCTCCTTGTCCACAGTACCAACACGTCCTATAGTAAGTACCGAGGTAGTACTTCTTGCTCGGACGTTGGATTTTGTTTTGCTTCATCTTTTGGGGATCACAGACTTTTGAACCTTCCCCTTTGGCAATTTTCTTATAAATTTTATGACTAGTGGAATTGGTGTAGTAGTCCTCTTGTCCTATTTCTCCACTTTCTAGAACTCTAATTCTTTCAAGATGATTCTTGGATTTCTCACGTTCAAGTTCTAGTTCTGAGGTTTTGCTAGCCTCGAAGTCACTAGGGAGAGAGTTCCTGGGTTCAGACTCATAGCCTAGTCCTCTTTTGGCTGGGACAAAGACTATTGGCTTGACTTCCTCAACTATGGGACTCTTTCCCAACACCTTTACTTCTTCTCTAAGCTTAGCGTTCTCAAGTTTGAGACACATTACTTCAGTTTTTAGAGATTTAGACTATTCAAGTGAGGACTCTAGTTGAATGGTCATGGAACTACAGTTTTCACATTCAAGAACAATATTCTCATTTTCAAGCTCAAGTTCATCCATTCTATGTTGCATGATAACACTTTCTTCCATGATTTTTCCAATTAGTTTAATGAGCTTAGATTTGGAACAATGTTCTAAAGAACTCATCATAGATTCACGTGTTACCTCATTTTCAGATTTCAGAACGTTCTCCTCAACAGCTGTGACGTCCTCCATAGCCATGTACGCCACTTGCTCATCAGGTTCTTCATCATCATCATCAGAGGAAGAACTCCCATTATCCCATGCAGAGGCGAACGCTCCAATAAGGGCTTTCGTCCTTATATCCTTAGCAGACATTCCTGTTGTACACTTTTTAGCAAAGTGTCCCTTCTTGTTACACTTGTAACATGTGAGTTCCTTCATTTCAGCATCAGTGTACTTGCGACTCTCCTTCTTTGGCATCTTATGTTTGTTGAAGTATTTGTTCCTTTTGCCAAAGGCACGTACAACTATGTTAAAGAGAGCAACTTCTTCCTCTTCCTCGAGCTGTTCCTTAGTCTTGCTTTCCTTTTCCTTTAAAGCTTGAACGCGCATCCTCTCGCGGTTCTCGTTCTTGTTAGCTTCCACCATCAAAGAAATTTCTTGCTGACGACGAATATAGTCAGCGTACTCTGTTGTTGTGGACGCCAAAGCAAGATCCGTTTGAGAGTTGTTTGCTAGTTGAGCCATATCAGTTTTCCTCCGTTCTTCGTACTGTCTGAGCTTCCCATAGATCTCTTCCATATCTAGAGTTTTGTTGGCCGTGTTCTCTTTGAATGTTGTCCTGTCAAAGTTTCAGGCTCCGGTTAATCCATCAATGACCACTTGAACTCTATTCCTCATGGAGATTTCTATTTCTGGGATGCCCAAGTTCCTCATCTTGGTGACAAGGGCCTCAAAACGGTACGAGTAATCGTTCACAGATTCATTTGGCAACATAGTAAAAGCATAGAACTCCTTCTTGATTTTCAGCTGAACGTCCTCTTTCATTTCAACTGTTCCTACATGAAACTTCTCCAGGGCGTCCCACTGTTGTTTAGCAGTTGGCAAGTTACCGACTCGAGTGGCGTCCCTCTCACATAGGGATGCTTGAAGGAAACACATGGCTTTTGCGTTGGTTTCCATCAATTTGAACTCATCAAGACCCCACTCCTCCTCCTTATCAACCTTGTCAGCGGGCACCTTGAGATCTCCTTTCATGATGACCTTCCAGCATTGATAATTCTGACCTCTGCAGAAGTTCGCGAACCTTGTTTTCCAGCGATTGAAGTTGCCGTCCGTCAGGCGCGGAGGCTTCACAAAAGAGATTCCAATCGGTTCCATGTCCATCTTTACCTGCAACTCAGTAAGAATCTAGAGCGCCTGCTCTGATACCAATTGTTGGATCGTTAGTCTAAGGGACGTCCTTTACTTTGAGTAAAGGCGTCCTTTGGTCAGGCGTCCCTACGAGGTGTAGGGGCGTCCTTTAGTATTGCAGCGGAAATAGACTAAACAGATACTAGATTAACGCAGAGAATTATAGAGGAACCACTCAAGACCAAGTAGTCCTTGAGTGTAAACCTCTACCTCCTTGGAGGATTTTTGAATAGATGTTTCCTTTCTATTGAACGTTCTTACAGTTGTACTGGCGAGTCTTTACAGTTCTCTGACACTTAGCTTTTCCCTAAGTTCACTAGTAAAGAACTCCTTTAAGCCTACAACTTAAGCTTGCCCAATCTACTAAAGGACTCTACTCCTACGTTCTGCAGTACTTCGCAGAACTCTCTCTTTTCTTTTGGATTTTCTTGATACAAACAGTTTTTGTGATTTGGTTACAACTCTCACTCGATCTAACACAAGTTCTATCACTGTTCTTAAGTTCTTGAGTTAGTTCTTCGTGTTCTTGAGTGAGTCGCTTTCTCTTTGATTCTCTCTGAATATTCTTGAAAGCGTTGGCGTCACAATAAATGCCTTGCGGTATCTATAGGACTTGGGGAAGGGCGTCATTCTCGTTCTGACGATCATGCCCTTCAGGTACGTGGCTACAGGATCTTCTTCCACGAGTTTGGCGGTGATGAGGAAGCTTCTTGTATCCAGCTGTGTGTGATGAACTCCGCTACAGGATCGGCCGCCACGTGTTGATGAACTCTGCTACAGGATCGTCCGCCACGTAGTGTTGGACTCTGCTACAGGATCGGTCTCTACGTGTCCTTGGATGATCAAACATTGTCGAGTGATGTCATCCTGTCGGCTGATGAGTAAGGACTCCTTTCTTGCGTTCCTACTTGCTTGGGACTCCGTCCTTGCTCAAGTAGTCTCTTGCTCGTCCTTACTTCCTGTTAGCTGGCGTCCCTAAGCCTAGGGAACGTTCATACACTTGTTGTCCTTTGTTAATTGGGCGTTCCTGAACACTTGGACAACTTTATCAAAATCAAAGTGAGTTTGTCATATAAAAACTAAGGGACGATTGTGTGGAACACTAACAAGTACGCAAGCGTTCTTGATAGCGTCCCAACATCTGATGACGTGCGTCCCTACAGAGTTAGGAACTCTCGTTCACTTGTTGTCCTTTTCGCTCATGTGCGTCCGTTGGACTTACCTGAGATCAACACTTGAACAACTTGTTAAATACTTTTGAATTTGTCATTATCAAAACAAGGGACGATCATTATTGGTTTAGATATTAATGACTAGCGTCCTTAATATCGTCCCAACATGAACAGGCCGCAGCTAGTGGCAATGATGAAACAGCTCAAGGCACTGCGGACGCTCCTGCCAAGGACAATGCCGAAAATGAATCTGAGGACGCTGATAATGATGAGGACGATTCTGATGATGAGGTCTTTGAGTCCCCGAAGCGTTCCAAAAAGAAGAAGAAAGATGACGGCGAGCTTGTGAACGTTCTTGGCCCCTTAGTCTATTCAGAAGAATGGCTCTCGTCCTTCGATGATTACAAGGTGCATGAGTTCCTTGAGCTCTTACGTTTTCAAGGATGGTTGAACGTTGGGCCTACGCCTACAGAGGTTGATAAAGAACATGTACGAGCGTTCTTCAAGAGTCTCCGCTACAAGCCTAAGGACGGTTCACTGCATTTCAAGATAGATGATGAGAAAGCATCTGTCACTGAATGCCAAGTCCGCGCCTTCATAGGACACAGCACTCAAAAGCCTTCGTCCAATGCCTTAAGTTTTCGTCCTGAGAATGGTTTTGAAATGAAGGAAGACGAAGAAGTGGAACTGATTGAAAGAATCTTCCAAGGAAAAGACCCTATAAGACGGACAGAGTTGCTCATGTTTTGACCAAAGTTGGCGCTATTGCACATTATTTTATCTCCCGTGCCATCCTTCCTAGGCAAGAGAAGCGTTATGTGGTTCAAACTCATGACTGCATATTACTGGACGCATTTCTCGACCGCCGCCCCATCAACCTTGCCAGAATTGCTATGCAACATATGGCTAAGTGTGGGAGGAAGCGACACGCTTTGCCGTACCCTGGCCTGGGTAAGCTGATTCTCATGTCCCAAAATGCTTATGATGATTCTTCTGAGGCTGAACTGCTGGGACTTAACATGGATCAAAGAGAGGATTGCTCGAGATTAGGCACAATGAGGAATTGCCGTCCATCAAGAAGCAGTTAGAGGCTGAGGCAGAGGAAGCAAGGAAGAAATTAGAGCAAGAACGCCTCGCTCTAGAAGCTGAACAAGAGCGACTTGCTTCTATGCAACAAGAGCCAATATTTGAAGAAGAGAACGCCGTAAATTTTGCAGCTCCTGATCAGCTCCTGATGGCAAACTCTCCTCCTCCCTCAGTGCCTCATATGGATGCCCCTTCCTCCAGTTCTGTTCCTGCGCCCATTCCTGCTCCAGAACATCCTGAACAACACCCTCCTCAAGAACTTATGGTTTTAAATCTTCAGAATTAGTGTCTCATTCTAAATTCCTTTAAGGACTTGTCAACGGCATTCACTTAGTCTGCGGAACTTCATTAGAAGCTTCTAAGTTCTATCAAGACCAAAGCCGCCCTCCTCAGTGATCGCCGTCATACCCTTTAATCCCTCATTGTTTTGCCTTTGCTTGTTTTCATTTCAAACACTTAGCTCTAGGTTTGTAATAACCGTACTCTACTTTTGTTTGAATGGAAATTCCACTGTTTGCTTGCATGTGTTTGTTTAAGCGTTCGACTGCTTATAGTTGTGTTTTTGTGCTAACGTCCTTATCACTTGTTATCCTTTTCGATGATGCCAAAAGGGGGAAGTGTAGTTTTGCAAAGATGCGCTATAAAATAGTTATCTAGAATAAGCAAGTGTTAAGGGGGAACTATTACATGAAAGGTCTAAGGAACGCCATGCTAGAATAAACAAGAGGACGCTTAGAAAGTATTCTAGGACGCTACTCTCTCCTTAAAATCCAAAAGATAGAGAATCAAAGAATGAAAACTTGTACTTACTGAAATTTCTCTAAGTGTTTGAGGACGCTTCTAAGTTTTCATGCATGCTAAGTTCCAATGCCAAAACTATTTTGTGAGTTTGTCATCATCAAAAAGAGGGAAATTGTTGGGACGCTATCAAGAACGCTTGCGTACTTGGTAGTGTGCCCACACAAACCGTCCCTTAGTTTTAATATGACAAACTCACTTTGATTTTAATAAATTTGTCCAAGTGTTCAGGAACGCCAATTGACAAAAGGACAACAAGTGTGTGAGCGTACCCTAGGCAAAGGGATGCTAGCTACCAGGAAGTAAGGACCAGCAAGAGACTACTTGAGCAAGGACGGAGTCCCAACAACAAGTAGGAACGCAAGCAAAACGTCCTTACTCACTAGCCGACAGGATGACATCACTCGACAACATTTGATCAACCAAGGACACGTGGAGACCGATCATGTAGCAGAGTCCAACACTACGTGGAGGACGATCTTATAGCAGAGTTCATCAACATGTGGCGGCCGATCCTATAGCTGAGTCCATCAAACACAGTTGGATACAGGAAGCTTCCTCATCACCGCCCTACTACGTGGAGGAAGATCCTGTAGCCACGTCCATGAAGGGCATCATCGTCAAAAGAGGAAAGACGCCCTTCCCCAAGTCCTATAAATAGCCCAAGGCATTTATTGTGACATCAACGCTTTCAGAGAATATTCAGAGAGAATCAGAGGAAAGAAACTCACTCAAGAACACCAAGAACAAGCTCAAGAACACTCAAGAACAGTTCTAGGCTTGTGTTAGATCGAGTGAGAATTGTAACCCAAACCACAAATTGTTTGTAACTTAGAAAACCCAAAAAGAAAGAGAGAGTCCTACAACGCACTGTAGGACGTAGGGATAGAAGTCCTTTAGAAGATTAAACTCGCTTAAGTTGTAGGCTTAGCGGAGTCCTTTACTATTGGACTTAGGAAGAACGCTAAGTTCCAGAGAACTGTAAAGACTCACCAGTACAACTGTAAGGACGTTTAATATAAAGGAAGAATCTATTCAAAAATCCCCCAAGGAGGTAGAGATTTACACTGAAGGACTACTTGGTCTTGAGTGGTTCCTCTATAAATCATTGTGTTCACTTTATTCACCTGTTTAGTTTTAAATTCCGCTGCACAACTAAAGGACGCCCTTACACCTCGTAAGGACGCCTGACCAAAGGACGCCTTTACCTATGTAAAGGACGTCCCTCAGTTATACTAACGATCCAACAGAGAAACTACCCACACCGTTCTCCTCTCCACCCAAAGATCCCAAAACCTTAGCTCTCATCTCCTACTCCCCTCTAAACATCTCCAACTTCCCTTCCACCCCAGCTCACATCTCTCCCCCAAAAGACCCTGAAACCCCAAGATCCCGTTGTCCCTCCCTTGAAAGGGATGCCCAGTCAGGGTAAGCTGAGGCACGCATAACCTTTGAGCATACCTTCCAACGAAGGAAACTAGGGACAGCTCCCAAAGTCCTGGTACAAGAGGTTGTTGAACTAGAAAGCGTGCCGTCCTCCAGTTCCTCCTCCTCCGCTAGCTCTTCCTTTGAGAGTAGCAAACAAGGGACGCCTATCGTTGAGTCCTCATCCTCATTGACATTACAGGGGACTCTAACGATGAGGGCGAAGGAGCTGAGCAAGTTGTGCAAGGTGTGGCTGCTCAAATTGTTGAAGTTGCTGAGGACGCTGGTGAGCACCAGGTCGCTCAAGAGAAGGACTCTAAGCTTAGTTTGGAAGATGAGCTTACGCGTGATGCAATGGAAGTCCCACCCTATGAACTTCCCAACCTCCCAATCCTCCAACCTCAATCCCTATCTCAAAATCAACCCCAACCTCAACCAAAATCTGTTGAACTTGTGGACGTTGAGCCTATAGAAATCGAGCGTGTTGATGCTCTTTAGAACGCTCAGGACACAGAACAACCGTCCCAACAAGAACAGACTCAAGATGCTGAAAGTGAAAACGCCACTTCAGGTGGTAATGAAGAAGCTGAAAAAGTCCGAGGCACGGAGGAAGCTGGTGAAAAAGGTGCCGAGGATGACAGTGTTGAGTCTGATGATGAGGACGACGACGATGAGCTTGACTCTCCTAAGAGGAAAGGCAAGAAGAAGAAGAAGAACGATGATGAGCCGGTCAACATCCTTGGTCCCCTTCTTTACAAAGAGGACTGGCTCGCATCTTTTGATGATGCAAACGTGCAAGAGTTCTTGGACCTCCTCCATTTCTAGGGTTGGACCAACCTGGGACTGGAGCCAGCCAAGATTCATTCAGATTAAATCCGCATGTTCTTTAAATCTTTGCGCATAAAGAAAGATGACTTCATGACTTTTAAGATAGATGGTGAGCCGGCTTCCGTCACTGAACGCACAGTCCGCACTTACATGGGATTGGGTAGTAAGAAGCCGCCGTCCGGAGCTCTGAGTTCTTTGCTGGTGAATGGATTTGAGATGGAGGACACTAAGGTAGATGCGCTGCTAGAGAGAATTTTCTGTGGCAAGAAGCCTCAAGGCAATGATAGAGTTGCACACGTCCTTTCTAAAACTGGGGTGATTGCACACTACTTCATTTGCCGAGATATTGTGCCCAGGCAGGACTACAAGAGCGTGGTCCAAAAAATTGACTGCATACTGTTGTACGCCTTCCTTTCTCGCCGTCCCATCAATCTTGCGCACCTTGCAATGGAGCATATGGCTAAGTGCGTCAAGAAGAAGCATGCCTTGCCCTTCCTAGGACTAGTCAAAACTATTCTCCAACAGCAGGACACCTATGACAACTCCTTTAAAGAAGAGGTTCTGGGTATGCACTAGGATCAAAGAAAGAGACTACTTAACATTAAAAATTCTGAAGAGCTACTATTTGTCCGAAAACAGTTAGAAGCAGAAGAGCCTGCTAGGAAGAAGGCTGAACAAGAACGGTTGGCGCAGCTCGTTGAGGAAGAACGCTTTGCGTCAATGGGACAGGATCTTGCTGAGACTAGTCAAGAGGACGCAACTAACTTTGATGTTCTTGATCAAATGCTGCTAAGGGACTCGCCTCCTCCATTTCCACAATCGGATGCTCCCTCAAGGAATACTGGTCCTCAGCCCATTCCTTCTCCAGAGACCCATCACAATACCCGCATCAACAATTGATGGCTGCGATCCTTCACAATCAATGTGTCATGATTCAAGCTTTGAAAGAGTCTGCGGAACTCCACAAGAAACTCCTGAAGTAATATCAAGAGTCCTCTAGCAGACGTCATGAATGATCGTCGTCCCTCCTCTTTATTCCATCAACATTTTGTGCTTCTGCTTATTTTTATTCAAACACTTGACATTTTGGTCTGTAATAACATACTCTATTTTTCGTGTAATGGCAGTTCCCTTTGTTTGCATGCATTTGATTGTTTAAGCATTCCACTGCCTATAATTGTGTTTTTATGCTACCGTCCTTATTCACTTGTTATCCTTTTAGATGATGTTAAAAGGGGGAAGTGTAGTTTTGCAGAGATGCGCTATAAATTAGTTATCTAGAATAAGCAAGTGTTAAGGGGGGAACTATTAGTGAAAGGTCTAGGAACGCCATGCCAGAATAAAAAGAGGACGCTTTGAAAGTTTTCTAGGACGTTACTATGTCCCTAAAATCCAAATGCTAGATAGATTAAAGGCTGAAAACTTGTGCTTACAAAATTTTTGCTAAGTCCTAGAGGACGCCTGTACTTGATATTGTTGGGACGAAATCAAGGACTGCCTTGTACTTGATATTGTGCCTATACAATTGTCCCTTAGTTTTGATTTGAAAAATGCACTTTGATCTAATAAAGTTGTCCAAGTGTTTAGGAACGCTAGTAATGAAAAGGACAACAAGTGTGTAGACGTCCCTGAGGTGAATGGACGCCATCTCCCAAGAGTAAGGACCAGCGAAGTTGCTACTTAAGCAAGGACGTTGATGGGGATCGTCCGGATCGGATGATATCAAAATTTAAATTTATAAACCGAACCCCAATTGTAGTATAAGGGTAGGGTGTCGAACACACGGGAGTTCGTGCGTTGAGTGTACCAAGAAGACTAAAAAGAGGTAAAAGAAAGGCAAAAACAAGGAAAATCAAAGGGAACAACCCGGACCGACTTTGGTCACTTCGGTCCGAGGTTGGCTCGATGCGAGTTTGGCCGGGACCGACATTGGGGAAGTCGGGTCCGATGTACTGGGTAACTCGGTCTTAGCAAATTAGTAGATCGGTCTTGGGTTTTTGGGTTCCTCCCCTAACTAGACTTGGGTAATTCCACCCCAATTAAGCCAATAAGTGGTGAGATCGAGGTTGTTTGCCTTCGATCCCTCCACTCTACACTTCGACCTTAGGCAGTTTTTACTCTCCTTCGATGCTAGGTCTAGTGATGGGCTCGAGATCGCTTTCGCTTACTCTTACCGACCAGAAGCCTAGATCCCTTGTTCCCACAAGATAATTGAAGCTCAATGTAGAGAGGATTCATAGATCAAGCACTCAAGGCTATGGAATTGGGGGTTCACACCTAATCCTAGCTAGGTGATTCCCCCATAGCCCAAGACTATGGAATCTACTCCATCAAGTAAGAGTAAAAAGCAATCAAATAGCAAAGCAAGCAAATCTCAATCATCAAACTCAAATCAAAGCCAAATTGCATTTAAATCAAGGGGGTTCACAATATCCAAGTCTCAAATACACTAAACAAAAGCAAAACAAGTTCAAACTCACTAATCTCTCCTAGAACTCCACCGATTTCTCTCCTTTTCTCCTCTTCCTTCCTCCTCTTTACTCTCCAAGTCTTCCTTTGAGCCTTTTGAGAGTGATTAGATGTGGGATCCCCCAAAGCTCCTCTAAACTCTCTCTAATTATCCTCCTCCTTTGATTGGGGACCAAGGAATTCCAAAATTAGAAGAAGGGCAAAAGTGGAAGATCACAATAATGTGCCTTGGAGCCCAATCCTCACTTAAGCTGACTTGGATCGACACGGGTGGACCTCGGGCCCGACGTTGCCAACGTCGATTCGAGCCTCTAAAGCGCCAACTCGGGCCCAAGTTGCTGGGCACGTCGTTTCAGGGCTTCATTCCTCTTCTTTTCTTGGTTTTCCTTGAGCTCCTCTTCGTTCTTTGCAGGGCTCTTCCGCTCCTTAGCTCCCTAGCTTTTCTCCTCCTTAGAAACTCCTCCAAAATGTCCTCAAATACGCCATTTTACCTACAAAACACAACAAACTCACATAGTCTCCGAATCTCATAAAAAATTGGGAACTAAGCTAAAAAGGGACAAAACTTACAAAGAAAGGAACAAAAGACACATATTTACAAGGTAAATTAACCACTAAAACACCACCAAAATGAGAGACATCAGAATACCCCATACTTAAACTTGCTTGTCCTCAAGCAATAACAATGTAAGCAAGACCGAAGCAAAATCTTCAAGTAAAGCCTCATATGAAAAATCAAGTAAATACAAGTGATAGACATACTAGCAAGATTACATCATCACACATGATCAAGTGTTCTTAGGAATAAAGTTAAATGCAATCAAACCTCACTTTAGGAATGTGAAAATGTGTATCACTCATCATGTGTTTAGGTATAACAATGAACACTCATACTCAAAAAAAATGCAAGTAAAGACTTTACTATTGAAGCTAATATCACCAATTCCTCCACCTAAAGAAGCCTATTACAATGCACACAAAGAATATGAACTTGGCTCAATGGAGGTCCTCAAAGAGCTTCCATTCGGCCGGGTTGTAATGGGGCTTTTGGTGTTTCATAAGGTACGAATCATTTTTGTCTTGTGGTGCTTACAAAGGGGATTGAACTTTCTAGTCTCTCACCAACTTCACCAAATTATTCCACTTTCACTTTCACACTCATCCAAAAGACTTTGATTTTTCTCTTCTTTTCAACCCACTTTTTCACTAAACATTCCACTTCATCTTTGCACTACACTTTTTGTTGGATTTTTCACACTTTTTCACTAAGGATCCACTTGCAACATACGTCGGGACCAAGGTCACTTTGAACTCGGTCGGACCGAATTCTTACACTTAAGCACTTTGCTTTCAATCCACTACTTTTTCCAACATTTCTTTTCTTTCTTATTCACTTTACTTCACAAAGATGCACTACCCACTTGGTTTATAACTCCCTTCTTTGCCCTTCACCAAAGAGAATCTCAACTCTCCAAATATTCTTCCAAAACTTCTCACTAAAGTCCAATCCCATAAGGGTCAAGTCATATAGGCTAGGAATCATATTTTTGAGGAGTTTCAAACAAAGGTCTAGGCTAAAACGGGGCTACAAACAACGGTTTCTCTTCAAGGTAGGATATGAAACATTTTGTGGCTAAATGAAATAAAGTTCAAATCAATGTGACAAAGCGTAGAAAAAATCTTATATTGGTCTTGGAAAATAGATAAACACCTCAATAACAAGTATTACTTAACATGCTTGAGCTAATTCACACAAGAAAATGAGGGATATGCAATATGAACAAGTATCCCTAAAATGGCCAATAATAATCTCACAAGGTTCACTCTAGCTTAGTTGCATCAAAACTTTTCCTAGAACTCATGTGCTCAATAAAAACATGCAAGATATCTCATCACATCAAAAACAACATCCATTTAGAGGCTAAACTATCCAAAAATATGCAAAGGAATTTACATGCTCACATCATCATTAGCCTTCATTAGACATCTAAGATGGGAATTCCTAGTCCAAAACAAAATCTTTTTGTTGTTTTCAACATAATTTTTCAAATTTTTATGGATTTTTGCAAAAATTTTCTCAAAAACAAAACAAACTCATCCATTCATGCCATTAAATTCAATCATCATCCATGCATCACATCATGCCACTATCCAAAAGAAAACATCCCTTAACAAAAACAAGAACAAACACAAGAAACCTACACATGAAATTATGAGCTACTAACCCACCCCATACTTAAAATTTTGATGTCCTCATCAAAACAAAGAAATCAAAACTCAAAAGTAAAGGAGAAGATAGAGTCAAGAAAGATCACAATTTCTTATTCTTGAATGGCATGTTGAGTCTTAGTTCGGAGGGTGTCCTCGGTGGCGTCCCCTTTGGAGCCGTGCTTGCCTCTCTCTCTCTCTCTCTCTCTCTCTCTCTCTCTCTCTCTCTCTCTCTCTCTCTCTCTCGTACACATGGTCGTGGAAAGGATCTTCACTTGGCGGTTGAATTTGAGGTGTGGGGCGCGTCCATGTGTCCTCGCGGGAAGAGTAGTTCCCGGTCATCCATTCATTGAAGCTCTCTTGAACACTCCATCTTTGATCCTCTACCGCTCTCAAATCATCCACATCACGCCTAGTGTAAGCAATGTTGCGGTTCACTTCTTCAAATTGAGCTTGGAAGTCTTCTTGTTGGTGGAAAAGTTGTTGTTGTTGAAAGTTCAAGTGTTGTTGTTGAAGGTTGAGTTGGTGTGCCTCTTGTAGCATGCTTGATTGTTGGAGTTGAAGGTGAGCCAATTGGTTGGATAGGAAGTTCATGTCCACCGATTGTTGAGGCTCGGGGAAGACCATTCCTAGCCCGTACCATTGGGCATACCCTTCGTATCCTCCATAGCTTGGTTGCTCTTGCCTTGCTCCACTTCCCTCTCCTCTCTCATAAGCACTAGGAACCGGATCGGGCAAGTAAGTGTCGGACCGACATTGGTGGACGTCGGTCCCGAGGTGGCTTGCATCTCGGTCGAGTAGTGTTGGAGCTTGGTCGGTGAGCAAATTGCGGTATCCGCCATCTTCTTCTTCGATAGGCAAGTCAACATCCATGGCCTCCCTTCTTGCAAACTCAAATTGGTTGGGCTCTTCATCTTCGGTGTCCGGAGAAGATTGAGGGGAAGTGAAACGAATGTGTTGTGCTCGTCGTCTACACTCAAGTGTCCCCTTTGACTCTCCATAAGGATTCTCTTTTCTCGCCCACACTTGAAACCAATTATAATAGCATGTAAGATCAAAGAGACGAGGCCCCAAAGGAACTTGCACCTTGTCAATGTTGGAGTGAGGCACAAGTTGATCCATAAAGCTGATGTCCGCGTTTTAGGTAGAGTTTTAGGGTCTAGATAGGTTAGTTTAAGTTGGTTTTCTTGCTTGAGTCATGTGTTTTTTGAGTCTTTATGCATAAGTTTTCGTATTTCCTTGAGATTCGGAAACTACGCGCTTTTGTGTCATTTTGTAGGTATTTTGAAGCTTGAAGACGAGTTTATTGGAGCAAGGCTAGGAGAGGATGGATGAGCTAAGAGGAAGATTCAAGTGGAAGATCCAAGAAGAAGAGCTAAAGAGAAGCAAAATGAAGAAGAGAAGTGAAGAAATCGACCCTAAGATCGAGCCCAAGGAGGTCGATCTCGAGCCATTTGACCAAACTTGGAATGCAAGGAATAAACTACTCAGGATCGACCCTATGAGGGTCGAACCTCGTGGCCGAACTTCACCTATCCGGAAATATTGTTGAAGTTTCCTAGTTTGTATTTTAGGAAGGTGTTTTGTTTGTATTTCCTAGTTAGATTAGGACTCCTTTGTGTCTATAAAAGGAGGTTGAACCTATAGTTTTTATTCATGCTTTGGATGCTTTAATCAATTAACAATCAAGACTTGGAGGATTAGGAAGAAGACTTGGAGAGCAAGTTTGAGGTTTGTAAGATTGATCCTTGGTTTTTAGTTGAATTTGAGTTTGGTTTGATCATGTTTTCCTCTTCTTCTTCCTTGTTCTTCTTTGCTATGTGTGAGTAGTCTTCTTAAGTTCGAGGGTTGGGCAAAAACCCAACACAATCATGCATGTTTAAAATTTGAATTCATGACTTGAATGCTTGATGATCATATCTAACCTATCTTGTGCTTAATCCTTGGTGAAAATTGAGGCATGTCTTGTAATTAACCTTAGCGAAAGTGAAAAGTTAGTTGCTTGATTACATCTAATAGGATTATTTGCGAAAGTTGATATTCCTAGGTTGAAGGATAGGTAGAAAGTTGTTTGATTTACGAAAGTTGATTGAATAACTTGAATTGTTTGCGAAAGTTAACTTTTCTATGATTTAGATGGCATGATAGTTATGAATTCTTGTTGAAAGCATGTACGGTTGTTGTTGTGGTAGTCCTAGCCCTAGGATTTGCCTTTTATAGGTATTGAAATTCGTATCTTTTGCCTTGATCCCGACTCCCTTCGTCGTGTTCGAGCCCTTGTTTGTGATTGAGTGTGTTTTGTGTGCGTTCGTGTGTTTCTGCTCTCAAGATCGACCCTCTTTGGGTTGAGCCTGAGTTGTTCTGCCCTTGTTTTCTTTGCTTTTCGTAGTTTATCGATTAAACTCAGCACTACTCTCGCTCCCGTGGATGATCCTGACTTCGCTATACGCAGCGGGGTCTTGAATATAAATTTATTTGTTTAAGAAAACCCTTCAACAAAAGCCGGAAACAACCTTTTCCTTGATGATGTTGGCTTTCTTGAAATACTTGAGATCCATGAACTCTACACCATTCGGGGCGGGCGTATACTTGGACAAATCAACTTCAAGGGCATGGGCTAAGCGAGCAATCATACCTCCAAAGTAAATCCATGAGGAGCTTTGGAAGTCCCTCCCCATTTTCACCCATTCCCACGTGAGGTTCATCGGCTTCTCATTTTGAAACAACATCTCATAGATCAACATGGCTTCCTCCTTCATCGGCTTGTTAAGCTCATGTCGGGCAAAGATCATGCACCCCAAAATACGGATCATGACTCGGAAGAGTGGACTTGCGATCTCAGGCTCCTTTCCTCATCTCGCTTTTGCCCGCTACATACTTCCAAAGATAGTTCACCTTGTCATTGTCCACAAAAGCCTCATCTCTTGCAAAAGGAAATCCAAGGTAGACCGCCAAATTCCTTAGAGAGAGCTCTTGCGCCTCATTACCCAATTGGAAGGAGATCATGCCCTCACTCTCCACTCCTTCATAAGTGCACTTGAAAGTAGCCATGAATTCTGAAGTCAAAGCCGGATAGTGAGTGTTGCTCCATCTTAGCATCACATTAAGCCCAATATTTGAGTAGCACCGGGTAAGAGCCTCATCCATACTCATCTTCTTGATTGATTCCCAATATACCCACCTTGTGTGGTGGGATAGACCCATGAGTCGCTCATATTCTCGAGCCACATCATCATCCTCAAAGTGCACATCATCCATCCTTTGCACTCTCTTCGACTTCTTGGACTTCTTTGTTGGTCTCTCCATTCTTGAAGACGATGCTCGGGTTGTCATGGTACCTACACACAATCAAAGCAAAGAACTACAAGATAAGATCTATAACCACAACAAGATCACATGCTTTCACAACTTAATCAACTTATCACACAAGAAAATGACCCCATACTTGTCCTGTAGACACTTAATCCACAAGATCCAACATGTATGAACAAAGAATCACACCACAATGGTCAAGCTACAAGATATATCATGATAAAAAAGCCTTAACCAACATTCAAGCTCATGAATCCTAAAGCTCACACAAGAGAAAGCCAAATAGTACTAGGACCGACCAACACAAGACGTCGGGCCCGAGGTTCTCAACCTCGGTCCGAGTCTTGGACCGTTTTCACAACATCGGACCCGAGATTCTGGGCATCTTGGTCCGAACATCAATTCGACTTATCTACCTATTTGGCCCAAAAATCACTCTATCATGCTCCTAAAATCCAAAATCAACCATTTCTCATCATCAATCGAAGTTCCAAATAGGTCCTAACATGCATGATCAACAATTGAGCACAAATTCCACTATTCATGCAAATCACCATGGATGCTCAAGGTCTAAGCTCTCTCAATCATGACAAATCTCAATTCAAACAATGAAAGCATGAAATTCACAAGGAATCAAGTAGAGATTGAGATTCACATACCAAATTTGAAGAAACAAAGACTTCTAGCAATCAAACTCTTTAGAACTCAAATTCTCCTCTTAGATCTAGAAGAGGGATGAAGAACAATGGAACTTTGTTGGGATTTTTGGCTTTTGGATCGATGTTTGGGGATGGCTAGGGTGTTGGATCGAGATTGTTGTGAAGTTTGCTTGGGGATCGAGAGTGATGGAGGTGTGGATCGATTTGGGGGTTTTTTGAGAGGAGCTTGGTATTTTGGGAAGGTGGTTATGAAGGTGATGGGTGGTAGGTATGGGAAAGAAGGCTTTAAATGGCTAAGAGACAAAGTTAGGTCAGAGGGGTATAATGGGCATTTCCTCCAAATCAAGACCAATGTTGACCGGCCAAGTCGGACCGACGTTACCAACGTCGGGCCCGACGTCCTGGGTACATCGGTCCGGCTTAGTTTGGCTTCCTAAAATTCCCTCTTCTTAGCATTTCGCTACCCACAAGTCCTTTTATCATTTCCACCATTACCATACACAACCATGAAGCTCATTTAACACATAATTCCACAAAACACATGCTAAGGAGAGATTAGAAAGAATCTAGGCTAAGACAAAGAAACTAAACTAAAAACTACGAAAATGAACCTACAAAGCTCGGGTTGCCTCCCGAGGAGCGCTTCTTTTAAGGCACTAGCTTGACTTCTAACCTCTACCCTTCACGGAGGGTGAAAAATGGTGAATTGATCATCGTTGTCATGTCCATCTTCACGCCCCTCATAGCCATAAAACCACCATTGGTGATTGATGGAAGTGTGGCCTCCAAATTCTCTTTTACCTTTCTCCTCCAAAGTGTAAGTTTGCACTTCTTGCTCCTTCTCAAATTGATCTTCATTCCCTACACCAAAAACATCTACAGAATTTCTAGGAGATTCAACGACATTATAGCTCAAATCTTCTTTCAAATCACTCAAACAAATGAAACTATCCTTTAGATCCTCTTTCAAGTCACTCAAACAAATATAAGAGTCTCTCACATCAAAAGGATACGAAGAAGCATACTCTTCATGGCTTCTCGGGCTTTCTCCACCTCTTGACTCCTCATGGTGCTCACTTGAATTTAACAACTCTCTTTCTTGCTCTTGAACATTGACCATGTCATGATTCCTCAAAGGTGCTTCTTCCTCTCTAGTGGGTTCCACCTCCTCTCTCTTACGCTTGGCACTTTCCTCCAATTTCAAAATTGCCAAAGCATCCGGTTCATTTAGAGCTTTGTTGAAATGGAACTCTACCTTATCCTCGCCAATCTCGAAAGTCACCTTTCCATTTCTTACATCAAATTTGGCACCCGCTGTGGCGAGAAACGGCCTTCCAAGAATAATGGGCACCAATTGATCTTCTTTCATGTCAAGGATCACGAAATCGTCGGGGACAAAATACCTCCCAACTCTAACCGGGATGTCATCTAAGATTCCGGTGGCTTTTGTAGATGAACCATCGGCCATAGTAAGACTCATGTCAACCGGTTCCATATCTCCGAGGTTAGCCCTTCTCCATATGCTCATGGGCATAACCGATATGCTTGCTCCTAAATCACAAAGAGCCTTGAAGTTTTAGGATCCAATCCCCACAGTAATTGCAAATTTTCCGGGATCACCCAATTTTTGAGGTAGCTCCAAGATTTTCACCTCATCTTGCATCTCCACAATCGACCTCTTCTTGCTCAAAATTTCCTTCAAGAACTTTGCATAGGATGGCATCTCACTTAGAGCGTCGGTGAATGGGATGGTGATGTTCAAACCTTACAAGAGCTTCAAGAACCTCTTAAACTTGCCCTCCACAACCTCCTTGGGCTTCTTCAATGGGTAAGGAAGAGTTGCACCACCTTGTTTCTTGGTTGAATCCACTTCCTTGGACCGACCTAGATCTCTTTCAACATTTTCAGCCTAGATCGACGTGGGATTGACATCGGGACAGATTTGTGGAACCTCGGTCCTAGGGCAGGGCAAATCTGGGAACGTCGGTCCGACTACAGGGCATGTCGGGCCCGAGTTCCGCTCCACCTCGGTCTGGGTCAGAGGACTTCCACCGTCTTCTGGATCGACGTCTTGGCACGTCGGGCCCGAGTTACTGGGCAACTCGGTCCGACTCTCTTCTCTTGTTCTTGGCACGTGTGGCTCGGGCAAACTCCTTCCACTCCTCAATCCTATGGCTCGAACTTCATTTTGTTGTTGTGGGGCACGGGGAATCTCCTCGGGTCGGCCCGGGAGTCTCCCTTCCTCTCTTGGAAGTTAATTTGCCATGTGAACAAATTGGTTGTCCACTTGTCTTCTCCAGACACCAAACTCCTCGAATTGGGCACCCATTTCATCAACTCTTTTCTCCACATTGGTGAATTGATTCTTCAAGTCCTTGAACTCCCCTCTCATCTCTTGTGCCCATTGTGGAGTTCGCTCATAGAACCCCGGAGGTCGGTATGGTGGTGGTTGGGCCCTTGGCTCATTTTGGTTGTAGTTGTTGTTGTAGCCATTGGCTTGGCCTTGGTTCCACCTTCCATTCCCTCCATTGTTGAAGTTGGCTCTTCCTCCATAGTTTCTTTGAACATATTGTGCCTCCTCGATTTGCTCGGCCAAACGAACTTGACGTTCATTGGGACACTCTTGAGCTCCATGCTTCAAAGAACCACATTCTTCACATGCTCTTGTGGTTTGTTGGAGGTGATTCATTTTCCTCCTCATCTTGTTCAACTCATCCTCAAGGAATTGGATCTTCACATCCTTATCCACCTCTTCATTCTTCGGGTCGTAGAGCCTCTTTGCACCTTCTCCTTGAACTCTTTCCTCCTTGTTGACTTGACTCACTTTGTACATGGCTTCGTAGTCGGAGAGCTTGTCAAGCAACTCCCATGCTTGCTCCGGTGGCAAATCAATGAACCTGCAATCGGTGTGAAGGTTCAACATGTCCTTGGTGGCGGGGTTGATTCCTTGGAAGAATATGTCTTGAAAAACATAAGGTTGTTGCCCATGCGTTGGACATTGCCTCAACATTTCCTTGAACTGATCCCAAGCCTCAAAGAGTGGCTCGTGGACTCCTTGTTAAAAGCTTGCTATCTTCCTTCTAAGCTGCGTTGTCTTGGTTGGCGGAAAGAACATCATCAAGAATGCTTCGTTGAGAGCCCTCCATGATGTGATGGATCGAGGCGCTTGGCTCTCCAACCAATGCAATGCCTTGCCTCCCAACGACCACTTAAAGGCCTTGAGTAGCACGTACTCAAGTGTCTCATCATCCGTCGAGATGGTCTCACATAGATCCTTGAATTGCTTCACATGCTCGATCGGGCACTCATTCATTCTCCCTTGAAATTGGTCCCTCTTGATAAGTGAGATGAATTGAGTTTTGATCTCGATGTTCTTTGACACCTCCAGCAAGACAATGGCCCACTCCGGCACCTTCAACTCCGGATGCATGTATTGTCTTGCATTCCGGGGTTGGGTGTTGATTTGAGCCTCCAATCTCATCCTTTGATCGCGCTCTCTCCTAGCCTCGGCATCTCGGTTCGCCATCTCAAGTTGCATACAAGCCATGTCGGCCCTCAACCTATCAACCTCCTCATCACGTAGTGCTTGGTTCTCCATTCTCTTCTTCTTTCGAGCTTGTTTGATAATGCTCTCCGGATCACTCACAAATTCGAACTTAAGTGTTCCTCGCACGGAATGAGCTCGCATACACCTATAACCAAAGACACAAACAAAAACCGAATCAAAACAAACAAGGGGTTCGGGCTAGTCCCTCACCCAAATCACTACCAAATCAAAGACTCAACAAAACTTGGTACCTCAAACAAGTACAACTCCCCGGCAACGGCGCCAAAATTCTGGTGGGGGTCGTCCGGATCGGATGATATCAAAATTTAAATTTATAAACCGAACCCCAATTGTAGTATAAGGGTAGGGTGTCGAACACACGGGAGTTCGTGCGTTGAGTGTACCTAGAAGACTAAAAAGAGGTAAAAGAAAGGCAAAAACAAGGAAAATCAAAGGGAACAACCCGGACCGACTTTGGTCACTTCGGTCCGAGGTTGGACCGACACTGGGGAAGTCGGGCCCGCTGTACTGGGTAACTCGGTCTTAGCAAATTAGTAAATCGGTCTTGGGTTTTTGGGTTCCTCCCCTAACTAGACTTGGGTAATTCCACCCCAATTCAGCCAATAAGTGTTGATCCTTGTGAGATCGAGGTTGTTTGCCTTCGATCCCTCCACTCTACACTTCGACCTAAGGGAGTTTTCACTCTCCTTCGATGCTAGGTCCAGTGACGGGCTCGAGATCGCTTTCTCTTACTCTTACCGACCAGAAGCCCTAGATCCCTTGTTCTCACAAGAGAATTGAAGCTCAATGTAGAGAGGATTCATAGAATAAGCACTCAAGGCTATGGAATTGGGGGTACACACCCAATCCTAGCTAGGGGATTCCCCCATAGCCCAAGACTATGGAATCTACTCCATCAAGTAAGAGTAAAAAGCAATCAAATAGCAAGGCAAGCAAATCTCAATCATCAAACTCAAATCAAAGCCAAATTGCATTCAAATCAAAGGGGTTCACAATATCCAAGTCTCAAATCCACTAAACAAAAGCAAAACAAGTTCAAACTCACTAATCTCTCCTAGAACTCCACCGATTTCTCTCCTCTTCTCCTCTTCCTTCCTCCTCCTTGCTCTCCAAGTCTTCCTTTGAGCCTTTTGAGAGTGGTTAGATGGGGGATCCCTCAAAGCTCCTCTAAACTCTCTCTAATTATCCTCCTCCTTTGATTGGGGTCCAAGGAATTCCAAAATTAGAAGAATGGCAAAAGTGGAAGATCACAATAATGTGCCTTGGAACCCAATCCTCACTTAAGCCGACTTGGATCGACACGGGTGGACCTCGGGCCCGACGTTGCCAACATCGGTCCGAGCCTCTAAAGCGCCAACTCGGGCCCAAGTTGCTGGGCAAGTCATTCCGGGGCTTCGATCCTTTTCTTTTCTTGGTTTTCCTTGAGCTCCTCTTCGTTCTTTGCATGGCTCTTCCCCTCCTTAGCTCCCCAGCTTTGCTCCTCCTTAGAATCTCCTCCAAAATGTCCTCAAATGCGCCATTTTACCTACAAAACACAACAAACTCGCATAGTCCCCGAATCTCATAGAAAATTGGGAACTAAGCTAAAAAGGGACAAAACTAACAAAGATAGGAACAAAAGACACATATTTACAAGGGAAATTAACCACTAAAACACCACCAAAATGAGAGACATCAGACGTTGTCCTCAAGCAAGTAGGAAAACAAGCTTCAACTCCAAGCGTCCTTACTTGGCACCCGACAGGATGACATCATGTTGGATCGTTAGTATTGAGGGACGTCCTTTACTTTGGATAAAGGTGTCCTTTGATCAGGCGTCTCTACGAGGAGTAGGGGCGTCCTTGAGTATTGCAGCGGAAATAACGTACTAAACAGGTAAGTAATGAACGCAATGAATTATAGAGGAACCACTCAAGACCAAGTAGTCCTTGAGTGTAAACCTCTAACTCCTTGGAGGATTTTTGAATAGTTCTTTCCTTTATATTGAACGTTCTTACAGTTGTACTGGCGAGTCTTTACAGTTCTCCGACACTTAGCTTTTCCCTAAGTTCACTTGTAAAGAACTCCTTTGAGCCTTCAACTTAAGCTATAGTTCAATCTACTAAAGGACTCTATTCCTACGTTCTGCAGTACTTCGCAAACCTCTCTTTCTCTGTTTGGGTTTTCTGGTTACAAACTATTTTGTGGTTTGAGTACAAAATCTCACTCGATCTAACACAAGTCCTAGCACTGTTCTTGAGTTCTTGAGTTAGTTCTTCATGTTCTTGAGTGAGTCGCTTTCCTCTGATTCTCTCTGAATATTCTCTGAAAGCGTTGGCGTCACAATAAATGCCTTGGGCTATTTATAGGGCTTGGGGAAGGGCGTCATTCTCATTCTGACGATCATGCCCTTCAGGTACGTGGCTACAGGATCTTCCTCCACGAGTATGGCGGTGATGAGGAAGCTTCATGTATCCAGCTGTGTGTGATGAACTCCGCTACAGGATCGGCCGCCATGTGTTGATGAAATCTGCTACAGGATCGTCCGCCACGTAGTGATGGACTCTGCTACAGGATCGGTCTCCACGTGTCCTTGGATGATCAAACTTTGTCGAGTGATGTCATCCTGTCGGCTAGTGAGTAAGGACTCCTTCCTTGCATTCCTACTTGCTTGGGACTCCATCCATGTTACAGTAGTCTCTTGCTGGTCCTTACTTTCTGTTAGCTAGCGTTCCTAAGCCTAGGGAACGTTCACACACTTGTTGTCCTTTGTTAATTGACATTCCTGAACACTTGGACAAATTTATTAGAATCAAAGTGAGTTTGTCATATCAAAACTAAGGGACGGTTTGTGTGGGCACACTACCAAGTACGCAGGCGTCCTTGATAGTGTCCCAACAATTTCCCCCTTTTTGATGATGACAAACTCTTCTGCAGAATAGTTTTGACATTGGAACTTAGCATGCATGAAAATCCAGTAAGCACTAGTTTTAATTCTTTGATTCTCTATCATTTGGATTTTAAGGAGAGAGTCGCGTCCTAGAAACTTTCTAAGCGTCCTCTTTTATTCTAGCATGGGCGTTCTTTAGACTTTTCACTTAACAGTTCCACCTTAACACTTGCTTATTCTAGATAACTATTCTATAGCGCATCTCTGCAAAACTACACCTCCCCCTTTTGGCATCATCGAAAAGGATAACAAGTGACAAGGACGTTAGCACAACCACATAATTAGAGGCAGTGGAACGCTTAAACACACAAATGCACACAGACAGTGGATTGCCATTCAAACGAAAGAAGAGTACGGTTATTACAAACCAATATCATAGTGTTTGAAACAAAAGAAGCAAAAGCAAAATAGTGGGGGATTAAAGGGGTGGGGGACGGCAATCACTGAGGACGTCTTTGATCTTGAAAGAACTTAAGAAGTTCTGCTTGAAGCTCAGCCGACTTGGTGAGAGTCGTGGACAGATCTTTGATGGCAGCGAAGACAAGGCACTGATTGTCCATTATAGCACCCAAGAGTTCTGCAGGAGGATGTTGGGCAATGTTGGTCGGAGCAGAACGGGGCACCTGGCCGGAACTGGAGGAGGGCACATCCAGAGGAGGAACTTGAGGAGGTGAACGAGCCAAGAGCATCTGATCAAGAGCTGCAAGTTTTACTGGTTGCTCTTCTTCTTGAGGGAACTCTTGATGTAGTGAGGTAAGACGTTCTTCCTCAGCTTCAGCTGCCAGGCGTTCTTGCTCAACCTTTATCCTTGCTTCCTCAATCTCAGCTTCTAATTGTTTAAGCACTGAAGGAAAGTCCTCATTGTGCCTGATCTCTACCAGTCCCTTCTTAGCGTTCCATTTCAGTCCTAGCTCTTCGGAAGGAGCGCTCTCATCATAGGCGTTTTGGGACTGTAGGATCAGCTTGACCAACCCTGGGTACGGCAAGGCATGTCGCTTCCTCCCACACTTAGCCATATGTTGCATCGCGATTTTGGCTAAGTTGATGGGGCGGCGTTCTAGAAAAGCGTCGATCAGGATGAGATCGTGTGTTTGAACAATCGAACGCTTCTCTTGCCTTGGAAGGACGGCGTGGCAGATGAAGTAGTGTGCAATGGCGCCAACCTTGCTCAACACATGAGCGACCCTGTCCAGTCCAAACGGCTTTTTGCCTTGGAACAGCTTCTCAACCAACGGTAGTTCTTCATCAGTTGTTTCAAATCCGCCTTCTAGAAGAGAGCTTAGAGCATTGGACGGTGGCTTTTGTGGGTTGAGACCCATGAATGAACGGACCTGGCGTTCTATAACTGATGCTTTCTCTCCTTCTATTTTGAAATGAAGAGAACCATCCTTAGCTTTGTACCTCAGATCTTTGTAGAACGCCTTGATCTGTTCTTTGTCAACCACAGTGGGCGCAGGCCCAACGTTCAGCCACCCTTGAAATCTGAGAAGCTCGAGAAACTCCTGAACTTCATCATCATTGTTGAAGGAGGCGAGCCACTCTTCCGAGTATATTAGGGGGCTAACGACTTTGACGGGCGCGCCATCTGTTTTTCTTTTGCGCTTGACCTTGGGGGACTCAGAATCTTCACCATCTTAAGAACTGTCCTCATCAGCAGAGTCCTCTGACTCATTTCCATCAGCGTCCTGGCCAGCGTTCTCTGTGCCTTGTTCAGATTCAACATTGCCACCAGTTGTGGCTTGGTCAGCACTAGAAGGAACTTGGCCTTGGGACGTGCCCTCGGCGTCCTGAGCCTCTGATTGATATTCTGTTGTTGGCTCAGCGTCCGCAGGGACTTGGAGGGATTCTGTTTGGATTGTGGGGGAGGGGTTATCTTGAGGAGCTTGGGAGGGGTTGAGGATTGGTAGGGATTGGTTGTAGGGGGAACTTCTTAAGCATCACACTCGAGCTCTTTTGACAAAGAAGGCTCGGCGTCCTTTTGAGTGACCTAGTGCTCACCAGCGTCCTCAGCTCCTTGATTAATTCCAGCAGGAGCATTCTCAACTCCTTCCGCCTCTTCGCTGGAGTCCCCGAGAACATCGATAAAAGGGGAGGGCTCACCAGCAGGCGTTCCTCTTTGACTCTCAGAGGAAGAGCTAGAGGATGATGATGAGGAGGAGATGTGCTCGGGCTCTGGGGTGTTCTTGGTGAGCAACACCTTAGGCTTTTCGCCAGCTTTGCGTCGGCGAAAGGTGTGCTCCAGGGTTGAACGCTACTCAGCATCCTCCGGGCCGCTTTCTGAAGAAGGACGGCGGGACTTGGGAGTCTCGGGGTCCTTAGGAGGTGATATGTGGTCCGGGGCGGATGGGAAGTTTGCGAGGTTGAGGGGCGAGAGAGTTCGTTTTGGAGGGAAGGGGATAATAGCGTTTGATGAGGAAGGTTGAGGGGACGGGGGGGGGGGGGGAGTGGGTAGTTGAACGATGGTGATGGGTTGGGGAGGTGGAGTGGATTCCTTGGATAGGTTGGAAGGCCTTTTTGTGGAGCTTGGCCTTTTTGAGGAGGTTTTGGAGGATGGGACGCTTGAAGTCTTGGCCTTTTTTAGGGGCCTTGGATCATGTCTTTTCTTGGAGCGTCCCTCCTTTAAGTGGGGTGGAAACTTATCCACAATCTGGGTTGGATTTGAGGAGGTGGGTTTGGAAGCTTTTGAGAGAGGAGAGGAAGGGGTTGGACGTTTGAGGAGTTTCTTGGTGGTGACAGTGGGGACGGAAGGAGGAGGCGGAGAGGGACTCGGCAAACGATTCTTTAGCATGTTGTAAGCCGGGGAGTCCCTTGGGTACATTGGGAAATCAGGTAGAACTTGATTGTGGAGATCGGGAATAAGGTCAAGTAAGGGACCGAGATTCTCACCTCCAAACTGTTGGAAGAATAGAACGTCTTCAATGCGGCCAGGCAGATCTTTGTAGTTGTTCTTGAGCAGGCCGTGAATGACGAAACGTTCTATGAACTTCTCGTAGTTTCTTGTTTTCACTGTGTCTTGCTTAACATGAGGAAGCTCTATACGTTCTCTGATCAACATGTACAGCGTTCTGGGCTTCTTGTTGATGAAGTCCACTAAAGATTCGTTGAGAGCTAAAGGTTTTGGCTTCTCAATTGTGTGGGACTTCACCAATCTTCTCCACTTCCCGCCGGTAGAGGATCCGGCCACGTTCAACTGTCTTTGAGACATTATCTGGTGAGTTTTTAGTGAGAGAAAGTTGCCGGAGTTCTAGAGAGAAGTCAGAGCACTGATTCAAGCAGGAAGTATTTGAGAATAATAAATGTGCGAGAGCGACTGTTCTGTCCTTATATAGAGGAAGCGGTGGCACAAATTGTAATTACCACTGTTTTACTATGTGACACGTGGCAAAACTTCCCCCTTAAGCATTGAGAAATAGCAACTGTCACTGTTCAAACTTTCAAAAATCCAAATTCCTGACTCTTCAACTTCCTTCTCGAAACTGAACTGACGTTCTTGCTTTCACACCATGCCGTTCTCTCATACTTAGCAAAAATTTACCTCTTCAAGCAAACCAATAACCAATTTAACCGTCCCTGTGATTACCTTACGAACCATTTGAGAACAAAGCAAGTACATCCCGTAAAAGAAAATATGAAGCTCATAGGACGCTTTTGCAGAGTTCTCGGCTAGGGTAAGCTTAGAGTTCCCATCATTTCGGCTTATAATGAGGGTTGGGTGATCAGGGATACTCTTTTCAAGACAAATAAAGAAATTAGAATGGCGTTCCAAAGTAGCAAACATATGATGTTTTAGACTAGCGTCCTTGCAAATATGAATTCAATGCATAACAGTCCTTAAACACTTAGAATCTACCAAACATAGCCAATCATTGAGGGAATAGTAGAACGGGACTTGCTACTTAAAAGTTATCATCCCTAAAAGCAACCTGAGATGCTCATAGGGACGTCTATCAAGTGCCTTAGTGAAAATATCAGCTATTTGGTCTTCAGTCCTTACATGCTCCATACTAATGAGTCTTAGTTCAACATTATCACACAAGAAATGATGCCTTATATGAATATGCTTTGTCCGTGAATGAAAAACAGGATTCTTAGAAATTTAAATAGCACTAGTGTTATCACACCTAATGGGAATAGTTTCAATATTGATACCGTAGTCCTCCAGTTGATATTTGATCCAGATGACTTGTGAACAGCACGAGGCAGCAGCAACGTACTCAGCTTCCGCAGTTGAAAGCGCCACAGAGTTCTTTTTCTTAGATCCCCAGGAGACTAAGCATGAACCAAGGAACTGTGCCATTCCTGAAGTGCTTTTTCTATCAATCACATGACCAGCATAATCGGCGTCCGAGTAGCCAACAAGCTTGAAGGACGTCTTCCTAGAGTACCAAAGACAAAGATCGTCGCGTCCTTTGAGGTAGCGAAAGATCCTCTTAACTTCTTGCATGTGGGACTCCTTTGGATTCGCCTGGAAGCGTGCACACAAGCAAACGGCAAACATAATGTCGGGACGGCTTGCGGTCAAGTAGAGCAAAGAACCAATCATTCCTCTATAAAGCTCCTGATCAACGTCCTTTCCCTGTTCATCTGCGTAAAGACGCGAATTTGGAGAACAAGGGGTTGCAACAGGTTTGGACGTGTTCATCCCGTACTTCTCAAGCATTTCACGGACATATTTTTGTTGGTGAATGCGCATCCCTTCCTTGAGTTGGTTTATTTGAAGTCCCAAGAAGAAATTGAGTTCTCCAATGAGGGAAATTTCAAATTCACTACTCATTAAGGACTTGAACTCATCTACAAGTTTCATGTTAGTGCTACCAAAAACAATATCATCAACATAAACTTGGGCAATTAAAATGTCCTTGTGAACTTTCTTTATGAACAAAGTTTTGTCAATTGAACCTCTAGAGTACCCATGAGACAAAAGAAAGGACGCAAACCTGTCGTACCACGCACGAGGGGCTTCCTTGAGTCCATAGAGCGGTTTGTCCAAGTAGTACACATGGTTCGGGTGAGAGACGTCCTCAAAACCAGGCGGTTGAGCAACGTACACTTCCTCCTTCAATTTTCCATTGAGGAATGCAGTCTTGACGTCCATCTGAAATAACTTGAATCCTTTGTGAGCGGCGAAGGCAAAAAGGAGACGAACGACCTCAATTCTAGCAACAGGAGCAAAGGTCTCATCATAGTCTATGCCTTCCTCTTGCTTGAATCCTTGAGCCACCAGTCTTGCCTTGTTCCTTGACACACGTCCACTCTCATCAAGCTTATTTCTGAACACCCATCGCGTCCCAATGATGTTTTTGCCTTTGGGACGAGGGACGAGGGTCCAAACTTTGTTTCTTTCAAACTGATTGAGTTCTTCTTGCATAGCTTGAATCCAGTCAGCGTCCTGAAGTGCTTCTTTAATATTCTTTGGTTCCACCATAGAGACAAATGCATTGAACGCACAGAAAGCTAAATTTGCACTCTGGGACTTGCTTGCAGCTGATCTTGTTTGAACTCCTTGAGAAGGGTCTGAGACAATCTGGGATGCTGGGTGCTCCCTAGAGAAGCGGGACTCTCTTTGAAATAATTGAGCAAATCTTGGATCAATGTCTCCATCAGAACCATCACTATCATCTTGAGCATCATCGTCGGTGCGTTCCCCCTCAGAGAAAGCGTCCACACCTTGACGTTGCTCACCTTGTTGACTTGATTCAGCCATATCTTGGTGAACTGGAGATTCACTACGAGATGGAACTCCCTGAACAACACTAGGAACGTCCACTGAGACTTCTTCAGGATTTGGAGCAGCGTCCTTAGGAACATAGTATTTTCCAGAGGACCAATCTTCAGCTTCGTCTTCAGAGTCGTCCTGCTATTGCGACGAGGAGCGTTCTTTCTTACTTGATTTTTCTTTGTGAGAAGAGCTCTCTTTGAACACAAAATGAATACTCTCCTCAAGCTTTAGAGTCCTTTTGTTGAAAACTCTATATGCTTTGCTGGTGAGAGAGTACCCAAGGAATATGGCTTCATCACTCCTTGCATCAAACTTTCCAAGTTTCTCTTTATCATTGTTATGAACGAAACACTTGCAACCAAAGACTCTGAGATAATCAATGCGAGGCTTCTTTCCGTTCAACAATTCATAAGGTATCTTCTTCAGCAATGGACGGATCATGGCACGATTGATTATGTAGCATGTTGTAGCAATAGCTTCCGCCCAGAAGTACTTGGGGACGCTATTAGCCAAAAGCATAGTTTTTGCCATATCCTCCAGCGTCCTGTTCTTGCTTTCCACAACTCCATTTTGTTGAGGAGTTCGTGGAGCTAAGAAGTTGTGCGAGACGCCATGTTGATCACAGTAGGCCAGGAACTCTGAATTTTGAAATTCCGTCCCATGGTCTGATCTTAAGGCTTTAAGGGGCGTCTCAAGGGCAACTTCCACTTGTTTGATGAAAACTTTGAAAGCATTGAAACAATCTGCTTTGGACACCAAGAAAAGAACCCAAGTGAATCGAGAAAAATCATCTACAAGAACGTAAATGTACCTCTTTCCACCGTAGCTCAACGTCTTCATTGGTCCACAAAGATCCATATGGAGAAGTTCCAAAGGCTTCTTTGTGCTTACTTCATTCTTGGACTTGAAGGACGTTCTTGTTTGCTTCCCTTTGATACAGGCTTCGCACTGTTCAACTGTCTCAGGATCAATTCGGGGAAGTCCTTTCACAAGATTTCTTTGATGTAGCTTGAGGATTGTGCTAGGTCCAGCATGGCCAAGTCGGCGATGCCAAAGATCAGTGTCCTTCTTTGAAGCAGATAAACACAATTCTGACTTAGGCTTAAATTCTTGATTGAAGATGTAGACATTGTTTTGGCGTACTCCTTTGAGAACGACTTTGTTGGACTTCTTGTTGATGACGAGGCACTCCTTTGAGTCAAATGTGACTAGGTTCTCACCTTGGTCACTCATTTGAGAGACGCTAAGAAGATTGAAGCCAAGTCCTTCAACAAGACTCACATTAGTCACTTTGATGGACGGGTTAAGAATAGCAGTTCCCGTTCCTTTGATCTTTCCTTTGCCCTTATTGCCAAACGAGACAGTTCCTCCTGTGACACTATTCTGGATAGAAGTGAGATGGATCTAGCTTCCTGTCATATGATTTGAGGCGCCACTATCAATGATCCATGGGCGTCCCCTCACCTCCACCTGCCAAAACAAGGTTAGTTTTTGGCGACCCAGGCAAGGTGTTCCTTACCTGGCTCATTACAAAAGTAGAACTCTGGTTCTGGCATAAAATCATTAATGTTAACATCATTAGAAATGGCACTCTTGCGGAAAGAACTCCTAGAACGTCTAGGACGCCTAAGATTAGCTTTGGGAATGGACTTAGCACTCTCATTGTTAGTCCTAGCAGATTTGCCACTTGCAATATCTTCTTTTAGTTTCACACAGTCATATTTGAAGTGGTCTCCTTGTCCACAGTACCAACACGTCCTATAGTAAGTACCGAGGTAGTACTTCTTGTTGGGACGTTGGATTTTGTTTTGCTTCATCTTTTGGGGATCACACACCTTCGAACCGTCCCCTTTTGCAATTTTCTTATAAATGTTATGACTGGTGGAATTGGTATAGTAGTCCTCTTGTCCTTTTTCTCCACTTTCTAGGACCCTAATTCTTTCAAGAAGATTCTTGGTTTTCTCCCGTTCAAGTTCAAGTTCTGAAGTTTTGCTAACCTCAAAGTCGCTAGGGAGAGAGTTCCTAGGTTCAGACTCATAGCCTAGTCCTCTTTTGGCTGGGACAAAAACTATTGGTTTGACTTCCTCAACTATGGGACTCTTTCCCAACACTTTCACTTCTTCTCTAAGCTTAGAGTTCTCAATTTTGAGACACATTACTTCAGTTTTTAAAGACTTAGATTCTTCATATGAGGACTCTAGTTGAACGGTCATGGAACTACAGTTTTTACATTCAACTACAATATTCCCATTTTCAAGTTCAAGTTCATCCATTCTATGTTGCATGACAACACTCTCTTCCATGATTTTTCCAATAAGTTTAATGAGCTTGGATTTGGAACAAATTTCTAAAGAACTCATCATAGATTCACGGGTTACCTCATTTTCAGATTTCGAAACGTTCTCCTCAACAACTGTGACGTCCTCCATAGCCATGTACGCCACTTGTTCATCAAGTTCTTCATCATCATCAGAAGAGGAACTCGCATTGTCCCATGCAGAGGCGAACGCTCCAATGAGGGCTTTTGTCTTCATTTCCTTTGAAGACATTCCCGCTGTACACCTTTTAGCAAAGTGCCCTTTCTTGTTACACTTGTAACAGGTGAGTTCTTTCATTTCTGTCTCAGTGTACTTGCGACTTTCCTTCTTGGGCATCTTGTGTTTGTTAAAGTACTTGTTCCTCTTTCCAAAAGCACGGAGAACTTTGTTAAAGAGAGCAAGTTCTTCCTCTTCACCAATTTGTTCCTTAGTCTTGCTTTCATTCTCCTTTAAGGCTTGAACGCGCATCCTTTCGCGGTTCTCATTCTTGTTGGCTTCCACCATTAAGGAAATTTCTTGTTGACGACGAATATAATCAGCGTACTCTGGTGTTGTGGACGCCAAAGCAAGATCAGTTTGAGGATTGTTTGCCAATTGAGCCATATCAGAGATCCTTCTTTCTTCATACTGCCTGAGCTTCCCATAGATTTCTTCCATATCTAGAGTTTTGTTGGTTGTATTCTCTTTGAACGTTGTCCTGTCAAAGTTCCAGACTCCAGTCAACCCATCAATGACCACTTGAACACTATTCCTCATGGAGATTTCTATTTCTGGGATGCCCAGGTTCCTCATCTTGGTGATAAGGGCCTCAAAACGGTACGAGTAGTCATTCACCGTTTCATTTGGCAACATACTGAAAGCATAGAACTCCTTCTTGATCTTTAGCTGGACATCCTCCTTCATTTCATCTGTTCCTACATGGAACTTCTCAAGAGCTTCCCATTGTTGTTTAGCTGTTGGCAAGTTCCTAACTCGAGTGGCGTCCCTTTCGCATAAGGACGCTTGAAGGAAACAAATAGCTTTTGCGTTGGTTTCCATCAACTTGAACTCGTCAGGACCCCACTCGTCCTCCTTATCAGCTTTGTCAGCGGGTACCTTGAGATCTCCCTTCATAATGACCTTCCAGCATTGATAATTTTGACTTCTGCAGAAATTTTCAAACCTTGTCTTCCAGCGGTTGAAGTTGCCGTCCAACAGGCGCGGAGGCTTCACAAAAGAGATTCCAATGGGTTCCATGTCCATCTTTACCTGCAACTCAGTAAGAATCTAGAGCGCCTGCTCTGATACCAATGTTGGATCGTTAGTAGTGAGGGACGTCCTTTACTTTGGATAAAGGTGTCCTTTGATCAGGCGTCCCTACGAGGAGTAGGGGCGTCCTTGAGTATTGCAGCGGAAATAACGTACTAAACAGGTAAGTAATGAACGCAATGAATTATAGAGGATCCACTCAAGACCAAGTAGTCCTTGAGTGTAAACCTCTACCTCCTTGGAGGATTTTTGAATAGTTCTTTCCTTTATATTGAACGTTCTTACAGTTGTATCGGCGAGTCTTTACAGTTCTCCGACACTTAGCTTTTCCCTAAGTTCACTTGTAAAGAACTCCTTTGAGCCTACAACTTAAGTTATAGTTCAATCTACTAAAGGACTCTATTCCTACGTTCTGCAGTACTTCGCAGAAATCTCTTTCTCTTTTTGGGTTTTCTGGTTACAAACTATTTTGTGGTTTGAGTACAAAATCTCACTCGATCTAACATAAGTCCTAGCACTGTTCTTGAGTTCTTGAGTTAGTTCTTCATGTTCTTAAGTGAGTCGCTTTCCTCTGATTCTCTCTGAATATTCTCTGAAAGCGTTGGCGTCATAATAAATGCCTTGGGCTATTTATAGGGCTTGGGGAAGGGCGTCATTCTCGTTCTGACGATCATGCCCTTCAGGTACGTGGCTATAGGATCTTCCTCCACGAGTATGGCGGTGATGAGGAAGCTTCTTGTATCCAGCTGTGTGTGATGAACTCCGCTACAGGATCGGCCTCCACGTGTTGATGAACTCTGCTACAGGATCGTCCGCCACGTAGTGATGGACTCTGCTACAGGATCGGTCTCCACGTGTCCTTGGATGATCAAACTTTGTCGAGTGATGTCATCCTGTCGGCTAGTGAGTAAGGACTCCTTCCTTGCGTTCCTACTTGCTTGGGACTCCGTCTATGTTCAAGTAGTCTCTTGCTGGTCCTTACTTCCTGTTAGTTGGCGTTCCTAAGCCTAGGGAACGTTCACACACTTGTTGTCCTTTGTTAATTGACGTTCCTGAACACTTGGACAAATTTATTAGAATCAAAGTGAGTTTGTCATATCAAAACTAAGGGACGGTTTGTGTGGGCACACTACCAAGTACGCAGGCGTCGTTGATAGCGTCCCAACACATCACTCAACAATATTTGATCATCCAGGACATATGGAGACCGATCCTGTAGCAGAGTCCATCACCACGTGGAGGCCGATCCTGTAGCGGAGTTCTACACAGTTGGATATAGGAAGCTTCCCTCATCACTGCCATACTACGTGGAAGCCGATCCTGTAGCCACGTCCATGAAGGGCATGATCGTCAGAAGGAATGACGCCCTTCCCCACGTGCTATAAATACCCCCAAGGCATTTATAGTGACTTAAGCTTTCAGAGAATATTCAGAGGGAATCCGAGTGAAAGCGACCTCGATCAAGAACACCAAGAACAAGTCAAGAACTCTTCAAGACTAGGTGTTAGATCGAGTGGAATTTAGAAACCAAAT
The DNA here is from genome assembly GCA_934048045.1 of Polygonum aviculare. Taxonomy (NCBI): domain Eukaryota; kingdom Viridiplantae; phylum Streptophyta; class Magnoliopsida; order Caryophyllales; family Polygonaceae; genus Polygonum; species Polygonum aviculare. Next base: position 18,589,296 of record OW204023.1, on the reverse strand, counting down.
CACAAAGTGTTTGTAAACAGAAAAACAAAAGAAAAGGGAAGTCCTCACAAAGTACTGTGAAGGATGAGTGAGTAGCGTCCTTTAGAATATTAAGCTCGGTTTCAGTTATAGGCTTAAAGGAGTTTTTACTAGTGGACTTAGGATGTACTCTAAGTGCTAGAGAAGTGTAAAGAACTCGTCAGTATAACTGTAAGAACGCTTAATAAGAAAGGAAAAGGCTATTCGAAAATCCTCCAAGGAGGTAGAGGTTTACACTCAAGGACTGCTTTAGTCTTGAGTGGTTCCTCTATAAATAGACGTGCTCCTTGCTTATTTACTTCATCTGTTTAGTTTATTTTTCCGCTGCAAATCGAATGACGCCCTTAATACTTGTTAAGGACGCCACTCTCAGGACACCTTTATCTGTATAAAGGACGTCCCTTGTTCAACTAATGATCCAACAACCTCCACAAATTAGAAAGAAGATAGGAAAAAAGAAGATAAATAGGAGGAAACCTAGAGATGAGCCAAAGTAGGCTGGAAAGCTGTCTAGGAGGGGCACAATCATTACTTGCTCAGTTTGCAAGCGTGAGGGTCATAACAAAAAGGGATGCCCTTCTACTACTACTCAAGGAACACCGGGAAGAAGGACCAAGGGGCAATGTAGTGGGAGTCAAGCCACTCCTAGAGTGCAAAGAAGTGGTCAAGCCAGGCCAGGTACTACAACTGGTTGTGCTAGTGGGAGTCAAGCCACTCCTAGAGTGTAGAGAAGTGGTCATGGTGGGCAAACTAGCACACCTGCATCTTTTAGTTCCCCTCATGTGGCTCAAGGTAGTCATGCTAATCGTACAAGGAGCCAAGGTGGTCATAGCACCCCTCATGTCACTCAAGATGGACAGCATCTGTTGTAGCTATGTGCTTGTGCATTGTTTTGCTTTTGTATGTATTCTAATTCACTTATTTACAATGGATGGCAGGTTGGTAGAAGAAGGTCTCAAGGAGACAATGGACAACACCCACCAGCTTATGAAAGGGGAAGGTTGGTGGGAAGAGTTGTTTACACAGACCGTGCATCTGGCTTTACTGTATTAAATGTAAGTATTTCCATTTCTTTGGCCACTATATGGTTTGGTGTATTACTGATTTTGGCTTGCTTTATTTCTACAGCCAGGACATGCATCTAGTAGGATCTTGAGGACTCCACACACACTTCAGGATGCAAGTGCAAGTGCTGACTTCTCAAGCCAAACCAAGGGTCTGAAGTGTCAGGGTAAACGAGCTATCACAAGGAGGCAAATTTCAAGCACCAATAACCCTACTGCCACACCTGCACAAGTCCCTTTTAGTAGCCAAACTAGTTCAAACATGCCATAGTTGGCATGATTTGCGGTTTATGGATGAATCTGTCTCACATGTTTTGGCATAGCTTTTAAGAACAGATTTGATTAGCTTTTATATAACTTTTAGGGAAAGCAACTACATATTTTGATAAACCTTATAGTTGCCTTGATTTGTAGTTTATGGGATTTCTCTATCTTACATGTTTTTGCACAGCTCTTGTAAGAACATATTTGGTTAAATTTACAGTTAGTAGAACTGCGTTTATGACTATAATATTAACATGTTGTTTGAATCAAGTTTGTCATGTTGTTTTGGTCCAAACTAAGCCAGGTTGTTTGGATTGTTTGGATGGATTGTTTGGATTGATCATGTGAAGTTTGTTTTGGTTTTGTACTAAGCCAGGTTCACCAAAAAGTTTCATAACATTCCTGGTTCAAACAAAAGAGACACCTTCATTTCTCATTCATAAACAACCATAAGTCTGATTAGATAGTGTGAATCTCATTACACAACAAACACTCAAAACACAACAAACACCTTCATTTCTCATTCAACCATTACTGAAGTTGTTGCACAATTACAAAATAAATGCATTACTACTAAGACATGAAGAAGATAATGAAGTGAGATCACACAATCACTAAGGCAACAACCAATAATAGCTTTTCTCGCTTTCTTGCATTATCCACCGCAAACTCTATCTCCTTCACACGCCGAAGCAATCCCGATATAACATCGTTAAGCTGTCCCGACAATGGAGGATCCAACCATCTAAAGAATCCACATGCCTCCATTTTCTGCAAAAAGCCAACATTTTTTCATTCATAACCCTAAAGAATTTGATTGAATGGGCAACCAATTTAATCGAATTAAGCAATTCAGCGAAAACCCTAAAATTTCTAACAGACCCAATTTAGGGCTTTTTGCATACACTTCACTCAAGCTGACTTACCCCATAGTATGGGCAACCAAAGAAGCACCTCCCCGGATTCTCTATTGTTCGTGAATGCTTAAGGACCGCCACGGCTCCGCACCTGCATCTCATAACCACCATCGGAGCTTGTTGTCGATCTGTTCGGGGAAATAGAGAAGAAGAAGAGGATGACATCGAAATTGCCAAGAAAAAGAGTTTTGGTTGGTTGAAGAGAGATTTTGAGACCAAAATAGAGAAGCATTCTCACAAGAATTCTTAGAAGAAAGAAATCGAAATTTTTAAGAATGACGAGGAAAGGGGGTGACCGTTGGTGAAGAAAGGGGATTTGTGTGTTTTTTTTTAACATTCTCCACGTTAGCAGCGAGTGGGAGGCTTATGGCTTTTGAGATACACGCGCAGGCCACGCAGAATGGATTTTATGCCATGTCAGCATACAGGTGTCCAAGTGGTCATAAAATGTAGAGTATACGTGTCAAAATGGTAACCCGCGGAATTTAGGTGCTAAACTGACTAAATCGTGCAAGTTTAGGTGGCTGATTATGTTTTAAGTCGATAATAAAACCTAGAACTACGGCTAACTAAATATAATATGCCTTCCAAAAATATATCTAAAAGCGACTCACAAGGGCCCAAAAATAGCTCGTAGTAAAACTCGGACATATCGCAGACACGGGCCAAAACTCGGGTTAATTACCCAAAACTCGACCGAGTTTTAGATGCCTCATCCCGCGTTTTCACCGCCGAGAGTCAGTACACGAAACGCGGTTTGTGCACATGAGACGCGGCCGCGTCCTATGAGTCTCTGCCCGCGTCTCACGTCCTGAGCATAATATCTCCTCGTTCTTGGGTCGGTTCGTTCCTTGGCATGTTTCATGGCTCGATTTCCTTCTTGCCTCCTCCAATGCTTCGGCTTGCACCTCCTCTACACTTGTTGTCTTCATATCTACAATCATAAACCACAAGAAAGTGTAGATATCCGAATCTTTCTAACAAACTACAAAACTAGTAAAACTAACTAAAAATAAACCAAAACTATGGAAATCCTAACTAAACATGCCCTAAAACGAAGAAAGAATTGGAATCAAACCATCTTTCTACACTAATACGTCCTCCACTAATCCTTTCGGTTGCAGATTAGAGTGTCCGCTAGTTCATTAGTTATGTTAGTCTCTTGCAAAGGACCTAGACCTAACTTCTCATACATGCATAGTGGAAGGACATTAACATAAGCTCCTAAGTCAAGTATAGCACGATCAATTTTAGTTTCTCCTACTGAAACAGGTACGATAAATCTTTTTGGGTATCCAGTGTTCTTAGGCAATTGAATCTGAAGTATAGAGTTAGCATTTTCGGTTTTAAAGGTGTTGTTAGTTATAGCTTTCGTCTCCACTAAAGCTACTTTCTTAACTTTGCCTTTTTCACCTTGTTTTCTCTTTATATTACATAGATCTTTTAAAAATTTGGCAAACCTCGGAATGCTTTTAATAAGATTAAGGAGAGGGATGTTTACTTGACAATTGACAAATGTCTCGAATATCTCCTTATCATTGGCTGGTTTTCTTGTGTCTTTCAAGGCCTCCAAGGAAAGGTGCAACCGGCTTGTACGAGCGGTGAGGAGGAAAGTATGGTCGTACGTAACCGTCGTCCTTTTTTAGGGCCGAACCGCGTGTGCGCGGTGCTTTGGAAAGTTTTTCTTCGTCAATGCACACGCGGTTCTGCATGGTGCGCTCGCGGTTTTCCAACAGAGCTTTGAAGTTTTCTCCTGGGGTAGTACTGTGGGCGCGAAGTGAAGACCCGCATGTGCGGCCTTCATCGGACCATGATTCTTCTGGTGTAAGGGAGATATCACACACGCGGTCGGCAAAGGCCGTGCATGGTTACTCCTCAAAACTTGCATCTTGTCGAACCACTTCTCTTCCGCTCCATAATTGCATGGCAGTCACATTCTCCTTATGATTAATTGGTTAAGATGGAAGTTTCCTAAAATCCTAGGTCTCAAGATGATCAATGATGGTTGCTAGTTGAGTTAGCTGAGTCTCCAAGTTCTTCATTGTGGCCCTTGTCTCTTGATTATCTGCATGAGAGCATTGTTGACTGTGTTGTCATAAGATGGTGGAGGGGCCTTAGAGCATAATTGTGATACGTGATTGCCAACGTCGAGTGCCACAATCTTGTGTGCGGAAGCCAAAGTACGAAGAGTGTGCATGCTCAAGATGTTGCGCCTGTTGCCCTTGCTCAAGTTTGCTCACTTCTTAAAAATTGGAGGCTCGCCCTTGGATTGGCGAATTGTCGTCCGATCGGCCACCTACGATACACAACACGATGAACACCAAGTTTTGTAGATAGAATTTCATGAGAGCTAACAAATTTATGCAAGTTGATTCTAGATTTTGTCATGTGAGTGTTGGTATGGAAATAGAGAAAGACAAGAGGGAGAGAAGAGAGATCGAAAGAATGGTGCGAGAGGAAGAAGCAATTGTTCAAAGAACAATTCTTCTCGTGATGGAGATGATGAACGATTGTTGATGAAGGTTGGTTGAAGTTGTTGTTTATTCGGCCGATCACAAAAAGAGAGGGATCACGAATTCTCCAAGTAAGAACGAGTAATCGGTTTGGATAAGTATCCCGAGAAATCAACTTAATCAAGTCAATTTCCAAGGAATTCAAATATGATTTTATTAAATGGGAAATTGCGTTTAAATAGACAAACTAGGAAGCCAAAATTCTATCTCTAACAATGATCCTAAGATAGAATTTGGTTGGAAAAGAAGTTATCTAATTAACTAGATAAAAAGAAACAAAGGATAACAAATTTTCTAATAAACTAGATTCTCCCAAGATAGATCGTGCCTTGTGTGCCAAGATAGAGGAGAGAGGGCGCACAAGGGCTCGCCCTTAGCTGGCACGCGTGTGGATGCGTCATGGGCGTGTGTGGGACGTGTGGCCCTTCCTTGGGTCGCAAGCAGGCTGCTTGCCTACGGCAGCTTGGGCACGCCTATGTCCAAGTGTGCAAGACCTATATAACTTAGAAAAATCTAGGAAACTAAAGGCAAGTGCCAAAATCAAAAATACTTTCTAAGTCTATAAATTACTCTAAGACAAGCGCACATGCGCTTATCTTCATTTTCCAATGGCGACTTGATAATGGGTGGCACACTAGATGAAGATTCTTGATCCCATTTTGCTACCTATCATTCACCTCCACTTGTCTTCGAATCGTCCTCGATTCGAAGTGAGGTGTAGAAGTAGAAAAAGAAGACAAGAGTGAAGAAGTAACCTTATGTGCAAGGGACACTTTCGAAGGGAGTGCTAAGTAACAAGGGCTTTGCTCAATGCCGCCTGCGATGGGAGTCTTGGAGACATCATGAATAGCATCTTTGGGACTCCAAGTGGTGGAGGATGGTTTAGAAGACATTTCAACTGAGCATCCATGTGTGCCGTGCTTCGTTGGAGGCACATAAGGCGTTTTAGACGTTGTTGCGGGATTCTCGGGGCACCGTCGTCCATTTGGACTGAAATTTTGGTGGAGAGTTTTAACTCGCAGAATTAGGCCCACCCACCATATTTGAGCGCAATACATCATCTGTAGCTCCTGGGGAACTCCGAGGCTCAATCGAGGCACCGGCACCGCTCGAGGGCCGAGAGGGTGCCTTCGTGTGCTTCTGTGGATTCCAACCTCCATTCGGCCTCAAATTTAGTGGAGGCTCCTTAGATGATGTAGGGGAGCTACCCACAAAATTTGGGGTCATTTTGACACCGTTTTCTCAGGGGGCCTCATGCGGTGCCGTGGGCGTAGATGTTGCATGACGCGCTGCGTCCTCTTTCGCCTTGGCTTCTCGAATCGCCTTGGCCTAATTCCTAAGTACCTGGTCCTCAAAACCTCCTATGGAGACATAAGTAGAAGAGTAATCCTCCTCCTGCTGTGTGATATACACATTTGTGTTTTGTATTTATATGGGGTTTTAGCATACTTTTAGTCATGTTTTAGGTGCTAAAGTTGGACTTTTGGAGCGTTAAATAAGGAAGAGCCGAAGTACCCTAAAGACCACTTGGAGCTAGTGAGAGAAAGTTGTTTCCTTTCTTGTTTCCTTTCTTATCTTTCGGGTTCCTACCTTATTTAGTCCGAAAAGGTTGATCTTTGAGGCTATATAAGGGGGACCTTTTCTAGGTTTCTAGAGATAATCCATCATCAATTAGTCAATCAATTGTATTTCAATAAAGATTAGAGTTTTCTTTGTAATGGAGAACTAACTCTCCTCTGGAGTTTATTCAATCAAGGAAGCTTTATTATGAAGTTGTGAAATTCTGGTAATCTCTTTATCCTTAGGTCTTTATTGATACTCTTGTGCTTCATCCCATGATCTATGTTTGATTTTATGAGCCTGATCAACTTGTTTGATTGACTTAGATCTATTGTTTGAATTAGGATTGGTTGTTGTCTATGCATCTTTCCTATTCTCGAAACAACTCTATTATAGGACCGTGGACTAGTTTAGGGAAGAGTATTCAATGGTTAAATTGTGCATGAGACTCGTAGCTTGATTGCATGATTTGATTTCCTATTATCCCTGTGCTCTATGCTAATTCTAGGTTAAGCGTCCTTGCTTAGGGTTATAGAATTGCTTGGACCGTGGACTTGCGATTTCTAATGATTGGGATTGGAATTGACTTAGGCATATAAAGAGGTGGATGAATTCAAGATCAACGGATTAATAAAGTGGGATTGATTGAATGAACTCTGCTTGATAACTTTGATTAAAACCAACTTTCAAAACCCCTTTTGATTACTTGCATGAAAACCATAAAATCTGAATAAAACTGATTCCTTTGGGTTCGACCCCTTGCTTGCCTACTATACTTTTGTTTGCATGTTTGGGACTTATTTTTGATAAGGGAACAACGACTTGTTTGCAGAGTCCGTGGCTTCGATTCGATGAAGTCTTGTAAGATCTCATCTATTTGAATTTCAGGAGGTCCTTCAACATAGGATGCCTTCTTTGAAAGACGCTTGCGTTTGCTTCCAGTAGAGAGACCAGACATGTTTTGAACATTTGCCATTTCGGAGAGAAGAAGTGATCGGAGACTGGCCGGAAAAGTAGAGAGAGACTCCCGGAATTCTAGAGAGAAGTCAGAGCAAACGCTGTTTTGAGAGAATAGTGAGCGAAAGTTCTGACAACCGTTGCAATCAATGAATATATAGGAGGTTGGTGAGGGGCACGCTGGTAACTTTCACTCGTTCAAATTCAAACTAGCAAACTTTCAAAACTCCAAAAAGGGCGTGTTCTTGATGAACCTGTACTGAACTAGCGTCCTGAACTGAGATAATAACTGACGTCCTTGACAATAACACAGACGTCTTGAGATCACCTTTAGAACCATTGTGAAAACTAAGCAAGTACGTCTCGTAAAAGAAAATATGAAGCTCATAGGATGCTTTTGCAAGGCTCTCGGTCAGGGTAAGCTTAAAGTTCCCATCATTTCGGCTTATAATGAGTGTTCGGTGATCAGGGATACTCTTTTTCAAGACAAATAGAGAAATTCAATGGCGCTCATAGGATATGCACAATGTAGTTTTAGACTAGCGTCCTTGCAAATGTGAGATTAATGCATAAAGTACTTAGCAGGAATGAAATCAACTCAACATAGCCAATCATTGAGGGAATAGTAGAACGGGACTTTCTACTTAAAAGTTATCATCCCCAAGAGCAACCTGAGATTCTCAAAGGGACGTCTATCAAGTACTTTAATGAAAATATCAGCTATTTGGTCCTCAGTCCTTACATGCCCTATACTTATAAGTCCTTGTTCCACATTATCACATAAGAAATGATGTCTTATATGAATATGCTTTGTGCGTGAATGAGAAACAGGATTTTTAGCAATTTCAATAGCACTTGTATTATCACAAAGAATAGGAATTGTTTCAAGATTAATACCGTAGTCCTCAAGTTGATATTTGATCCAGATGACTTGTGAACAGCACGAAGCAGCAGCAATGTACTCAGCTTCCGCAGTTGAAAGCGCCACAGAGTTCAGTTTCTTAGATCCCCATAAGACTAAGCATGAACCAAGAAACTGCGCCATTCCTGAAGTGCTTTTCCTATCGATCACATGACCAGCATAATCAGTGTCCGAGTAGCCAACAAGCTTGAAGGACTTCTTCCTTGGGTACCAAAGACAAATATCATCACGTCCCTTGAGGTAGCGAAAAATTCGCTTGACCTCTTTCATGTGAGACTCCTTTGGATTAGCTTGGAAGCGTGCACACAAGCAAACGACAAACATTATGTCGGGACAGCTTGCGGTCAGATAGAGCAAAGAACCAATCATTCCTCGATAGAGCTTTTGATCAACGTCCTTCCCTTGTTCATCTGCGTAAAGACGCGAATTGGGAGAGCAAGGAGTAGCAACAGGTTTGGACGTGTTCATCTTGTACTTTTCAAGCATCTCACGGACATATTTTTGTTGATGAATGCGCGTCCCTTCCTTGAGTTGGTTGATTTGAAGTCCCAAGAAGAAATTGAGTTCTCCAATAAGGGACATCTCAAACTCACTACTCATTAAGGATTTGAAAACATCTACAAGTTTCATGTTAGTACTTCCAAAGACTATATCATCAACATAGACTTGGGCAATCAAAATGTCCTTGTGAACTTTCTTAATGAACAAAGTTTTATCAATTGAACCTCTTGTATAATCGTTAGACAATAGAAAGGACGCAAACCTGTCGTACCATGCACGAGGAGCTTGCTTTAGTCCATAGAGAACTTTGTCTAAGTAGTACACACGATCTAGGTGAGAGGCATCCTCGAAGCCAGGGGGTGAGCAACATACACTTCCTCCTTGAGTTTTCCATTGAGAAAGGCAGTCTTAACGTCCATCTGAAATAACTTGAATCCCTTGTGCGTGGCAAAGGCAATAAGGAGACGGACGGCCTCAATTCTAGCAACAGGAGCAAACGTTTCATCGTAGTCAATTCGTTCCTCTTGCTTGAATCCTTGAGCCACCAGTCTTGCCTTGTTCCTTGACACACGTCCACTTTCATGAACCTTATTTCTGAACACCCAGCGCGTCCCTATGATTTTTTTTGCCTTTAGGACGAGGGACGAGGGTCCAAACTTTGTTCCTTTCAAACTGGTTGAGTTCTTCTTGCATTGCTTGAATCCAGTCAACGTCCTGGAGTGCTTCCTTGATGTTCTTTGGTTGCACCAAAGACACAAAGGCATTGAATGCACAAAAAGACAAATTTGCACTCTGGGACTTGCTTGCAGCTGACCTTGTTTGAACTCCTTGAGAAATATCTGAGACAATTTGAGAGGTGGGATGATCCCTAGAGAGGCGGGACTCCTGTTGGAATAACTGAACAAATATTGGATCAATGTCTCCATCAGAATCATCACTGTCATCTTGAGCGTCGTCCTCAGTGTGTTCCCCCTCAAAGAGAGCGTCCACACCTTGGCGTTGCTCAGCTTGTTGACTTGATTCAGCCACATCTTGTTGAAATGGGGATTCACTACGAGAGGGAACTCCCTGAGTAACACTATGAGCATCCACTGAGACTTCTTCAAGATTTGGAGTAGCATCCTTCCGAACATAGTACTTTCAGAGGACCATTCTTCATCTTCGTCTTCAGAGTCGTCATGTTGTTGTGACGATGAGCGTTCCTTCTTACTTGTTTTTTTTTTTATGACAAGAACTCTCTTTGAACACAACATGAATACTCTCCTCAAGCTTAAGAGTCCTTTTGTTGAAAACTCTATAGGCTTCGGTTGTGAGGGAGTACCCAAGAAATATGGCTTCATCACTTCTTGCATCAAACTTTCCAAGTCTTTCTTTATCATTGTTGTGAATGAAACACTTGCACCCAAAAACTCTGAAATAGTCAATGCGAGGCTTCCTTTCATTCAACAACTCATAGGACGTCTTCTTCAGCAAAGGCCGGATCATGGCACGATTGATGATATAGTATGCTGTAGCAACAGCTTCCGCCCAGAAGTACTTAGAGACGCTATTTGCTAGAAGCATGGTCCTTGCCATATCCTCCAACGTCCTGTTCTTTCTCTCCACAACACCATTTTGTTGAGGAGTCCTTGGAGCTGGGAAGTTGTGAGAGTCACCATGTTGATCACAGTAGGCCAGGAATTCTGAGTTTTGGAACTCCGTCCCATGGTCTGATCGTATGGTTTTTAGAGGCGTCTCAAGGGCAACTTCTACTTGTTTGATGAAAACTTTGAAAGAATTGAAACAATCTGCTTTTGACACAAATAAAAGAACCCAAGTGAATCGAGAAAAATCATCTACGAGAACGTACATGTACCTCTTTCCACCGTAGCTCAACGTCTTCATTGGTCCACAAAGATCCATATGAAGAAGTTCTAGAGGCTTCTTCGTACTGACTTCATTTTTGGACTTAAAGGACGTTCTTGTTTGCCTCCCTTTGATATAGGATTCGCACTGCTCAACTTTCTCAGGATCAATTCGGGGAAGTCCTTTCACAAGATTTCTTTGGTGTAGCTTAAGGATTGTGCTTAATCCAGCATGGCCAAGGCGACGATGCCAGAGATCAGCATCCTCCTTAGAAACAGATAGACATAGTTATGATTTAGGCTTGAACTCTTAAGAACCACTTTGTTTGATTTCTTGTTGATAACAAGGCACTCCTTTGAGTCAAATATGACTAGGTTTTCACCTTGATCACACATTTGAGAGACGCTAAGAAGATTAAAGCCAAGCCCTTCAACAAGACTAACATTTGATGCTTTGATGGACGAATTCAGAATGGTAGTTCCTGTCCCTTTGATCTTTCCATTGCTCTTATTGCCAAAAGAGACAGTTCCTCCTGTGGCACTACTTTGGATAAAAGTGAGATGGATCTGGCTTCCTTTCATATGATTTGAGGCGCCACTGTCAATGATCCATGAGCGTCCCCTCACTTCTACCTGCCAAAACAATGTTAGTTCTTGGCGACCTAGGCAAGGTGTTCCTTACCTGGTTCGTTACAGAAATAAAACTTTGATTCTGGCATGTAGTCATTTATATTAACATCATTTGAAATTGCATGCTTTATGAAAGAACTTCTAGAACGTCTAGGACGCCTAGCATTAGTCTTAGGGACGAACTCAGCATTTTCATTTTTAGTTCAAGCAGCTTTTCCACTTTCAATGTCTTCCTTCAGTTTTACACAATCATATTTGAAGTGGTCTCCTTGTCCACAATACCAACACGTCCTGTAGTAAGTACCAAGACAATACTTCTTATTGGGACGTTGGATTTTGTTCTCTTTCATCTTTTGTGGATTGCAAACTTTAGAACCTTCCCCCTTAGCAATTTTCTTGTATATCCTATGACTTGTGGAGTTAGTGTAGTAGTCCTCTTGACCTTTCTCCCACTCTCTAGGACTCTAATTCGCTCAAGAAGGTTCTTAGTTTTCTCCCTTTCTAGTTCAAATTCTGAAGTTTTACTTGCCTCAAAGTCACTAGGGAGAGAGTTCCTAGTGTCAGACTCATAGCCTAGTCCTCTTTTGGCTGGGACAAAAACTATTGGCTTGACTTCCTCAATGATGGGACTCTTTTCTAACACTTTCACTTCTTCCCTAAGCTTTGCGTTCTCCAGTTTAAGACACATCACTTCAGTTTTTAGGGATTTACTTTCTTCACAAGAAGACTCTAGTTGTAAAGACATTGTAGCACAGTTCTCACATTCAACTACTATGTTTTCATCTTCAAGTTCATCCATTCTTCGTTTCATAGCAAGACTTTCTTCCATGATTTTACCAATTAGTTTAAGGAGTTTTGGTTTTGAACATTTCTCTAAGGAACACATCATGGAATAGTGAGTTACCTCTTGATCATTTTCGGAGGCGTCCTCTTCAACAGCCGGGGCGTCCTCCATTGCCATGTACGCGACTTGATTTTCTTGTTCCTCATCACTTGAACTTAGATCGTCCCATGCAGCCGCGCATGCTCCGATGAGAGCTTTCTTCTTATCCTTGGAGGACGTTCCCGCAGTACACTTTTTAGCAAAATGTCCTTTCTTGTTACATTTGTAACAAGTGAGTTCCTTCATCTCTGCCTCTGTGTACTTGGGACTCTCCTTTTTTTAAGGCATCTTGTTCTTGTTGTTGTGTTTGTTCCTTTTACCATATTAACGAAGAGCTTTGTGAATAAGAGAAAGTTCATCATCTGAATCAAGTTGCTCTTTTGACTTGCTTTCTTTCTCTTTCGAGGTTTGAACACGCAAGTTCTCAAGTTGTTCGGTTGTTTGACCTTGCATCATCAATGCTAGTTCTCTTTGGCGACGTAGGTACTCGGCGTACTTTGGCGTTGTGGACCCCAAAGCAAGATCAGTTTGAGGATTCCGTCCTAGCTTAGCCATGTCATAGTTTCTTGTTGCTTCGTACTACCTTAGCTTCCCGTAGATCTCTTCCATATCTAGAGTCTTGTTGGCTTGATTCTCTTTGAAGGTAGTTCTATCAAAGTTCCAGATACCAGTCAACTTATCAATGACCACTTGGACTCTATTTCTCATGGAGATTTCAGCTTCTGGGATGCCTAAGTTCTTCATCTTGGTGACAAGAGCTTCAAAACGGTAGGAGTAATCATTTACCGTTTCATTTGGTAGCATTCTAAAAGCATAGAACTCCCTTTTGAATTGCAGCTGGACGTCCTCTTTCATATCAACAGTTCTTACATGAAATTTCTCGAGAGCTTCCCACTGTTGTTTCGTTGTGGGCAGATTGCTAACTCTGGTAGCGTCCCTTTCGTAGAGGTACACTTGAAGAAAACATATTGCCTTGGCATTTGTTTCCATCAGCTTGAATTCATCGGGACCCCATTCGTCCTTTTTGTCGACCTTGTTAGTAGGGACTTTGAGGGCACCCTTCATGACAACTTTCCAGCACTGATAGTTCTGACTCCTGCAGAAGTTCTCAAACCTTGTTTTCCAGCGATTGAAGTTGCCGTCCGTCAGGCGCAGAGGCTTCACAAAAGAGATTCCAATGGGTTCCATATCCATCTTTACCTGCAACTCAGTAAGAATCTAGAGCGCCTGCTGTGATACCAATTGTTGGATCGTTAGTCTTACCAGAGGGCGTCCTTAATAAAGTTAAGGGCGTCATTTACTCTGGCGTTCTTAGTAAAGACTAAGGACGTCTTTGAGTGGCAGCGGAAAAAACAAAAGACTAGACAAGTAAAGATAGAAAGTAAAGAACGCTTTTGATTTATAGAGGAACCACTTAAGTACCAACTAGTCCTTGAGTGTAAACCTTTACCTCCTTGGAGGATTTTGTAATAGCTTCTTTCCTTTCTTATTAAGTTTCCTTACAATTCACTGGCGAGTAGTTACACTTCTCTGGCACATAGAAGACGTCCCTAAGTCCACTAGTAACAACTCCCTTAAGCCTGAAATGTAACCTAGCTTAATCTTTCTAAAGGATGTTATCACCTCATCCATACAGTACTTCGTAAGGACTCTCTCTTTCTTTTTGTTCTTTTCTATTACAAATAGTTTGTGGTTTTGTGGTACGCTTCTCGCTCAATCTAACACCTAAGTCTCACTTGTTCTTGAGCTTGTTCTTGGTATTCTTCGTGTTCTTGAGCATTCTGACAAATTCCCTGAATATTCTCTGAAGCGTCGCAGTCACAAAAAAATGCTCTGGGAGAGTATTTATAGTGACATTGGGAAGGGCATCATTCTCTGACGATCATGCCCTTGAGGACGTTGCTACAGTAATCGGCTTCCACGTGTCTCTGTGATGATCAAGGAAGCTTACTGGCAATTCCGTTAGACTTGACTTCAGGATCTTCCGCCACGTGGAGTTTATGATCAAAGCTTGTCTAGTGATGTCACTTTTTCGGCTAAGTTTGGAGGACTCTAGTGTAGTGATTAAGGACGGCGTCCTTATTTGTGATTTTGCCAAGTCGTTCTTTCAGATGTGTAGCGGCCTGCTACTTGAGGACGGCCACCTATGAAATCACTTGTTGTCCTTTTGAACATACGTCCTTGAAACACTTAGACAACTTATTAGATCAAGGTGAGTTTGTCATATCAAAACTAAGGGACGCCAGGCATAATGTTATGTACTAAAGGCGTCCTTAACATTGTCCCAACACTTTGCATGATTGTGGTTTAAAAACGACTAAATCATCGTTATCAAATTGGCGCCGTTGCCGAGGAGGCAACAATTATCTTTGGTGTGAATTTTTGTGCCAAACTTGGTGTGGACCTATCTTATGGTTCACACCCGTATTACTAATAATCTACCTTGTTTTTTTTTATCCAAAGATCGAGAGGACTTTATTCAGGTTTCGGAAGGCTGTGCGTGCTTTATTTCAAGAGACAGTAGCATTGGCAAATCATGTGACTCTTGAGTCTCTTACAGCTCCTAACTTGGAGCAACCAACTCGTGCAGTGCAATTTCCGGCTCTTGATGAGGGTGTCAAATTTGAGCTTAAGACAGGAGTGGTCCATCTGCTCCCGAAATTCAATGGAACCCCACTTGAGGATCCCATTCAGCATCTGGATGAATTTCTTGAAGTTTGCACCAATATGTGTCCATCTGATATTACTGAAGATCAGATGAGGTTGAGAGTATTCTCCTTTTCTCTAAAGGAATCTGATAAGGACTGGTATCATTCTCTACCACCAGGAAGCATCACCACCTGGGTGAATCTGAAGAAAGTGTTCCTTGACAAAAACTTTATGGCTCATAAATCTAATTAGCTCAAGAAGAAGATTTGCAACATAGAGCAACTCTTTGATAAATCTCTCTATGAATATTTTGAGCGCTTCAAGAATCTGGTGAAGAGTTGTCCTTATCATGGCTATGCTAATCATGATCTTATTCTCTATTTACATGGAGGGCTTCGTGAGAATGACCGTCGGATGGTGCATTCTGCTTGTGGAGGAAATATTATGAAGAGGACCTACGAGGAAGCTTTACAGGTATTCACTACACTGGCGGATGACTCTACACAATACAGTGGGAGAGGCTCTCAAAGCTTGTCAGTTGCTAGTTCGCACTCAAAGATTGATCAAGCTAATTTTGATGTGTTGAAGGAAGAAGTAAGGCGTCTTAAACTGAAGGGTACACCGCAGCAGCTTAAGGCCTGTGAAATTTGTAATGACGACTTGCATCCTACTGATTCATGTCCAACACTACAAGAAGAAGCGAATGTAGTTGGGGGATTTCAGATAAAGCAGAGGTATGACCCTTATTCCAACCACTACAACCCTGGGTGGAAGGATCATCCTCACTTTAAATGGAACAACTCAAATCCAAATCAATCTCAAGAACATCCACCGTAAGCCGGGCCACCTGCGGCTAGACCTCAGGGACAGAACTATAATGCAAGTCCTTCCATGGATAATATGATGAAGATGTTGATGTAGAGCAATATCAGTCTCTCAAAGAATGTATCAAAGATGACACAAAGCCAATTGCAATTCCAAGAAACTACATCAGCAAATGTTCAGAACTTGGAAAGGCAAATGGGCCAGATCTCTCAAGCTGTGAGTAAACTTGAAGCGAAGGACTCGGGTAAGCTTCCCTCTCAAACTGAGTCGAACCCGAACATTCGTAATGTCAGCTCTGTTACTCTGAGAAGTGAGAAGACTCTGAATGGTGAAAAGATTGTCGATGCTGAAGAAAAAGATAGTGGCGACCGCCACTCTGATAGCGACGACCGCCGCCAAAACAATATTGCTCTCGACATTGCTGAAAATAATGGTGGCGATCGTTGCCATTTTACCTCACCAACGGACACAATTTCCGAAAATTGCGGCGACTACCACCCATCTGGCAGCGACCGCCGCCAGTTCCTTGGCGCCGAAGGTGTTAAGAAGGATGTTGAACCTTCTGTTATTCCCGAGTTCAAGCTTGTAGCGCCATTCCCATCTGCTCTGAAGCGTACAAAGCCACTTACGCAGGACAAGGACATGTTTAAAATGTTCAGAAACATTGAGGTTAACATTCCTCTCCTCAATTTGATCAAATTTGTCCCTCGTTATGCGAAGTTCTTGAAGCAGATGTGCACTACCAAGAGGAAGCAGGATCTTAATGCCAAGAAAAAGGTGAAAGTGAGCGAGCATGTTTCAGTTGTGTTTCAGAAACGCTTACCTAAGAAATGTGGGGATCCTGGTATGTTCATTATCCCTATCACTATTGGAGGTACTAAGTTCAACAAAGCCATGCTTGATTTGGGTGCTTCCATTAATGTGTTACCTTCTTCTCTCTGCGAATCTTTGAAACTAGGACCTTTGTATGCAACTAATATTTCCATTCAATTAGCTGATAGGTCTAATGTTCGTCCAATAGGAATCATAGAAGATGTTTTGGTAATGGTTGGTGATCTTACTTTTCCTGCTGATTTCTATGTGCTCAATATGGAGCATGACAAGCATGCAACCCCTATTTTTTAGGAAGACCTTTTCTGAAAACAACAAACACTAAAATCAATGTTAGTAGTGGCTCCCTAACCATGGAATGTGATGGACAAACCATAAGTTATAATATTTATGAAGCCATGAAATATCCCTCTAATGATCATTCTGTCTCTTACATTGATGTGCCTGAGCCTGTGGTGCGAGATGTGTTTGATGAAAACTATTTGGATGAATTGCAATCTTTTATTGTTGATTCCAATTTAGATTTCGCATGCTCAACTAACCTGCAGGAGATGGTCCATGAGTTGGATGCTTACCGTGTGCTCCCTTATAAGCTACCGGGAAAAGCTCTTTTGCCACTAACTTCGCCTAGCGAAAATCTTTTGCCTTCTGTTGTGCAGGCACCGATAGTTGAATTGAAACAACTCCCAGACCACCTCAAGTATGTGTTTCTTAAAGACAAGGAAATATTGTTAGTCATCATCTCCAACAAGCTTACAAAGGAGCAAGAAGGCAAGTTAGTAGCAGTGCTGAAATAGTATAAGACAGCAATAGGGTGGACCATTGCTGACATCAAAGGAATCAACCCAACTACTTGCATGCATCGCATATTATTGGAGGGTGAAGAGAAGCCATCTAGGCAGCCCCAAAGACGTCTGAACCCACCCATGATGGATGTTGTGAAGAAAGAGGTCATGAAACTCTTACAGGCAGGGATGATCTACCCAATTTTTGATAGCAGATGGGTCAGCCCCACACAAGTTGTCCCAAAGAAAGGAGGAATTACAGTGGTGGAAAATCAACAAGGAGAGTTCGTCCCAACAAGGCTACAAACAGGTTATAGAGTCTGTATTGACTACCGTAAGATGAATGCAGTAACTAGGAAGGACCACTTCCCTCTCCCATTCATTGATCTAATGTTGGAATGACTTGCTGGGCGTGCATTCTATTGCTTTCTAGATGGGTACTCAGGCTACTTGCAAATAGCCATTGCCCCTGAGGATCAAGAGAAGACTACGTTCACAGGTCCTTTCGGCACATTTGCATACCGTCGGATGCCATTCGGTCTATGCAACGCTCCAGGAACATTCGAAAGGTGTATGGTAAGCATCTTCTCCGCGTACATTGAGACTGAATTTCATGTTGGTTCACTGGTTGCATATCTGTGTCCAGTAATGAGTACTTGTTCATATTATTGTTGATTAAAATAAATATATGCATGAATATAATGACTTGAGCAAGTTTGTATATTCTGTGTGCACATAATGTTGATTGAATTTGCATCCACTTGATATTTGTGATCATATAGAAAGATATATGCATGAATGTAATTATAATTGCATGTTTGTAAGCTTCTGTGTGAAGTTGATGCCTCTTCTATTCTTCTGTACTGATTCATGTCTTTATTTTGATATCCATGGTGCTTAAACATATTGAGTGTCTAGCCCTGTGCTGATTCTTGACTACTTTCTTGATGAATGTAACTACTTGTACATCTGAATGTTAATAAAAAAAACATGAATGCATGAATTTATGAATTTGAGCATGCTTGTGTTGTTTTGTGTGAACATACATCTGTGTGAGAAGCTTAAGCTGTAGTTTCTCACCTATTTGGTTGATCAAACATAAACTGTGAAGTCTCTTTGGCTTGCCTATAGATCCATGCACAGACTTGGTGATTAGCCTATGTTAAAACAACCTTTGTCGAATCTTATATAATCTCTGCAAAGAGATTTCTGTGTTACTCATACTCTGAGACTCTCATAGATCAGAGCAAAGAGTTGTTGTGCTGTTTGATGTTGCATGCTTATGATTACTTATTCATGTTTGTATGCTTCTTTGTGAACTTAATGTTGATTCATGAGTTCTTGTTCATATCGATCTGTCTTCATTTTAAAATTTAAATGCATGAATAAAATGATTACTTATTCATGTCTGTATGCTTCTTTCTTTGCTTAATGTTGATTCATGGGTTCTTTTTCATATCTGTCTTAATTTTAAACTATAAATGCATGAATGAAATGATGAATTTATTGGCTGCTGTCTTCTGTGTTGTTTTCCATGTCTCATATCCTGTATTCTGAAGTGATTAGTCATGATGCACCAAATGAAACTTCTGTGTGAAATGCATGGCTACGTATTCATATCATAAGCTTCATTTGGTACATCATGAGTAGTTCTTCATGTCTTCACCCTGTCTGTGTGAACTGTTTTCCTAACTCATTACTTGTTTTTCATATATGTGTTGATTTTAAAACTGTTTTGTTTTCCTTTTAATCTATGATGAGCCCTTTTAAGCCAAAGATGTAAATTCTTTGAAACCTATTACCTTAACAAGCATATGGCCACCGCCCTTAATTGTGGCTATGGAGGCAGTTTGCTAGTTAATGGTTTGTGGTTGAGTTTGCATCAATGATGCTAAGGGGAATCTGAGATTTAATTTTCCTTTTTTTTTACTCAATGATGATACCTATCTTACTGAGTTGAGATGCACTCTCATGATCAGCCAGTAAACTTGACATTCACTCGGCCACCGCCCTTGTTTACGGCTTTGGAGGCCATTGTGTGCTCAAGTTTAGTGGTGGAGGGTGCATCTGTGATGATAAGGGGAATTCAGAGAGCAACCATTTTTTAAATAAGCTCCAAGAGCATCTTACATCTTACAAAAACTGGTGCACTTCACAAAAGCTTTAAACTGTCCAAAAGTTTCCCCCTACCAATAATTACTACTGCACTTCACAAAAGTTTTTAAACTGTAATCTATATCCCCCTACATATCTTCATCAAAAACTTCATGCATATTGTCTTGATCTTCATATTCTCCCTGAGGTGCTTCTGTTTCTTCCCCTGCATCTTGAGTTGCTTGTGTGTCTCCCCCTGCATCCTGAGTTGCTTGTTCTGCATCTAAATCATTTGCATTCCCATGAATAATGTCCCATGTTTGAGCCACTGCCCAACTTGGTGCTTGAACCTGTGTAGGTAGATTGCCCTCACTTGCCAATCTTTTCTTGTTCACATGTGGGAGATCATAATCATTGCTACCCTTAACAATCAATACCTCATTCATGACATATTGCAATGAATGCCATACATTTCCCAAAGTAGTTGGGTCTAGCTCATAAAATGCTTCATGTGTTCTCAAAAAAAAAATGCTTCATGAACTGCATCCAACATATGATCAATATCCTTTGGCATTTTCTTGTGCATGAGTGATTGAATGCTCCTAAAAAAGCCAAGGTCTAGTATGTTTAAATCTGGACTGTTAGGGGGTTGCTGAATTAGAATGAAAGTGAATTCACCATGTTTGTATACTTGCTGCCATTCTTGATCTTCTTGAGTGATGTGTACCTTAGCATTGTCTTGTTGTATGAATATGACCTTGTGACCTTCTTGTTGTGGCCATTTCTCCTTGATTGCTGGCACTATCTGGTCAATAAGCATCCTCCTTGTAATTGTTTTGTTGACTGATTCAACCAACTTTGTGACTAGAGTCCCCTTGTCTCTGTTCTTTGATTTTCTCTTGGATGCTTCTTGATATGTAAAGGGGAAAATTCCTATTTTCCCATCAAAAGTGCAATCCCCCTCTGAATTGATTCTAGGCCTTGCTACAGCTGCTGTAAACATGACTTTTGGAATGAATTTGCTTGATGCTGTTGCCCTGTATTTCCCCCTTTCATTGCCTACTACATAGACCCTCTATGTTTTCTTGTTGAGATGAAACCATTTCTCATCTATGTGTATGAAGTCATACATTGTGTAATATTGTTGCTTGCTCTCAGCTGAGCTGCCTTGAAGTAGACTTAAGATCCATTCCAGCCTTGTTCTCATGTTTGATGGCTTCAAGCTTGGATGCAATGGATTTGTGTGTGGCCTTATTGTCTTCCTCTTGATCATTTTATGCACTATGCTCTTTGAGATGTCTAATTTGCTTGCTAAATCACGTATGCATGATCTGTCCCCCATGTTGAGAGTTGTGATTTCTGCAACATCCACTTGAATTCTCTTTCTACCACAGTTGTGATACTTTGTACTACATTTGGCATGTGAATGCCATTCTCTGCTCCCCTTGTTGTCCTCCATAACCAGCTTATGGTTCTTGTTGACAGATGGAACTCACTTGCAATTTGCTTGATGCTGCTTTGTGGTAGATATCCCCCTTCTGCTATGTGTAACAGTTTCATGAGTATTTGCATCTTTCTCTCACTGCTGAGCCTTGTTGTAAATGGCTGATGAGGTAAATGTTCTTCTATGTGAATACCTGTATCTACTTCTGCTTGGTCTTCCCCTCCCTGTTCACTGTCTTGAGATGGCTCTTCATCTCCTTGTACATCCCCCATCGGCTCATTAAGATTGAACAAAGGGGGACCATCGTGGGAGCTGTGAATATCCTCCTCTAGCAGAGGAGCTTCATTTAAGTATATAGTTGAGGCCATGCGACAGCAAGGCAATGATGCAGTGAGAAGAAACTTTAATGCTTAACTTTTGTTGCTTTTACTTTGAGTTAATGTGCTCTGTGTTTTTTCACTGTTTTGTGCTTCAATGGAGGAAAAGAGAATGTAAGAGAATGTTGGACTATTTGTAAGGCTTTTATGTTGTAAATGTAAGGGGGGGGGGGAATCCGTGTGTTTAAAATGGGCAGTTTCTATTGGCTGATGAAATTTGGATTTCCCCCTTAATTTGTGTTTGTGATGAGCTGGAATGCAAAGCAAAATTCCCCCTTAAAATTGCCTCAAAGCTCATTATTGCATCTGACACAACTCTTACACCAAAAAAAACTTTCCATCTCCCTTAAAAAACGTGTAAATAGTGGAATCGGACAAACATTACGGGACAGAGGGAGTATTATTCAGAATAATTTTAATATTGGAAACTTTCGCGTGGTAAACATGAGGTTTTGCGAACTCCACACGGTACACAAAGTTTTTCGGGATTCTGTGTGGTGACTTTGAAGGTTTTGCGAATTTCGTATAATTACCGACATATTATAAAATGCTAAAAATATATAAAATTTATCCCTATTATCTACTTAATCGCATAAAATCACCCTATGTTTCATTTTTTCAACAAAAATATCAAATCTATTTTATAAAAACACCTAAGTTTATCATTATAGATATATAGTTTTTAGTTACACTATTTCCATATCACTATATGTTATTTTAAAAAATTATTCAATTTTTTTATAAAAAGAACCACAATTCTCAAATTTTATAATAGTTGATATTTTAAGGGAGTGTTTTTTAAAAGTGGGTGCACTAATATAAGTAATTTATTTTTAAAATAATATTAATTTTTTTTTCTAAATGCAATTTATATTTGGGGATATGAAAAATGTGCAAAAATGATAGACTTGATTTTTATGGTATGTACAAATCCAGGCAAATATTTTTCAATAAAAATATTAACGTTAAATAATAAACATTATGTGTATCAAGTATCAAGTCATACTTATCATTAAGTATTTTAAGAAAATTGATTTGCTAGTTTTGTTGAAAAAAATAAACACAAGGTGGTTTTATGTGATTAAGTAAATATTATGGGTGAGTTTTATATATTTATAACTTTGTATAATATACCGAGATTATAACACGAAGTATGCAAAACATAAAAGTAACCATGCTGAATTTTGAAAACTTTGTCCATCATGCGGAACTCGTAAAACCTCGTGGTTACGATGTGGAATTTTCCCGTTAATATTTAAGCTATAGTCGGGTTAAGCTAGTACTAATAAAACTTCTACCAGTACTTGGCGCATCAGCTCACTGGTAGAGACTCTAAGACAACTATTTGCTCTATTTTCTTTAGATAGGTCAAGTAGTATTTGTGACGACCCTAATCCAAAATAAATAAACATAAAACTTCTACCAGCATAAAAGTATAAAATAAAACTCTTGATAAAAAAAAGTACAGTATAAAATAAAACTTCAACTACGTTACATGCACAGACGTGTCCAAAAGGGGTTCCAAACAGTGGATGGTCAAAGACTCCGTTTTGACTTTTTCTTTTTTCGTATTGACATTGACGATAACTACTAAAATGCTGACACGTCATCACTTCACATGACCTCTCTAATTCGCTTCTCTTGTCCGGGTTTTCCCATATTCTCCCCACCCCCTTTCCTTTCTCTTTACTCTTCTCTCCATCCTCGCAGGCCTGCAAATTGAATCCCATCATTTTTCCCCAAACTTTTCCTTTTCAACCTCAAATCATTCCAAACTTTGCTTGTCTCTGTGGATCGTTTGCTCTGCCAGTGAAACCCAACACTCCATCCACCGTTGCTCAAATCGTCGACGCCACCGGATCAGTACAAAACCCGGCCAGTAATGGCGAATTGTGAAGAGCAATGTAGGTGGATCTGAGGTGAACCCACAACATTAAACCAGTTCCAGACAAAACCAGGAGGTGGGTCAAGCTGGAATTCGAAATCCAACCTGATGCGAACGAAATGCCAAGGCAGAAGCACACAATTGAAGGCCCAATAATGGAGGAGGACGGGACCAAGATCAGAAAGACCCGATGCTCTCCTTCCTCGTCGACGTCTTCGATCATCCAACACCACCGGCCCAAGAAGGCGGCTCTGGTGAGAAAGCGCGGCGGTGGGTCAACCACGCCGGTGCCCACGTGGAGGCTGGTGGCCTCCCGGTCGCCGTCGATCTCCCTCCGCATCGCCGAGACCCCTCGGACCAGGTCGACGATGCAGCCGGTCTCTGCGCGGAAGCTGGCCGCCACGCTTTGGGAGATGAACGAGGTGCCGGCGCCGATGCCCAAGGAGGGGCGGAGGCGGAGGAGGGACAGGGTCGAGTCTTTCTCATCGTTGCTTCCTCCCCACTTGTCCGATCCGTCTCACAGCCCTGTGTCTGAGGTACTTGCAATTACGATTTGCGGTTTAGGTTCCATTGAGTCGCTTTTGATTTGTGGAGGTGATAATGTCAATTTTGTGTATGGTGATCTTGGTTATGCAGAAATCAGATCGATCAGGAACCCGTGCTCATCGGAGAAGGCAGTCGTCTTCCTTTTCGAGGAAGCTGCGTAGTGATGCTCCTGATGTCGGAGTTCTCGATTCAGTCAGCAATGCTAGTTTTATGGAGGTATTTGCTTTCACTCTATACCCTGAAGGTGTCTTCCAATTCTAGCTATTATTAACTAAGCAAGACCACAATTGTTGCTTGGAGCAGCTCCTTCTTGCTTGTAAAATCGCAATTCAATCATGTCGTATTGATAGCATAGCCTTGCACAGCAAACACTTACTCTACATATCACATTGTTTAGCAGATTGAGACTAGATCTCGATGCCAAAGCCAGACTCCTGCCATGTCCACAGCTGGTGGTAGAAACCGTCTCAAAGATGTCAGCAATGCTCTGACCACTTCAAAGGAGCTGCTGAGGATCATCTGCCGTGTGTGGGCTCAGGAAGACAACAAACCCTCATCAAGCACCTCGCTCATCTCAGCTCTGCACACTGAGCTTGAGAGGGCGCGCTTGCAGGTACATCACTTGGTTCATGAGCAGAGATCAGATCAGAATGAGGTACACTATCTTCTGCAACGCTTTGCAGAAGAGAAAGCAGCTTGGAGAAACAAGGAGAAAGAATCGATACGGGCTGCAGTTGCATCGGTTGCTGAGGAGCTGGAGATTGAGAGGAAGCTCAGGCGAAGGATTGAGAGCTTGAACAAGAAGCTTGGGAAAGAGTTGGGAGAGACTAAATTGTTGTTTGCAAATGCTATCAAGGAGCTCGATAATGAGAAGAGGGCAAGAGGGATTATAGAGCAGGTTTGTGATGATTTAGCTTGGAATGTAGGGGATGACAAGGTCCAAGCTGAGGAATTGAAGAGAGAATCACTGAGGATGAGAGAGGAGATTGACAAGGAAAGAGAGATGCTGAACATCACTGATGCTTTAAGAGAGGAGAGATCTCAGATGAAGCTTTCAGAGGCTAAGCACCATTTTCAGGAGAAAAATGCAGCTGTTGATCAGCTGAGGGGTGAGCTTGAAACGTTTCTGAAAGATGAAAGAGGTACACGGTATCATTTTGGCAGAGATGGAGAAAAGGAAGCGGATGATGGACAAGTCGAAGACGATACGCACTCAACAGGATTAAGCATGAACAGATCATGCAGAGGCTACAAACCGAGTTCCGGTTCAGTGGCTCCTAGAAGCAGGACTTCCTTGGTTAGGAGCGCTTCCAAAGCCGTTGAGAGGCTCCAGTCTGCAACAGATGGTGAACTAGGGTTTGTCTATGAGAGATTTTCCGAGGCGCATAGAAGAAGCTGTGGGGATGAGTTGCATCGGAGTAAGGCCGCTAAAGGGCTCAGAGAGCATGTATTGTCTAGCTCTAGGATCGGACCAAGCAGGATACGCCATGAGGAAGCGAGCATAGACTCAAAAAATGGGAGAAGATCAAGACACTGAGGTGATTCTTCGATGTTGGAAACCTATGGATGTTTTTGTTTTTTTTGTGTTATCAGCCATCTCCCGTAGCTCTTTCAGTATTTAATGCAGCATTCAGCTGTTTGAGTGTTTGAAGTTCATAGATATCTAATTTCTGAAAATTTTCATCCAACCTCCTATTTGGAATCTTGTTTTGTATTATTGAAAGTTCGGGAGAAGCAACAAGATAATTGGGTTAATTGGGTGGAACCACCACTTTGTGTTGTATGATCCTTAAACATTGAATCATACAGGTAAGCTATCTAAAATTCTAAATCCTCCTATAAAACTAAATCTATTATATATATATATATAGGGTCAGGTTCTATAGTGGACAGCTTCCTATAGAGAATCAGTGGACAAATCTCATCCGTAGGATGAGATTTGTAATGGATGGATGGATTTGCATCTTCAATAATAATTAATAAGAAAATAGAAATAAAAATCAAAAATAGGAGAGATTCTCTACCATATTTTGTAACCACCCAAATCACAATTTCCATAGAAGACGCATCTGTGAATTGAAGACGCACGCCATTGCAGACGCCATAGAAGAAGCCATAGAAGACGCCATTGCAGACGCCCTTGAAGACGCCATTGACGACGGCCATTGAAGACTCCATTGAAGACGCCATTGCAGCGTCCTCCAACGCAGCAGCGCCCTTGAAGACGCCATTGACGACGGCCATTGAAGACTCCATTGAAGACGCCATTGCAGCGTCCTCCAACGCAGCAGTTCCATATTTACAGACCACCGCAGTTCCGCCATTGCAGCGTCCTCCAACCCATCTGCGATTTGTGTCTTCCGCCATTGCAGCGTCCTCCATCGCCATTGCACAGTCGCCATTGCAGTTCAGCATCTGCGATTCACCACCGCAATTGCAGACGTCCTCCCTATCGCTATAGAATTTCACCACCACAACGTCGCATAAATATGGTATCAGGTATCTGTGTATATAATTTTTACATTGTGTATATGGTTGTCTCATGTGTAAATCGTTTATTTGGCCTATTCATACAGATGAAGATGTACATATGTATAATAATAATGTAATTCACAGCCTGATATATGTATATACGAAAATTTATGTTGTTAAGTTGTTTATGTGACCTAATCATATGGATCAAGATGTATATACGCATAGACAAAATGTATATAGACACATAAGGGTTGTATATAAGTATTTATTGGTGATTTTATTGTGACCTTTCTATTCCTATAAAGATGTATATATGTAAAGTACACTTGTATATAACGACATAAAGAGTGTTTATACAAAATTTTATGTGGATATATTGTGATTGTGATCTCTTTATTCGATGTTGTATATACATACAGTAAGAATGGATATGACTATATTATGACTGTAGATAAACAATATTTTGGGACTGGATTGTTTATGCGACCTATATCTACCGATCGACCTATACATATATACTTAAATGATGTATATACGAACTCAATGAATGTAAATGCACAATTTGTTCTGTATGTATTGTGTCGTTTACATCCATATAAACCGAATGTATGTGTATATACAATTACGATCACCATATATACAGATTATGTTGTCGTATAGACATTACTTATCTTTATCACATGTTGTATATACGTACATTAAGACTGTATATGACTATATTATGACTGTATACGTACAATATTTTAGTGCTGGATTAGTTATGCGACCTATTTCTACCGATCGACCTGTACATATGTAATTTAAAGTTGTATATACCAACGCAATGAATGGAGATCCAAAATTTGTTGTGGATATATTGTGTCATTTACGTCCATATACCCCATATGTATGTGTATATACATCTACTATCACCATATATACAGATTATTTGTTTGTATATACATAACTTATCTTTAAATATAATTTCAGGGTCCGAGTCGGATGAATTCAGTTATTTGAATGAAGAGAATTTATACACGTCTGATGTTGATGATGATGATTTTGAAGATGAAAATGAGGATGAGTTTGTAGATGAGGAGTCAGTTTATGGGTCGGACTGTATACAAACAGGTGGAGACGATGATCACAAAATGTGGATACCTCGATGTCCAAGAGAATTCATACCATCGAAAGGTATGGTATTCAAGACGGTTGGTGAAGCTGAAGAATTCTACCGTGAGTATGCCAAACGATCCGGGTTTGATGCTAAAGCGAGTAGTAGTAAAAAGCTACCCAGGTCTGATGTTATTAAGCAGAAGTATTATCGATGCACAAGGGAAGGTTGGAATCCATCGGATAATGGATCAGGTGTACGCAATACTTCCTCTAACAGAATTGGTTGTGACGCACGCTTCGTGATCAATCTAACTGCAGATGGCTTGTATAGTCTGCATTGTTTTGAAGAAAGCCATAATCATGAGTTGATTCCTTATTATGCCCGTCATTTTTTAAAGGCAAACAGAAAGTTAAACATCGGGCGCCAGAAGTTCATGTTGAGTTGTGCAAAGGCCAATTTAGGTCCCGTGAAGTCCTACAAGATACTGAAAGAGCTGGTTGGCGGATACTGTCATGTTGGAGCGACGCATACTGATTTCAAAAATTTCAAGCGTGATCTGATGTCGTATATAAATGTTGCTGATGCTCAGATGGTGATAGATAGGTTCGAAAAGAAAAAGGATTTGTGCAGTTCTTTTTACTTTGAATACGATGTGAATGAGTCCGGCCAGCTGAAAAGGCTATTTTGGTGTGATCCAATTGCGAGAAGGAACTATGCAGCCTTTGGAGACGTGGTCTCATTTGATTCCACTTATCGGACAAATAAGTAAGATATATACATTATTGTTAGGTGGTATATACATTAACTTGATGCCTGAATACATTTTTTCATGTCTGCAGATATTGTATGGTCTTTGCTCCCTTTACAGGGATGGATAACCATAGGAAAAGTGTCACGTTTGCATGTGGCTTGCTGATGAAGGAAGACGTTGAGTCATATACGTGGTTATTCCAACATTTTCAGAGTGCAATGCAGCAAAAGGATCCAACGATTCTGGTCACTGATCAAGATCCGGCAATGAAAATCGCAATAGAAAAGGTATGTATATTATTGTCATTATCTGTATATGTATGTACACGATCAGTATATAATTCTAATGCTAGCGTATATATAACGTAATTTATAAACACTTCTATGCCCATGATGTATACGTTACCCTTATTGTTGTTTGTATATATCTCATGATTGTACATATATATCATAAATCTGTATATGCTACCGTTAATGTTGTACATGTATACATCTTTGCTGATGTGTATTATTGCTTGATGTTTTTGCGAATGTATACCAAAATTTCAGAATATCACGTTATGTATAAGTGTTGGAAAACATTGTTTAGCTCGTTGTTCGATTTATTTACTATTTTAAAATGTATATATGGCATCAAAGTATGTACACCTTTTAATTACAAATGTATATATCGTAGGTCTGTACGAAGACGAGACACAGATTGTGCATGTGGCATATAATGGAGAAGGTGTCAGTTAAGGTGGGATCAAAGAAGATAAATTCTGGTAGTTTCAGAGCGTGTTTGGGAAGGTTGGTTTGGTCTGACAACCTCACAATAAGGGAGTTTGAGGATGGATGGAAAAAGTTTATTAATGATTATAAACTTAGCAAGAACCAGTGGTTTTCGGACATGTACACTCTCAAGACATCTTGGATACCTGCATATTTCAGAGAAACACAACAAGGAGGATTAATTAGAACAACATCAATATCTGAATCACAGAATAGTTTCTTTGGGAGGTATTCAAGTAGCAAATTCAGTCTTTTTGAGTTGTTGATGCAATTCGACACTGCAATGGATAGTCAGCGACATGTACAGCTCAAGAATGATGTCGAATCAGACACCAAACAGCCAGAATTCAAAACGCCGCTTGGTATCGAAAGGCATGCATCTGAGTATTACACTCTTGCATTGATGACTGAAGTTCAGAAAGAGATATAAGCCTCGACATGGGTGTGCAATGTCAAGTCTGAAATAGAAGGTAATACTTTAACAAATCCAATACACGTGTCATATACCTGAATTACACTTTTACCTGTTATTTATGATTACGTATGAACATTAAAATGTTGTACAGGTGTTGATGCAATTTCCTACACAATACGCGAGGGTCGGGATGATCTCTTCAATGTAGAGTACGGCGTAATTGATGAACTGGCCAAATGCGATTGCTTGATGTTCAACAAAGTCGGTATTCCTTGCAGACATATATTCACTGCATTTAAATCTTTGGGGAAGGATAAAATTCCAGAACCTCTGTTGCTTCCACGTTGGAGGAAGGGTGCCGCAAGGATGGTTAGTGACCTAGGTTTGGAAGATGTGTTGACCCAAAGTACTCTACAGGAAAGCAATCAGGCTCTGGTAGGACAGGTATGGTCTGTTGTGCTAAATTGCATTGGGTTGGCACAAGATGACAAGGGCAAATTGACAGATCTGTTGGGTAAATTGGTTGAAATCGAGAATTCATACAAAGCAGGAAAAAGCACTGCTGGTACAGATGCAAATACGTTGGATAACATGATTGAGAATTTCGCAGGTATATAACTGTTTATACTTCATGTATACGATGTTGTACATTATATATACAGTACATGATGTACGTGTATTTATGATGTCATATTGTACGATTGTAGGTGTCTCAAGATCAAAGGAAATTGTTGTCAAGCC
Source organism: Polygonum aviculare (assembly GCA_934048045.1). Lineage (NCBI taxonomy): Eukaryota > Viridiplantae > Streptophyta > Magnoliopsida > Caryophyllales > Polygonaceae > Polygonum > Polygonum aviculare. The sequence continues at coordinate 18,559,539 of OW204023.1, read as the reverse complement.
ACCTTCAAAAGCTAAAAACAAGGGCAGCGAAACAGGTGGTAGAAGAATACTTGGTGGAAAAGAAGATGCAATCGCAACTCAAAATAAAAAGGCAAAACGAAAATGCAATACTTGTGGGGAGTATGCGGGGCATGATAGTAGAAATTGCAAAATGAATAAGCCGTTGTCTGGATCTGACTCTGAATAGCATTTAACGTTGAAATTGATGTATTTAGCGGACACATTTTGTTAATGGCATTTAATTTAATTTGGGATGATTATTGTTCAACAAAACATAGAGTATATATTGACACAGAAATGTATATAGCGTACATTTACAAAGACGTGTGAATCTCCCATAATGCAAGTATATACATATTCGTGTGAATAAAGATACAATGATGTATATAGAACATTATAAAATGTATATATTGTGGACAATATGTATATATTGTAATTTCGTGTATGTTCTGTGGACAAATGTACATGTATCATATACCCACAATATTAGTCAAGTGTTTAGAAACTTATCAAACTACTGACGGGCTTTAGATTAATTAAGTGTATATAGAATACTGTATAATGTATATCGAATACTATATAATGTACATAATGTGGACTATATGTACATAATTTATTTACAAGCATACTTGGATAATATACCCACGATTTATGACCTCGGCACCTTGTTTTCAGATATACACCTAATTAATATGTATATACAACCGTACATACCATGTGTACCGGTTGCAATGACTCAAGAACGAAATGAAGTGGTATATCATTACCAAGCCTGAGTAACAAGTGTTTAGAAACATAACAAATGACTGACAACATCCAAAATAATTAAGTGTATCAATGCTAATACCAAAAGGAAACGACATATGCTCAAAGGTCTATTAATTTGCTTTCTTCGTCCTCCTACTGCCACGAATCTCGGTAGCATTTTTACGCGCCTTTTTGATGAGTTCAGGCCAGAGCTGATTTAGGTCGCATGACAGGATTGAATGAGTGTATTTCCAACGCAATGCATGCAATGTGGTCTTAGTTGCATGATTAAATCCAGCATCCCAGCTCCTCAACTCCTGCCCCTTGTAGGTTTCCAAATGACGCATCAAGTATATTCCACAGTCTGTCTTATTATGATCGTTTCGCCACTTCATCTTTAATACAATTGCGTCTATACCCTCGAATATAGTAGCACGTTCATGTATCCCCATATCATGCATGTACTCGATAAACATGCTAGTCTGCAAAACATTAAATTCGTATATAATTAAAAGATTATGCTTTGTAAAGATCAATAACATATCCATACTCACTTAAAATCATTACATACCAGTGTAGGGACGGTGTCACCATATTTTCCATTCGGATCAGCATCTCCCGATGACGAATTGTCTATGATCTCAATAGTCTGCCTCATAAAGTTGTAGCAAACTGCATAGAAATGTCCTTTGACAAGCATTGGGAAGAATACCTAGTTTTTAATGCATGTTCAAATTGGGACATATCAGGAATATGTACTTGTGGATTTTATATACCATGTAATAATAAAACTTTGATATGGTGGAGGATGCTTACAAGATCTGCATCAAGGAGTGAAGTGTTATTGTAACCAGACTTCAACACCGAGTCCAATTCTTCTTTGAACCGCTGATATTTCACCACGGTCGCAAACAGAGAAAACCTGCAATTCACAAGTCGCTTAAACACTTAAAAACAGAAACACTGTCGAGTTGTATATACACAGTAAACTGATGTATATATGTCATCGATATTTGTATATAGTAATAATCTTACAGTTGTTGATGGGTACGCGAATAGCCTCTTAGGAGACGATGTATTTCGTCTACCTTCACCTCTGTTCAATAGGCTACACCACAGGTCGACTATTGAAATCATCACAAGCTGGCCGTCGCAAAGAAGGGATCTAAATTCTTCGCCAGTATATGGTATGTCATTGTTTGAATATACAATCTCACTGTTATTACAAATGGAAACAATTATAGTATGCAACAAATAGTATAACAAATATTCAATGGAAGTATAAATATATACTTACTTGTTCCCACACTTGCCACTAATGTACAATGTTAAATTAGCCTGTTCTGCATTCGGCCTCCCTGTAGGTTCTACGATTCTCTCATAAAAGGGACTTTTATCAAAATCGGATGGTTTTGATACCCTCTTACCAAGTGAGAGAACGAAAGCGGTTGGTTTTGATACCCCTTTTTCAGAATTTATTTGCATCGGGGTAACGAACTCATCAGGTTCATCTATTCCCTGCTCATGTAAGACGAATGTGTAATATAACTCACATTATAAATCAAAGGCAAAAAGCGTATACATAGAAAATGCTAAACTACATACAATAATATAATTATATCATACGGATAAGTTTCTATACACTTTACTGTCAGTTGTATATATAACTTAACAACATATCAAAGTTTTCAATACATAATAACACGTAACTGTTAATATGTGCTATGTATATGGATGACAAGAACGTGTATATAAAGTTAAATCAATGTATATTACGCATGCAGGATTGTATAACCCTAGTGATACAATTAGTCGATTACAACTCATTCATAAATGTTTAACGATTAATCTATGATTCATGGATTATAAGGTTTACATTCGATACACAATTGTTATAATTAAGTGGCGATTACATACGGTCTTACTATATAATATGAAGTACCATATTAAATCCGTTTACAACTTATAGTCAAAAAGAGTAACTTTGATGTCCATTACTTCCTAATTCTTTGACTTCTCCTGACGCTTACCGGTTTTTCCTTTCCAATTTGTTGCTTTCCCTTTGACTTGGAAGACGCAGCTGCCACCTTACGTTGCTCGACCTTTGAAGTCTCAACTGCGACCTTGAGTGGCTCGACCCTGGAAGAATCAGCTACGACCTTGTGTGGCTCATTTGGATCTTCGTCCAACTTTTCGGATTCTTCTCCATCCTTGGTCGTTGAGGTGTCTTTCATTGCTGCCACGTCCTGGACAATGTTTAGCACAACTTGATTCAGCTGTATAAGGGAACAAACTCATATTGCATCATCAAAATTTAAATAGAATGCATTTAAGTTCAAGTACGCATAAGTACAACATACATCGACATTATATTGCTCAACAGGGTCCGCCACATTGATACCCGCTACGGGAGAGGAGGTGGTCTGCGTATACACAACACATATGTATAAACGGAATCAGAATCTGTATATAGACATATCGCAGATGTATATATGCATTCAAATAATGTAATTAGGCATGCCAACGTATCTGATTTATATGAACAATGGACCAGACTGTATATATGCTTTCAAACCATGTATGAAAGGCTTTCCAAACAACTAATTCTCAAAATCTTAGAAATCGACAATATGGGTATAATTAATGTATATACGTATTTTAATATGTATATAGTACTGAAAACGTGTATACTTGAATAAAAAAATATGAATAAAGATTATTTAATACCTCTATGTTTTCCTCATGCAAGCTCGTCTCACCACCACTAACTGCAATGTTTACTCGTGCAGCCTCATCCAAGGTATCCATATTTTCCTGAAAATTCATATCAAAACAGAACCCTTAATTTTATATGATTCTCTAACATTAATAATTTAATATCATGACCTCAAAATTTACCTGAATATGTCCTATAATACCACCCTCTACGTTGTGATCCATTTCTTTGGAGACAGCCGGTGGAGTCGGAGGTAAATCAGCTGTAATGAGGCCAAACAGGTCAGGGAAATCTGTATCAACCAGAGTATCTCGCTGCTTTAATGCAGCCTCATAGTCCTCCATGACTTTCTCTAGCTCTACATCAGTCCAAGCGTTATCCACATCGTCCTTGCAAGCCTTTTGAAACTGTGTTGGAACATCAACCTGTATTTATTATAAATTAATCATGTATTTGTATGTGCAATATGTATATAAAACAAAGAAATCGAAGTAATGTTGACCTGAGACAATGAGGCAGGATTTGCTCCCAACACACACTTGGTGGCTTCAGCTATGGCAACAGTGAACCTGTTCTGAGGGACCTTCTTAGACTTGTCGGCTATACGAACCACAAGACGTAGAAAATCCTTGAAATCTTGCCCAAGCGATTTGTACGATTCCTTATTACACAACAACACGCAAAACCATTGTATGTGTCAAACATTTATTGTATATATAGTATACGTACGTGTATATATGAATTCAAAAATAGTATATAATGCATTCCAAACAGGTATAAATGATGTACAAAACTAACGTATATAAGTATTCCAAAACTGTATATAATACATTCCATACATGTATATATCATATCAGTATTCTGTTCAGGATTCATGTATATAAGCAATGTAAACATGTAAATATAGCTTCGAATCGTGTATACAATAACATATAATGAAGTATTAATGATTAAAGTGTGAGATATACCTCGTCATTATCTCCATCAAGCTGTATGTCCACATGCGCAGCATCAGTTTGTTCATTGGGTTTAGGCAAGCTTGGACCGGCGTTACCATCCGCCAATCTGACGTCTTGCCTTTGTTCAACCTCTCCCAAACCAAAGCCGTCGTGATCCATTTCCCACCTCTCTCTATACTTCACTGCCTCGTCCGTCCAACCAACATATGCAGGAAAGGACCTCTCCACCAGTTTATCGACTTCTGTGAAATCGTAATTTTTAACACGGTTCAAATATAAAATCTGCACAAAACAATTAAACAACATTATTATTGCAAATTATAAAAAATAAGACAGAATAGATGTGAAGTAAATACTAACCGTCAGAAACATGAGAGGTCCTCGAAAATATGCTTTGGGTTGATTCGGTTCCCACTTCCGTTTAGCTTTTACCAAACAGTCTAAGACAAACGCACTCCAGTTGTGGCTACCCAAATCATCCACAACCTCCAGCGGTAAAATCAGATTTTTGTTGACGGATCCACACTGATGAGGCTCTAACAGGCAAGAATAGACAAGAACAACATAATCCCGAAGGAAGACCCGCATGTCTCTATACCTTTCCTTTCGAGCATTAATTGCATCTGGATGCTCTGTTTCCCCTTCATCACCAATCTTCTCGAAAAACATCGCCTGAACCAGCTCTGCAGGCCTCAAACTAAATCCACGACTTTCCTTTCCAATGTGGGCCAGCCAATCCTTTATCAGATCCTTGTTTTTATCGATCGGGATTCTACTGATCTTCTTTCCACCGAGAGGAAGCCCCAAACATATGTGAACATCCAATTCACGAGCTTCAATCTTTTTCCCGTTTTCCATAAAAATGGCAGCTTTCCTCGTATCAAACTTCTGGACCAGCCAAAGTCCAAGGCGCCTATGCATCAAAAACAAATTAAAACTTAGTACAAAACAATGTATATGTATCTGTAAACAATGTATAAATAACACACAATTCCAGTACATACGCCCTATAATGTTGTATATATGCATCTCAAACGTGTATTTACGCATATATTCAATCATAACACAAATACAATGCATTCCAAACATGTATATATGCATTCAAGTTTCGTATATATGCATTACAAACATGTATATAATGAAATTCAGTTAAGTAAATATCAAGTAATGTAAACATGTTTGTATGGCTCATGAAAACAGATGTATATATGCAATGTAAATATGTATATAGGGCTTAAAATCGTGTATAAATCAACATAATCATGCCTATACGACCCTCTAAAATATATAGAACCATACAATCAGAATACATCGACTCTAAACTGTATATATATGTGCAATATGTGTATAAGTATATCAAATGCATGTATGTATTGAAAGTATCCCAACAGTGAATTATATATGAATCACATAAAATTTGGTAAAAAATATATACTAACCGTGGAATCTCGGAAAAGGGTAGATCTAGTAGGCTGCCCAAGCCAATCCTCCGAACTGCAGCTTTCTGAGCATCAGTCATAAGGTTCGATGCTTTGATAATCCAGTGTTCTGAAGATCTGTATTTTATGCTCAGAAATGCTCGTCTCTTAAGTTTTGGCTTGACCTCTTCAGCGACATCTTGTCTAGCCTTCCCTTTCCCCTTGTCAGTATTGTTCTTGGTGGATTTTTTCATTCGACTGGAAAGAGTTTCATCGTCCTCGTTATCCAACTCAGCCCGAGACTTCCTCTTCTTGTTAACGGTGGAAGGAGCTGGACGAGCTGCAGGAGCTACATTGAACCAAATAATCTTCAATCAATTAATCCATTAAAAAAATAGTGAATAAATTCATAAATTCAATGTGATCGCCATCAACTAACCATCGCTTGATTGCTCAGATATGCTGGCTGATTTGTCCGAGTCAGATGAGTTTGATTCAGATGACTCAGTTCTCGGTTCAGGTACTGTAATGAACATTGTATATATAAATTAAAAGATGTACATACTGATTTACTATAAGTATATACGAGTGTTATGTTTGTATATGCAATAATAAACACTGTATACAACAGAACTAGTTTTCATGTATATATAGCTTAAATATCTGTATATGTACACAATTGACAACAACTTTGACCACCGAATACTATATTGTCAGATTATCAACGCCAAACTATTTTTTATAATTCAAATCTTTTCCTACTCCCCTACAGAGCTTATTGCATATTTCATACAATGTATATACTACTTTTACATGTCGTCTATATTGCCTGAACGGAATACGAATTACCACTGACCTTTCACAACTTGCTTTGTTCTCGGTGCCATTCTGATTGAAAACTTACTGAAACATCCACAGGAAAATAGTCAATACTTGCAAAAATCAAAACAACATCGGTACTATATATATAGTGAACAAGAGTTATTTAGGGCTCAGAATAATGTATATGCGCAATGTAAATATGTATATAGGTCTTAATATCGTGTATAAACCAACATAATCATGCATCAGTATAAGAATCGGGTCAAAACAAGGGTGGTGCTATCAAAATCAAGTCAAAACAAGGTCTCAATCACAACATCAGTACACGATTCGGGTCTATGGAGGTGGAATCGGGTCAATGGAGGTGAACTTGGGGTCGGACTTGGGGCAACTCTACAATTTCTCAATATCAAAATAGCAGACATGCAAAAATCGGTACCTTTTGTGGTTTTAGATCCGAAATTGGGGGCGACCGGGGGTGAATCTGCAATGGAGGACTTCGTGAGCGGGGGCTCTCCAATGGAGGACGCCGGAGTTTGACTATCGACGGCGGGGGACTGGGATTGACTGTCGACTGTGGGGGTTGAGGGCGGAACTCGACGGGGCTTGACTGTCAACTGCGGGACTAGGGAATAATTCGACTGACGACGGGAGCGAGTGGCTGGGGGATTTCGAACGGCGGGAGCGAGTGGCTGGGGAATAGTTCGACGGGAGCGTCGATTGAAAACGAGAATGGGTTGGGGGATTTCGAACGGCGGTGGCTAGGGGATTTCAAACGAAGATTTTGGGGAGGTCCGATTTTGGTCTGGTGGGTTTGAACGAGAAGGGAATACCGATTTTAGTGGGGTTGCCGATATTTAGGGTAAATTTTGATATTATGGTGTATTATTTCCCCCCCAAAAAAAATGCTTTTAATTTTATCTAAAAAAATGGATAGATCTGATTTTTTTTTTCAATTTATCAAAATTAACAAGAGAATTTGAGCCCTCCATTAGCTTAACATCCAAGGGCCCATAACTGTCCACCAGTCCACTCATATTTAGCTGTCCACTATTGAACTTTAATCTATATATATATATGTAGAGTTAGGTTCCGGTAGGGACTATCTTATAGTAAGGAGAAAACTTATAATAGGGACTAATAATCACCGTTGATAGAATGAAACAGACGAACGAGATTAGAAGAGATAGGTGCGTGCTGGTAGAAAATTTTAATTTTTTTAGTGGCAAAATTGTAAATATGGTCATCTCCTTCTATCCTGTGCCTCAAACCCTGCTCAACTCTCTCAGACTTCTTCCTCCGTTCTTCCATTCGCTCTCGACCAAACTCTCTTAGCTTCGATTCGCTCTCTACTATCAATTTCTTTGCTGATTCGAACAAGTAAGTAGATGCTCATGTTGATTTCGTTTTTTGATCCAGCATTCTGCTCGTTTTTTGCTTCAATTTCTTCAAATGTTTAGGTTTTCGATTTGTTCTTCGTTTATTCTTGCGATTTCCCTCCTTTGTTGAATTCGGTTGCTGATTTTGCGTTTAAAGCACCCGAGTTCGCTTCTATTTGATGTTATACTACTGATTTGTGCAAAATTGTGAAGTCCTAGGGTTTGTACGAAAACTTTGATTTGTGATGACCTTAAAAATCAAGTTCTTGTACTGCTTTGTTTGATTGGAGTCTATTGGAGAAGTAAGGATGGATTGGAGCATGTTTGATTCTTGCATTTGCTATTGTTTCCCTTTATATGACTAGTTCAAATTTTTATGTGAGTAGTTCAAAGTTTTATGGATTGAAGTTCAAAATTTTGTTATTGATTCATGCGTGGGATGCTGAAGCTAGTTAGGTTTTTGGCAGTTTAGGGGTTAAATCTAGCTAGGAAGATTTAAATGCCAGTAGATGACAATGTTTGCGTAAGAGCTGAGTGTTTGGTTCACGATTTAACATGGCCAGTCTTGGTATTTTTAAGTCCGAATTGATTGGTTTTAGGTGGTTAGATTGACCTTATTGGCTTATAATGATGATGATGATGATCCATCGTTGAATGGTTGAAATAGCTCTGTTATATTATAAATGATGATGTAGGACTTCGGCTCTTTAGAATAATATAGTAAATAACAATTTTTATAAAGTTTATATGGAAATGAGGAATAAGAGGGATCTAGTAGAGCAATATAAAATAACCTATTATTGGCTTATAATGATGATAAATGATTTGATAGAGCAACTGTCATGGATTGAATCCTTGGCCACTACGCATATGAAAAAAAGCATTCTAGCAAAGCTATGAGATGTGCAATATTGTGTAGATCATAACTCTATTGGTCAAATTGCAAGAACCCCCCGTGATCCTAAAGATCAACTGATCAAGACCATCATTAAACTAAGAGAGTAATATCAGATTAAAAATGATAAAATATAGACCTAATTTGTCCGCTTTCATACAATGATATGATGATGGTGCACAAAACATGAATCAATATTCAATACATGTTGTATTCACATAAACTGTCCACTCTTTCTAGCTCAGATCCAAAAAACAACAACTCACAGAACTAACTCAAAGGAAATTCAGTACTTCTTCTATTGCGCATGATTCTTGCATATGTCACATTAGTAATCAAATAAAATTATTTCATGAGGCTGAGCGTCTAACCTAATCTCCAGTTGTGCACTTAAAAACTATGATGTGGTGTTTTTAAATATGCTGAATGTCTGTTGTGTCCCAACATATTAAAATTGATGCGTTCTAATCTCAAGTTCATATTTTTGTATTGGCAGTTCAATTTTTTGTACAGGTAGTCCAAATTTTTGCATTCTTCTATAAGTCTTAAAAATTTTCTGCCTTATAATGATGTCTTGTCCTGCCTGCTCATATTAGAAGGTCTGTTTAAAATTGATTTTGTATTGATATTACTAGTTATACATGTAATGGATTAATGATGCCTTGTCATGCCTTATAATGTACAACAGTCGTGCTAATTTAGTAGCAAGCTTTCCATATAATTTATTTTTGTCGTGATGTGTTTTTATTTTCATAAGAACTTACATTCTATCCTTGCATTTCTGTGAATAGTTCAAATTTTTGTACTGATAGTTCAAAGTTTTGTAGAAGTAGTTCAAAATTTTGCATTCACTGTAGTTTTGTAAATTTTTCATGTCAGCTCTTCAAGTATTACCAAAGGTTATGCTGAACGAGATTTCTTTGTAGAATTATGGGATATTTCTGGACACGACCGTTACAAAGATTCTAGATCGATTTTTTATTCCCAAGTTAATGGTAAGATAGCTAGGATTTGCTATTTATATAGCTTGATTCAGTCGAGTGTCGGAGTCTTCTGTGATACCTATCCTTTCTAAGTCAAGATCCATTTTCTTTGGTAATAAACTTATATAGGTGCAATTTTGTGTACGATCTCTCCCAACGAAATACCAAGACAAACTTGATCAAATGGGCCTTAGAAATTGCAGCAACTGGAACTTTCTCTGCCCCCATGGGATCTGTCGGACCTGTTGGCCTTTCTATTCCACACATAGATCTAAAAAACAAGGCAGATATAGTTGCAAAGGAAGGCGGTAGAGTTAGCAGTGGTAATCTTGTTGATATGGCCTACCAATGGGTTGAGAAGGAGGGTTTACTTCCCTAGAGTGAAGAGCTTTCTGTTGTTGAGTGTTTCCTAGGCAGTGGTGCACTTTCAGCTATGAGATAACTACGCTCTCATATCATGTACAATTCTTATGGCTCTTGAACAATTACGTTGGATTGCGTTGGTCAACTGATTAGCCTGAGAGTTACTTTATGCACTTGATCAACCATTTTATTTGTTACTAATGTTATAGGCACATGAATGTAAAATTGAGAAAGTAGAAATCAAAGGTAGATTTCACGTGTTTTACCATTTTATTTGTTACTACAGTGTGTTTGTCTTATAAGTTAATATGTAAACTGCCATTGGCTACAGCTTCTTAATCACTAAAACAAGTGAAAAATCAGCAAGCAGTTTGCAGATTTGTTGTCAAAATCGAAATCAACAACACATCAACAACACACTTAAGCTACTGTCTAGAGATATTCAACACACAATTTGCTGTCAAAATCGAAATTCAACACACAATCAACAAGGTGAAGTTCGAAATTCAACACACTTAATCAAGAGGAATTTGAAAAATCAGCATAAACGAAATCATACAATCAGGACTATCACTTAATCAGGTGATTTTGAAATCATGAAATCATTGAATCAGCACAATTTGAAATCACACAATCAGCACAATCGAAAATCACACAATCAACACAATCAAAATCACACAATCAGGACAATAACTTAATCAACACAATTCGAAATCACTTGAAAAATCAACACAATCGAAGGAATTTCTTTGAATTCACTCACCTTCAACCATCCTTCTGAATTGAATTTAAAGAAGCACAAGACTTTCATGGAATGGGGAGACCATTGTGATTTTGATTTCAACTAGCGTAGCTTTTGAATTTCATGGAGTGCAAGCTTTTGATTTCGATTTTGGTTCTCAAATCTGTGAATTCCGGGACTGGACTGGAATGGGGAGCAGATTGTGATCGATCAGGAGGGGAGGGGGACGCACGGGAATTTCGATCGGGACTGTCACGGGAATTTCATGCCGCACAAGAAACACCCAGGGAAAAGAGACGCGTGTTTTTTTGGTTAATTTTGACATGAATTTTTTATCCTTGCCTTCCTAAGATTAAGGGCTGATATTAGTCCCTACTATAAGCACCTCTCCTTACCATAAGGTGGGTCCCTACCGGAACCAAAACCTATATATATATATATATATATATATATATATATATATAGAGAGAGAGAGAGAGAGAGAGAGAGAGGTAGGTTCTATAGTGAACAACCTTCTATAGAGAACAAGTGAACAAATCTCATCCGTAGGATGAGATTTGAATGGATGGCGAGATATTAGTCCACAATATCCAAAAATAAGAAAATCACAAAAAATCTTAAATAGGAGAGATTTTCTCCATCATCTGCCAATTATAATTACCGTAAATACAATTCTGTAATATAAGAATTTACGCTCCATTGTAGATCCAGAAGAGACGCTCCCAAAAATCATCGGCCTCCATATTGCAGCCTCCACCACTTCGCCGGCCACCACGTCGCCGTCCTCCATTGTTGTTCATCGTTCATTGCGCAGTTGCCCATTCGCAGTCCCTCATTTACCGTCGTCGTGGCGGTTCGCCGGCCTGTATTGCGGTAGTTCGCCGTCCATTACGCAGAACCGATCGTGGTGATCTCCGGCATGTATTGTGGTGAGTCGTACATTGCGCAGGCGCCCATTCGCAATCCCCATTCGCCGTCTTCGTGGTGGTTCGACGGCTTGTATTCCAGTGGTTCACCGGTCATTGCGCAAAACCCCCCATCGGAACCACCGCATCGAACCACCATGTCGCCAAAGCCACCACAAACAACCATGCTGCGCATTATTAATCGTATAAATATGACATAAGGTAATTTTGTATATAAATTTTTCATTATGTATATGATTGATTTGATTTAGTATATGGCGTGATTTTCTGTGTAAATTGTTTACGTGACCTATTTCTACAGATCAAGATGTATATAGGTACAATAATAATGTATATGACAACCCGAGGAATGTATATACGAAATTTGTCTCCACTTGATTGTTTCTGTGACCTAATTCTCCGGATTAAGATGTATATAGGTACAATAATTGTATATGATAACCCGAGGAATGTATATAATTTTTTCATTATGTATATGATTGATTGATTTAATATATCTCCACCGTATTTCGCCGGTTACCACCATTGCGTCGACCACATCGAACCACCTATGTGCCGGCCGTCAGAACCACCAATTCGCTGGAAGGTCTCGTCGGAACCACCACATTGAACCACCACGTCGCCAAAGCCATCACCAACCACCACGCTGCCAATTATTGTATATATGTACAGTAATATTGTATATGACAACCTGAGGGTTGTATAAACGAAATTTGTAGTGGTTGAATTGTTTATGTGACCTATTTCTTCAGATCAAGATGTATATGTGTATAGTAATATTGTATATGAAAACGTAAGGCATGTATATACGGAATTTCTTGTGGTTAGATTGTTTATGTGACCTATTTCTACAGATCAATATGTATATATGTACAGTAATACTGTATATAACAACCTGAGAAATGTATATATGAAATATGTTGTATTCATATGTTTAATCGTACATTAATCAATTCTGCTAGAATATTGTAAATATAGTGTATATAATGATCTCATGATGTATATACAAAACTATAACATGTGTATATAGTTAATAATTCGTACAAGACATATGGATATCCAATATGTAATTAACGCTTGCTATAATTACAAGATTGAGTTGAAATTTGAAAATTAATTAACAATTGCTATAATTAAGGGATTCCTTTTGTGATGTTTCTATAAATCCGAAAATTACAAGACTGTAAATCTAGTGTATATAATGATCACAGGATGTATATACAAGACTATAACAAGTATATATATTTAATAATTCGTACAAGACGTGCGAATATCCAATATATATTTAACACTTGCTATAATTACGAGATTGAGTTGAAATTTGAAAATTGAGTAACACTTTCTATAATTAAGGGATTTCTTTTTGTGATTTTTCTATAAATCTAAAAATTAATTAACACTCCCTATAATTAAGGGATGAGGTTCAAATTTGAATTTGGGCCAAATTTCTATATGTAATCTGGACCATCCATTGGAATAGCATCTAAAGGCATACAATTGTTCACTTGTTCACTCATATTTAATTGCCCACTATTGAACTTTAATATATATATATATATATATTAGGTTTCATAGAAAACACCTAAATATTAGAGAACCAATTTGCAATTATAAGTCATTACATTAGAAGCAAATAGAGGGTTAAGATTGATTAAAACTAACTTAACTTGTCGTGCCATTCACGACTATTTTCACCCATTTTAATAATCATTTAATATAATAAAATAAAATTATAGAAAAATGAAAGGGCACATTATAAATATATTTGATTAGGAATGTAAATCATAAAAAAAGTAGTAAATCCAGTAAAAAAATCCTAAATAATTCTAGAAAATTAAAACTAATCAAATATACTTATGATAAAAAAAATGGATATATGTTGTAATATAGTGATTAAACCTAAACAAAATATAGTGATTAATGCAGCATTCAGCTGTTTGAGTGTTTGAAGTTCATATAAATCTAATTTCTGAAAATTTTCATCCAACCTCCTATTTAGATTTTTTAATATGTAAATTATTTCAATTAATATGTTACATAAAGTTGGATGGAAGCCTAGAAACAATCTTGACACTCACACCTTTTCTGAATGCGCGCAAAAACTCAATCTATGAAAAATAAAAGCACCACTTTTAAAATTGTTAGAGTGGCTAATAGCGAGAGACTTAATACGTGAGAGTGTGTCCAAAGCCTGCTTCTCTAATTCTCCAAATGTAGAAAAAGCGAATGGGATAAAATTTTTATCCATGCTCCACACAATTTGACTCATACATCCTCCTTTTTTTTCTCAACGGCGTTTTGCAAGGCCAACCCGGGCACCTAAGAACTCGCACCCATACCAACAAAGGGGGAGACCCTGGTCACATCCACACACGCGCCCTTGCCCTGATGCCAACTAAAGACTAGGAGGTCAGCAGGCCTAAGGTCCTGCCCATTCTTCAAGAGAAAACCCATTGGGGCCTCCTTCCGCACCGCAATCCCAACTTTGGCACAAATATCAACAAGAATATCTCGTACTAGATTATGCCTGAACTTCACACCCACCTCACTAGAGCAGTGGACCGCATGATCCCCCCACTTGTTCATCCTAGGAGCGTTGCAACTCGAGCATAAACTACCATCTAGAAATAGAGCTATCATAAGTCTATAGCACGACACAGAACGAAATTGCCGAGAGTTCATCCTTTGTCCTAAACCATCAATAGGGATAGTGAACAAAAAATCTTGTGCATGAGGAGCACGAATACTGCTAAAAACGGCAACCTCACTCGGGCCAAGCCTCTATACCTATCAATGGGATTGTGCTCAACAGCACCAAAGTAGCACCTTGCCAAAGATTTCATGAATTGGGGGGCAGGAGAAACAGTGGTGAAGGAGGTAGCATCGACATTGCAAAAGGTATTAAAATCACTAAACGTATGCTGAAAGGAAGGGCCAAGAGAAACTATATCCGTATTCAATAGAATCTTTGCCTGCAGAGTGCACGTCTGAAGCCGAGAAGCAAGGAAAGCATAACGGATAACATCCCCAGCAACAAAGATACCAAGGCCCCCTCTTTTGATGGGGAGAGTGGCCAAACGCCATTGCCAATCACCGAAAACCGGGCATGACGTAGCTATAACCTTCTCTGAGGAGAGACGCGAAGCATGGTCAAACTGACCTTGAGCATCCTTGAAAAACATAGGGGAGCCAGTTCTCAAGGCATAGGACAACTTAGTCACCCCGGCGTAGCTACGGAAGAGAAGAAGCTCACATTGGGGGTCATTTAGCCGATTGACCGCATCCATTAAAGCAATAGATTTAGAGAGCCTCTTGAAGGCCAAGTCCTGACTGAAACCCGCATCCAAAATAATTGACCCACCAAGAATTTTGACCCCACTACATGGGCGAGAGATGTTCGAAGGTAAAACCCCCTCCACCAAACTTCTAGAATTTGCCACAGGCCAAAAAAAGCTCAGTTTTGTCAACATTTAGGAACAAACTGATCGGTGTGGATCGCGAGGGTCTAAAGTGTGCAATTTAACCCGACCTCGTAGTAGCACGTGGTGGGTGTCGAACGCTTGAAAATTCTGTCGATTGGTGTACCTAAAAGACTTGAAAATGGAAAAGAAAAGCAAAAATAAAAAAAAACAAGAGAAATCGCTCGAGACCGACACTGGTCACTTCGAGCCCGAGGTGGATCGACGAGAAAGGGAGTCGGGACCGACACAGGCAAAGTCAGGCCCGATGTTGTTGGGAATGTCGAGCTTAAATTTGGAGAGATAGATCTCGGGTTTTTGGGTTCCCCCTCTAGAAGGTGTGGGCTTTTCCACCCCAATTCAGGCAATAAGTGTTGATCCTCGTAGGATCGAGGTTGTTTGCCTCGTTCCCGCCACTTTTACACATCGATCCATAGGGAATTTAACCTCCCTTTCGATGCAAGGTCTCTTGATGCGCAATTGTTCACTTCCGTTCACTCTTGCCAACCACAAGCCCCTTGATCCCTTGCTTCCACAAGGAATTGTAGCTCTATGTAGAGTGGGTTCCTAGATCAATCACCTAAGGCTATGGAATTGAGGTTTCAAATCCATCCTAGCTAGAGGTTTCCCCCATAGCCTAAGATCAATGGAATCTACTCCATATGGCTAGAGTAAAAAGCAAACAAAACACAAAGCAAAGCAATCTCAATTATCAAACTCAAATCAAATCCAAATCTCATTAACTAAGCAAAGGAAATCCACAAATCCAAATTCAAATCCACAATAGCAAAGCAAAACAAAGCCAAAGTCACTAACTAGCAATCCCTAATTCTCTCCTTCTCCTCCACCGAATTCTCTTCTTCTTCCTCTCTTCTCCTTTCTCCTTGCTCCCCAAGTCTCCCTAGAGCCTTTGAGAGGTGATTAGTGTTGTGTGTGTTGTCTGTTGTCCTCCCTCTAATTAGAAGATAAGAATCCACCAAGATAGAAGAGGTAGTTCACATTTGTTTACCTTGGAGCCCAATCCTCACTTCGACCGACTCGGACCGACACGGAGGTATGTCGGGCCCGATGTGCTGGCATGTCGGACCGAGGTTGGTAACTTGATCTCGGTCCCGACTTGCTCTGGAGCTCGGTCTTGGTCTCTGGCCACCTCTTTTTCTTGGTTCTTCTCTTGCTTCTCTTCATGGTTTGCTCCGCTCTTCCGCTCCTAGCCTCGGGCTTTGCTCCTTCTTCGGGTCTCCTTCAAGTTAACCTCGAATCATGCCGAAAAACCTACAAAATACATAAAATTCGCATAGTCTCTGAATCTCATAGAAGAACGAGATCTATACTAAAAAGGGACAAAACACACAAGAAAAGGAACAAAAGACACTTAATTGCAAGGGACAATAATCTCTAAAACACCACCAATTTGAGAGACATCTAAATATCCCATACTTATACACGCTTGTCCTCAAGCAATGACAATGTAAGCAAGACCGAAAAATAATCTTCAAGTAAAGCCTCATATGAAAAATCATTTAAGCATAAGTGATAGATATTCAAGCAAGATTACATCATCACACATGATCAAGTGTTCATAGGAATAGAGTCATTTCAACTAAGCCTCACTTTATGGATATGAAAATGTGTATCACTCACCATGTGTATAGGTATAGCAATGGACACTCAAGCTCAAACATCATGCAAGTAAAGACTTTACTATTGAAGCTAATATCACCAACTCCTCCACCTAGAGATGCCTATTACAATGCACACAATGAGTTCGAACTTGGCTCAATGGAGGTCCTCAAAGAGGTTCCATTCGGCCGGGTTGTAATGGGGCTTTTGGTATTTCTAAAGGTGGGAATCATTTTGGTCTTGTAGTGCTTAAAATGGGGATTGAACTTCCTAATCTGTCACCAATTTTACCAAAATTCCACAATCAACTTCACTCATCCAAAAGACTTAACATTTTTTTTTCTCTCAACCCACAATTTCACTTAAGATTCCACTTCATCTTTGTTGGATTTTCCACACTTTTGCACTAGATCGACTTTCTCACAAGCTCGGGCCCGATATGCCTTGTAACTCGGTCGGACCACTTTTCTTTACTTAAGCTCTTTGCTTTCAATCCACTTCCTTTTTCCAACATTTTCTTTCTTTTCTTTCTTTCTTTTCTTTTTCTTTTGCACAATAAAGATGCACTACCCACATGATTCATAACTCCATTCTTTGCCCTCAAACCCAAGAGAATCTCAACTCTTCAAAAGTGTGGGAAAAATATCATGGGAGTCATGGGAGATGAATAGGAGTTATGAAAAATATCAATGGAGTCATGGAAAAATATCATGGGAAAAATCTCAACTCCATTCATAACTCCATTTTTTGCACAACAAAAATTGTTTCCTTAGCCCAAATGGCTTGACCTTCCTAGAGAATAGGAGTCATGGGAGATGAATTTTAAGTGAGTTTGGGTTTGAGAAAAAAATATCATCTTGGTGGAAGAGAATTTCAAAAAGAAAAGAAAATGCAAAAGTGTGGGAAATGTTTGGGAGAATAAAAGAAAGTCTTGAAAAATAGTGCTTGAAAGTTGAGTTGGTGACATGAAAATAAATGTGCAAAATTTGGAAATCACCAAAGTGTTGTTGAGAAAAGATGAAAAGGAAGTTAAAAAGGGTTGAGTTTCAAATGAAAGAAAAGTGAAAGTGGGAGAGTGAAGTCCAAAGTTTGTGATGTGTTGAAATTGTGAAGTTTTCGGATTTGAAAGAGTGTTCAAGTGCTTGAATTGGTTATTTGGTGGTGAAGTGAAAGTAATGACTCTTATTCTCTAGCTTAGCACCACATGGCCAAAAACTTCCCTTACCCAAGTCATCTTACCTAGCCCCACTACAACCCTTAAAAAGCCCTCTTTATTAGTGTCACTTGCATTCTCTTTAGCGATAGAGATTGAGATCTCTTTCAAGCTTATGGTAGCTTAGGGATTATAGGTGAATTTGAAGGATAACTTTGAAGCCCAAACATATAGCAAGAGAGCAAACACATACCCCCTAGTGAGGCCTACAATTGATTCATGTGTCTTCATCTTTTTGAGTAATAAAACATGTCCAATGATTCCGGTTTGTCAAGTTTCAAGTTCTTTGATCATTGCTTGCTCTATTTTGAGGTGAATTCTTGAATTGCACTTGATGTGGGATGAAGAGTCTAATTGCTTGCTTGAGGACAAGCATGGTTCAAGTTTGGGGGATTTTAATGGCTCGCATTTAGTTCATGTTTAAGTTCACATTAGGTCATGTTTCGCAGCTTTCGGTTTGCGTTTCTCTCTTTTAAGTTAGATTTTTACTTGTTTTTGGTTTATTCGCGCGGTTCGGACTCTACGCTTTATTCATTGTGAATTTCAGGAGATTTGGAGGTGAATGAAGTGTTGGAGATCAAGAGGACTCAAGGAGGCGACGAGTGCTCGAAGATGGTGTCAAGCAGAGGCCCGATAAGACGCCCAAGAAGCAAACCGAAGGCCGAGAAAGACGAAGGCTGAGCAAGACGAAGGCCGAAGAACCGAAGGAAAAGCAACAAAACCCGAGGCCACAGCCTTGGACCCGTCCGGGTCACGGGCCGGGTCGTGGCCCGGGTCGGGTTGCGTTGCCAGCCAAACAAAATGAAGTTGTCAGTCTTTGACCCGGCCGCGTCACGGGCCGGGTCGGCGCCCGGGTCGGGCTGTTTGCATGTGTTTCGAGCGTGGCGTGTTCTCCAGAGCTGGACCCGGTCGGGTCACAGGCCGGGTTGGACCCCGGGTCACGCCGCCACGTCCCCTTTTTCCCGTTTTAGCCTTCTCCCCTTTAGGGTTGTATAAATATCGTCTTCCTCGTTTTGGAAGGGAACCTTTTACCCAATTTAGAACCTCTTAAATTTCCATTAAAGCTCTTTGGGTGTTCTTGAGAGATCGAAGGACTTTGTTGGAGATTGGTGCCTTTTCAATCAATACAATGTTTGTGGGTATGAATTTCTTCATTTATTTTTCATTTCTCTTGTTCTCCATGGATTGCTAAATTCCCAAATCCTAGGGTTTGGGGAAAACCCTATGGATTCTAGGTAGAGCTTTGAATTGCTTGCATTAATTGAGGCTTGATTTGTGGTTTGTTTCACTCCTATGTGCCTAATGCCAAATTGATTATGATTTGAGACTTGTTGATGATTAGAAGAGGTTAGGTTGTCAATAGAGAGTTAAGTTAGGGATTTGTGTTGAGAGACCTCTTCCCTCACTTGAAATATAGGATTGATTGATTGAGGCCCTTTGACATAAGAATTGATTTTGGATCTCTTGAGAGGTTGATCTACCGATAGAGGGTTGAGTTAGATGAGCTCGCTCAAGCCACGACGGTGGATGAGGGCTTGATCCGATTGAGCCCCTATTGAGCCTAAAGGGCCTAGTCTTGGATCAACCCACGAAAGTGGATGATTATCATATTCTAGGTACAATTTGTTTGATTCGATAGGATTAGACAATGAAGTTAGGTAGACACCTCCAAACCATGATTTGATCTAGATTCATGTATGCTTTCAAAGTTTTGCTTAGATCAATAGTGTAAGTACCTAGAGTCTAGGATTGCCTTTTCCATATTAAACTTGCATCAATTTGTTAGTTGCTTTCTCCTTTTACTTAGTTGCTATTTGAATTCCTTTATTTCATTCCGAAATAGTCTCACATTTGCCTAGCTACTTTGATTGTCGGTTCACCAACTCTACTAAAGTCCTAGAGATCGACACCTTGGTACTACGCGACCCGTACACTTGCGGTATCGGTCTAGTAGCCTATCAAGTTTTTTTGGCGCAGTTGCCGGGGAATTTTGCTAGTTTTGGTTGTTTCCGACA
Organism: Polygonum aviculare; assembly: GCA_934048045.1. Classification (NCBI taxonomy): domain Eukaryota; kingdom Viridiplantae; phylum Streptophyta; class Magnoliopsida; order Caryophyllales; family Polygonaceae; genus Polygonum; species Polygonum aviculare. Next base: position 18,539,283 of record OW204023.1, on the reverse strand, counting down.
TCCGGTAGTCTAGGTCCTTTTGCTTTTAATTTTGTTTCTTCTTCTTTCTTTTAATTTTTTGTCTTTTTGTTTCCGACATCCGGTAGTCAAAGTTTAGGAACCTTTAACTCTGATACATTAACTGTAACACCCCTATTTTTAAACCAAGGGTGTTACCGCTTGTGATCTCAGATTTTACCATCCAAGACCACCCGAGGCTTTAGGTAACACAACACAGTTCAAAATAATATAAAACATGATAGTTATATTGCATTTAAAGTGGTTCATCGTTTGCCACGTACTTGATAAAGGCGTTCAAAAGTTTGAAACGCTATTGTTTGAAATGGAAATGACATTAGATAATAGTGCAGCAGAATTTAAGACAATAATATTATACAAAGTAGCATGGGGGACCCAGAATGTCCAAAACACTTGAAACCTTCCTTCCTTCAGATCCCTGAGTCTTCGTCTTTAATCTGCTACGGTTGACTCGGCTAAAGTCGTCGTGCCAAGATCAAAGATAAAATAACCCAAACAAATAAACTAAGTATAGCAAGTAAGTAAGGGGTCGAACCCAAGAGAACAAAGGCTTCTAGTATTAATATAATTATCAACTAAAGAAGGGGGGATTTAGAGAAGAGATCTAAACTAATCTAAACTACAAAACAAAACAAACAAATATGGAAGATAGGTTCATTCAAAAGATCCACTCTTTAATAATCACTCGATCATAGATTTATCCATTGATTTCATTCACACCTATGGTCAATTCCTATCCTGATCATTAACAATCGCAAGTCCACGGTCCAAGCAATTCTATAACCCTAGGCAAGGACGCTTAACCTAGAATTAGCATAGAGAACAAGGATATGCAGGATATAATATCAAACAATCAAGCTACGAGTCAATTGCAAGATAAAACAATCAATTCTCTTCTTAATCCTAGTTGCATAGACAACAGGTCTAGGGTAAGTTGTTTTCACAGATTAGTTTTGTCCACGGTCCAAACCTAATCAAACTGTAGAAAGCTAATCAATTCAATAGGGTCGCGAATCCTAGAGAAACAATCAACAATCATAAGATGAAGCACAAGAGAATCAATATCAACCAAAGGATAGAAATCAATTACCTAAACCTCACGAGTTCATACATCAGAGCTTCTCCCTTGAACGAACCCAAGGAGACTAGCTCTCCATAACTAAACTAAAAACCTAACTTGAAGAAGAAGGTAGAAGTTAGAATATAGAAAATGAATAAAACCTAGGGAGGACTCCTCCTTATATAGCCCAAGGAACAAACTCCAGGAGATAGATAAGGAAAGAGGCAAAAGATAGAAAAGGAAACAAGATAGAAAGATTTCGGCCCGCTTCGGATCCGGCATCACCGTGGTCGCGTCGCCTTCACCGCGCCCGCGCTTTTACAACAGAGAGAAACAATTTGTCTCGGCGACCACCGCGGTCGCGTCGGCCTGGCATCGGTCGCGGTATCTCGACAGAATCTCTGGCGTCACTTCGGAGGCTGTTTTGACCATCTTCGGCTTGGAATTTGACTTCGGTGTAAAAAGATGAATTGAAGCCCTTGAAGTTAGCTTTCCAATGGCACCGGAATCAGCTCAATCCGATCTCTTCGGAGTTTTAAGGCTGTTTTTGACCGTTGATATAGCCTTCGCAAGCAAGTGGTGTCGCACAGACAGTTCAAAACGCCTTAAAACTCTTGATTCTTGAATTCTTGTGTCTTTGGCCTAGATATTACAATTAGCACAAATCTAACCTAAACACTTTCAATATAGCCCTAAAATACAAGAGTTAACCTATACAAAATAGCCCGAATCAACGGTCTTGCCCTTGTTACATGATATTCCCATAGAAGCAAGATATACCAGCCGACCAATGTCGGGAAGAAAAGAAAGTGGTATTAGTCTAACGCGAGACTAAGCAAGTGGTAGAATACAACTAGGTTCTTAAAAAGGTTAAGTTGTCGGCATCAAAGTCCAAAAGAAACTGAACGATGCGCGACAAATCGGGTTCTTTGGCGGTGAGAGAGAGATAAAAGTATTAACGGCTTTATTTGAATGCAACTCAGACGAACGAGTTTTATTTGAATGTAACTCAGATGATGATGGAATGAAGAAGAATCTGGTGAGAAAAGAAATACGAGATTTCTTTTGAGGATATGAAATCACAATAAAATGATTCTTAGGAAAGAAAGAAGATTAAGTTTTTGTTGGGAGCATTATTAATTCACATCAAGTAACAACAAAAGTCTCTATTAGCTAGATTTACTCAAAGTCGGGAGTTCGGATGGTTTGTCCAAGCTAGTACTAACCATCCTTGTCCTATTAATTAATTAATGTGCATTGGGCACTTATCTTTCATAAGTCGTAACACATAACACTTCAGTGATGACTTTTAATTAAGTTGGCCGCTCAAAGGATGAGATGTGGCCTTACGGGGACTAAGTCCCAGCACTTAGCTAGAGCGCTACACCCCTCTATTCGGAGAGCAGGTGGAGTCATGACCCAGTATCAGGAGACGATAAATTGTTATACCTCCCAATACAGTTATAAAGAGATGTTGAGAGTCAAAACTCGCATCCCTGATTCCTACACTAGTCCACAACAAAGTCTCAAAAAGAGACGTGAAACAAACAAAGGCCAATCATCGGTCCTAAGTCCGTGGGCTAGCGCAGTACGATAATGTAAATAACAACAGGGTCGTTATCTCTAAACATTAAATAAATCATAGGTTCATTTTATTTAGCAAACAAGGCGTTCCCAACAAAATGGATAGGACAACAAGAAAGGAATTTACGATTTATCGAATATCAAGAGAATAGGGAGAAAGAACCATCCACTTGCCTTCGATTTTCGAGAGTTAAGTCTTTACGAAGACGAAATATGTGAACGAGCTCTCCTAAAAGCTTGACCTAATCCGAGGCACATGAATGATAACGAAATAAATTAATATTTAATTTATTTCTTAGTCTAAGAACTTCTCGAATTATTATCCTCATATAATAATTCGTGAGCCTAGTATAAATTATTATCCTTTAATAATTTATAACCCTAATCTTTTCAACTTATTAGAATAGTCGAAACGATATTAAGATTTTTATGAAATCGTCGGTTTACGAGTATCCGTCATATGAATTCTATAAAACATTTCTCGAAGGAATTAATTGAACACTTGATTTAAATTCATAAACTCCCAATTAAATTAATAATACTATCATAGTAAGTTATATTATTTATTTCTTGAATCAATTCCGCAATTAAAATTACTTTCGAAATAAAATAAGTGGTTAATTAATTTTCAGGGGAAGAGCATTACAGTGGTGACGAAGGGTTTTCGGGTAGCAATTGCGGAGTCGTATGGCGGCGGATCTGGGAGGAAGTTGCGACAGTTGGTAGAGGGTGTTGCGGCCTTCCACTGTTGGCAAAGAACCTCCGGTTGGTGGCTGGACGGCGGCGAACGAGTGGCCCAAAGTAGGCTTCCCGGCCAACTTTTTACCGGTGGTCCTTGGCCTTTAAACCAGCGAGCGCGGCTTCGATGGAGGATTACAGCTTCAATACTTAACGTTGTTAAGCGATTGAGGTGTCATTGGAAAGTTATTGAAGTCTAGTTTATGCTGGTTTAAACGGTTTCAAAAATGGCTGGGTGACAAAGGAGAAATACTCGATTTACAGAGGTGCTGCAAATCTTGCTTCCTGGGTAGATGAGCAACTTCGACGGAGCGTTACGGCTTCGAAACTAATCGGTTTTGAGCAAATGAGGTGTCATTGGAAAATTTGTAAAGTGTAGGTTATGGTGGTTCAAACGGATCGAGAAATGGATGAGTAACAAAGACGAAAACCGCATTTTACAGAGGGGCTGTAAGGCTGAATTTTCTGGTATGTTTTCGATCGAACCAGATTAAAATTGGTGAGTTCGGGGCTCATTTTTCGGACAGAGGTTGATGAGGGAAAAAGATGGAGTTTCAAGGATTTAAGAGAGGAGGAAGATGATGAATGGGGCTGTCAATTTCCCCCAGTATATAGCAGCTTGTTCTCCAGATTATCACGCAAAGAGGGATGGTGAACTGAGTAGAGGTGAGGGCTAGAGGAATGGACGAACGAGCAGGTTTTGGGCTGCCATGGACATGACCGAATGACCTTGGTGTGATGGAGTGAAGAAGAATGAGGCTGACAATGTAGAACGTAGGAATTGGACTTTGTCGAATAGTCCGAAGCGGAGGGTAATTCGGGTTAAAAGAATTTTCTTTTCTTGACCCTTCTCCACCTCTTTATTTTTATTTTCGGTTCCATTTATGTCTAGCCAAATTCTTGATTAAGTTGTATAAGTATAACAATTAATTAAATTTAATTAATTGTTTCTAATTAATAATATTAATCTTCTCAAATTACATTTCTTTTATTTTTATTATTATTATTATTTTTTTTTCTTATTAAAATTACTAGACTTGTAACTTATTTATGTGTGAAAATACTTAATTTTGTCTTTGGACTATAAATCTCTATTTTATATTTTAAAATTATATTTAATGATTCATATGCTTCCTTGAAAGCTTTAATTTGTCGTTACGAAAACGAATTCATTAGAATATGTTTTTTACACTTCTAATAGAATATATTACATAATATCTTATAAAAATAGTGGTTATTACATTAGTACCCCCTTAAAAATTAGTTTCGTCCTCGAAACTAGGGTTTGGTAGGGTTAAGCTCAAGAGCTTTCATCATATTTACCAGTTAAGTACCCCCTTAAAAAGAAATCAACATAATTGTCTTAGACACAATCCTTGTTAAAGTTTGCTATTAGAAGCACACTTAAGTAAAAGTATATAAAACTTTCGAAGCTGGAAATATATAACAAGTTTTATAGAACACACGTACTATGTATACATATACACAAAGTTCTTTACCCAATTGTAATTGATCTATTGAAGATATAAGTATTTAGGTTAAACATTTTTACATGATCAAGTCAAAAAATTCTATTTTGATGTATTAGAAGAAATTTCCATAAGGGTATCTTTGCTATAATCGTGATTACTAAAATGTTATTAAAAATTTATAAGAATTTTTTTTATTTTTTTTATAATGATTTAACAAAACCACTTTGATGATTTAAAATATGCAACTTATCTAAACCCAAAAAGGTTTAAAGGATATTGAATGAAACAATTTATTTATTGACAAATAAAATTGTCTTTCAAACATTATACAAACTCGGTAGTGAAGTGTAAATATAAGATTGTCCAAATACATTTAAAACAACGAATCGTGGTTAGAAACAATATACGATTATCATAACACAATTTGAAAATTCCCTTGAATTGCTTTAAGCGGAAAGAATATGGTTACCTCCACCTTTACACAAAATGTTAATATTCCACAAATTTTAAACTTAGAATTGTAATACATCAAAACGCTTTTTGAAAATTGGTTTCCAAAATTGTCCTTAAGGAATTATATTGTTGGGACGCTATCAAGAACGCCTGCGTACTTGGTAGTGTGCCCACACAAACTGTCCCTTAGTTTTGATATGACAAACTCACTTTGATTCTAATAAATTTGTCCAAGTGTTTAGGAACGCCCAATTAACAAAGGACAACAAGTGTGTGAACGTTCCCTAGGCTTAGGGACGCCAGCTAACAGGAAGTAAGGACCAGCAAGAGACTACATGAGCAAGGACGTAGTCCCAAGCAAGTAGGAAGGCAAGAAAGGAGTCCTTACTCTCTAGCCGACAGGATGACATCACTCGACAATGTTTGATCATCCAAGGACACGTGGAGACCGATCCTGTAGCAGAGTCCAACACTACGTGGCGGACGATCCTGTAGCAGAGTTCATCAACACGTGGCGGCCGATCCTATAGCAGAGTTCATCACACACAGCTGGATACAGGAAGCTTCCTCATCACCGTCATACTTGTGGAAGAAGATCCTGTAGCCACGTACCTGAAGGGCATGATCGTCAAAACGAGAATGACGCCTTTCCCCAAGTCCTATAAATACCGCAAGGCATTTATTGTGACGCTAACGCTTTCAGAGAATATTTAGAGAGAATCAGAGGAAAGCGACTCACTCAAGAACACGAAGAACTAACTCAAGAACTCAAAAACAGTGCTAGAACTTGTGTTAGATCGAGTGAGACTTGTAACCAAATCACAAAAACAATTTGTAACAGAAAAACCCAAAAAGAGAGAGAGAGTTCTGCGAAGCACTGCAGAACGTAGGAATAGAGTCCTTTGGTAGATTGAACTAGCTTAAGTTGTAGGCTTAAAGGAGTTCTTTACAAGTGAACTTAGGGAAAAGCTAAGTGTCAGAGAACTGTAAAGGCTCGCCAATACAACTGTAAGATCGTTCAATAGAAAGGAAAGAACTATTCAAAAATCCTCCAAGGAGGTAGAGGTTTACACTCAAGGACTACTTGGTCTTGAGTGGTTCCTCTATAATTCACTTCGTTCATCTATTATCTGTTTAGTACTTAATTTCGGCTGCAATACTCAAGGACGCTCCTACACCTCGTAGGGACGCCTAACCTTAGGACGCCTTTACCAAAGTAAAGGGCGTCCCTCAGTACTAACGATCCCACAATTGGTATAAGAGCAGTCGCTCTAGATTCTTACTGAGTTGCAGGTAAAGATGGACATGGAACCTATTGGAATCTCTTTTGTGAAGCCTCCGCACCTGACGGACGGCAACTTCAACCGCTGGAAGACAAGGTTTGCAAATTTCTGCAGAGGTCAAAATTATCAATGCTGGAAGGTTATTATGACGGGAGATCTCAAGGTACCCGCTGACAAAGCTGATAAGGTGGACGAGTGGGGTCCTGACGAGTTTAAGTTGATGGAAACCAACGCAAAAGCCATGTGTTTCCTTCAAGCATCTCTATGTGAAAGAGACGCCACTCGAGTTGGCAACTTGCCAACAGTTAAACAACAGTGGGACGCTCTTGAGAAGTTCCATGTAGGAACAACTGAAATGAAGGAGGATGTCCAACTAAAGATCAAAAAGGAGTTCTATGCTTTCAGTATGTTGCCAAATGAAACAGTGAATGACTACTCGTACCGTTTTGAGGCCCTTGTCACCAAGATGAGGAACCTGGGCATCCCAGAAACCGAAATCTCCATGAGGAATAAAGTTCAAGTGGTCATTGATGGATTGACTGGAGTCTGGAACTTTGACAGGACAACGTTCAAAGAGAATACAGCCAACAAAACTCTAGATATGGAAGAAATCTATGGGAAGCTTAGGTAGTACGATGAAAGGAGGATTTCTGATATGGCTCAACTAGCAAACAACCCTCAAACTGATCTTGCTTTGGCATCCACAACACCAGAGTACGCTGACTATATTCATCGTCAACAAGAAATTTCCTTAATGGTGGAAGCCAACAAGAGTGAGAACCGCGAGAGGATGTGCGTTCAAGCCTTGAAGGAGAAGGAAAGCAAGACTAAGGAACAGCTTGAGGAAGAGGAAGAACTTGCTCTCTTCAACAAAGTTCTTCGTGCTTTTGGCAAAAGGAACAAATATTTCAACAAACACAAGATGCCCAAGAAGGAGAGTCGCAAGTACACTGATGCTGAAATGAAGGAACTCACATGTTACAAGTGTAACAAGAAAGGACACTTTGCTAAAAGGTGTACAACAGGAATGTCTGCAAAGGATATGAAGACAAAAGCCCTCATTGGAGCGTTCGCCTCTGCATGGGATAATGGGAGTTCTTCTTCTGATGATGATGATGAAGAACCTGATGAGCAAGTGGCGTACATGGCTATGGAGGACGTCACAATTGTTGAGGAGAACGTTCCGAGATCTGAAAATGAGGTAACTCGTGAATCTATGATGAGTTCTTTAGAAAATTGTTCCAAATCTAAGCTCATTAAACTGATTGGAAAAATCATGGAAGAAAGTGTTGTCATGCAACATAGAATGAATGAACTTGAACTTGAGAATGAGAATATGGTTGTTGAATGCAAAAACTGTAGTTCCATGACCGTTCAACTAGAGTCCTCATATGAAGAATCTAAGTCTCTAAAAACTGAAGTAATGTGTCTCAAACTTGAGAACGCTAAACTTAGAGAAGAAGTGAAAGTGTTGGGAAAGAGTCCCATAGTTGAGGAAGTCAAGCCAATAGTTTTTGTCCCAGCCAAAAGAGGACTAGGCTATGAGTCTGAACCTAGGAACTCTCTCCCTAGCGATTTTGAGGCTAGCAAAACTTCAGAACTTGAACTTGAACGGGAGAAAACCAAGAATCTTCTTGAAAGAATTAGGGTCTTGGAAAGTGGAGAAAAAGGACAAGATGACTACTATACCAATTCCACCAGTCATAAAATTTATAAGAAAATTTCAAAAGGGGAAGGTTCAAAAGTTTGTGATCCCCAAAAGATGAAGTAAAACAAAATCCAACGTCCCAACAAGAAGTACTACCTCGGTACTTACTATAGGGCGTGTTGGTACTGTGGACAAGGAGACCACTTCAAGTATGACTGTGTGAAACTGAAAGAAGATATTGCAAGTGGCAAAAAGGCTAGGACTAACAATGAGAATGCTAAGTCTGTTCCCAAAGCTAATCTTAGGCGTCCTAGACGTTCTAGGAGTTCTTTCCGCAAGCATGCCATTAATAATGATGTTAACATTAATGATTTCATGCCAGAACCAGAGTTCTTTTATTGTAATGAGCCAGGTAAGGAACACCTTGCCTGGGTTGCCAAAAACTAACCTTGTTTTGGCAGGTGGAAGTGAGGGGACGCCTATGGATCATTGATAGTGGCGCCTCAAATCATATGACAGGAAGCCAGATCCATCTCACTTCTATCCAAAGTAGTGCCACAGGAGGAACTGTCTCGTTTGGCAACAAGGGCAAAGGAAAGATCAAGGGAACGGGAACTGCCATTCTTAACCCGTCCATCAAAGCAACTAACGTGAGTCTTGTTGAAGGACTTGGCTTCAATCTTCTTAGCGTTTCACAAATGTGTGATCAAGGTGAAAACCTAGTCACATTTGACTCAAAGGAGTGTCTCGTCATCAACAAGAAGTCCAACAAAGTCGTTCTCAAAGGAGTACGCCAAAACAATGTCTATATCTTCAATCAAGAGTTCAAGCCTAAATCAGAATTGTGCCTATCTGCTTCAAAGAAGGACGCTGATCTCTAGCATCGCCGTCTTGGCCATGCTAGACCTAGCACAATCCTTAAGCTACACCAGAGAAATCTTGTGAAAGGACTTCCCCGAATTGATCCTGAGATAGTTGAACAGTGCGAAGCCTATATCAAAGGGAAGCAAACAAGAACGTCTTTCAAGTCCAAGAATGAAGTAAGTACAAAGAAGCCTTTGGAACTTCTCCATATGGATCTCTGTGGACCAATGAAGACGCTGAGCTACGGTGGAAAGAGGTACATTTACGTTCTCGTAGATGATTTTTCTCGATTCACTTGGGTTCTTTTCTTGGTGTCCAAAGCAGATTGTTTCAATGCGTTCAAAGTCTTCATCAAACAAGTGGAAGTTGCCCTTGAGACGCCTCTCAAAGCTATAAGATCAGACCATGGGACGGAATTTCAGAATCTAGAGTTCCTGGCCTACTGTGATCAACATGGTGTCTCGCACAACTTCTCAGCTCCAAGGACTACTCAACAAAATGGAGTTGTAGAAAGAAAGAACAGGACGCTAGAGGATATGGCAAGAACCATGCTTTTGGCTAATAGCGTTCCCAAGTACTTCTGGGCGGAAGCTATTGCTACAGCATGCTACATCATCAATCGTGCCATGATCCGTCCTTTGCTGAAGAAGACATCTTATGAGTTGTTGAACGGAAAGAAGCCTAGCCTTGACTATCTCAGAGTCTTTGGTTGCAAGTGTTTCGTTCACAATAATGATAAAGAGAAACTTGGAAAGTTTGATGCAAGAAGTGATGAAGCCATATTCCTTGGGTACTCCCTCACCAGCAAAGCATATAGAGTTTTCAACTAAAGGACTCTAAAGCTTGAGGAGAGTATTCATGTTGTGTTCAAGGAGAGCTCTTCTCACAGAGAAAAATCAAGTAAGAAAGAACGCTCCTCATCACAACAGCAGGACGACTCAGAAGATGAAGCTGAAGATTGGTCCTCTGGAAAGTACTATGTTCCTAAGGACGCTGTTCCAAATCCTGAAGAAGTCTCAGTGGACGTTCCTAGTTTTGCTCAGGGAGTTCCATCTCGTAGTGAATCTCTAGTTCAACAGGATGTGGCTGAATCAAATCCTGAGCAACGTCAAGGTGTGGACGCTCTCCTTGAGGGGTAACGCACCGACGATGATGCTCAGAATGATAGTGATGATTCTGATGGAGATATTGATCCAAGATTTGCTCAATTATTTAAAATGGAGTCCCGTTTCTCTAGGGACCATCCAACATCCCAGATTGTCTCAAACCCTTCTCAAGGAGTTCAAACTAGGTCAGTTGCAAGCAAGTCCCAGAGTGCAAATTTAGCCTTCTGTGCGTTCAATTCCTTTGTCTCTATGGTGGAGCCAAAGAATATCAAAGAAGCACTCCAGGACGCTGACTGGATTCAAGCAATGCAAGAAGAACTCAACCAGTTTGAAAGAAACAAAGTTTGGACCCTCGTCCCTCGTCCCTCGTCCCAAAGGCAAAAATATCATAGGGACGCGCTGGGTGTTCAGAAATAAACTTGATGAAAGTGGACGTGTATCAAGGAACAAGGCAAGACTGGTGGCTCAAGGATTCAAGCAAGAGGAAGGAATAGACTACGATGAGACCTTTGCCCCTGTTGCTAGAATTGAAGCCGTTCGTCTCCTTATTGCCTTTGCCGCTCACAAAGGATTCAAGTTATTTAAGATGGACGTCAAGACTGCTTTCCTCAACGGGAAATTGAAGGAGGAAGTGTATGTCGCTAAACCGCCTGGTTTCGAGGACGCCTCTCACCCAAACCATTTGTACTACTTGGACAAAGCGCTCTATGGACTTAAGCAAGCCCCTCGTGCGTGGTACGACAGGTTTGCGTCCTTTCTTTTGTCTCATGGGTACACTAGAGGTTCAATCGATAAAACTTTGTTCATAAGGAAAGTTCACAAGGACATTTTAATTGCCCAAGTTTATGTTGATGATATTGTTTTTGGTAGCACTAACATGAAACTTGTAGATGAGTTCAAGTCCTTAATGAGTAGTGAGTTTGAAATGTACCTCATTGGAGAACTTAATTTCTTCTTGGGACTTCAAATCAACCAACTCAAGGAAGGGATGCGCATTCACCAACAAAAATATGTCCGTGAAATGCTTGAGAAGTACGGGATGAACTCATCCAAGCCTGTTGCAACCCCTTGTTCTCCAAATTCGCGTCTTTACGCAGATGAACAGGGAAAGGACGTTGATCAAAAGCTTTACAGAGGAATGATTGGTTCTTTGCTCTACTTGACCGCAAGCCGTCCCGACATCATGTTTGCCGTTTGCTTGTGTGCACGCTTCCAGACGAATCCAAAGGAGTCCCACATGCAAGAAGTCAAAAGGATCTTTCGCTACCTCAAAGGACGCGACAATCTTTGTCTTTGGTATCCTAGAAAGACGTCCTTCAAGCTTGTTGGCTACTCGGACGCTGATTATGTTGGTCATGTGATTGATAGAAAAAGCACTTCAGGAATGGCACAATTCCTTGGTTCATGCTTAGTCTCCTGGGGATCCAAGAAACAGAACTCTGTGGCGCTTTCAACTGCGGAAGTTGAGTACGTTGTTGTTGCCTCGTGCTGTTCACAAGTCATCTGGATCAAATATCAACTAGAGGACTACGGTATCAATCTTGAAACTATTCCCATTCGCTGTGATAACACAAGTTCTATTGAAATTTCTAAGAATCCTGTTTTTCATTCACGCACAAAGCATATTCATATAAGACATCATTTCTTGCGTGATAATGTTGAACTAGGACTCATTAGTATGGAGCATGTAAGGACTGAAGACCAAATAGCTGATATTTTCACTAAGGCGCTTGATAGACGTCCCTTTGAGCATCTCATGTTGTTCTTGGGGATGATAACTTTTAAGTAGCAAGTCCCGTTCTACTATTCCCTCAATGATTGGCTATGTTTAGTAGACTCTAAGTGTTTAAGGACTGTTATGCATTGAATTCATATTTGCAAGGACGCTAGTCTAAAACTTCATATGTTTGCTACTTTGGAACGCCATTCAAATTTCTCTATTTGTCTTGAAAAGAGTATCCCTGATCACCCAACCCTCATTATAAGCCGAAATGATGGGAACTCTAAGCTTACCCTAGCCGAGAACTTTGCAAAAGCATCCTATGAGCTTCATATTCTCTTTTATGGGACGTACTTGCTTTGTTCTCAAATGGTTCACAAGGTGATCACAAGGACGGTTGAATTGATCTTGATTTGCTTGAAGAGGTAAATTGTTGCTAAGTCTGAGAGAACGCCATTGGTTTGTAAGAAAGGACGCCAGTTCAGTTTTGAGAAGAAGTTGAAGAGTCAGAAATTTGAATATTTGAAAGTTTGAACAGTGACCGTTGCTTTTGATCAATGCTTAAGGGGGAAGTTTCGCCACGTGTCGCACAGTAAAACAGTGGTAATTACAGTTTGTGCCACCGCTTCCTCTATATAAGGCCAGAACAATCGCTCTCATTTATTGTTCTCAACGACTTCCCTGCTCAAATCAGTGCTCTGACTTCTCTCTAGCTTTCCGGCAACTTTCTCTCACTATAATTCACCAGAATATGTCTCATAGACAGATGAACGTGGCCGGATCTTCTACCGGCGGGAAGCGAAGAAGGTTGGTCAAGTCCAACACAATAGAGAAGCCAAAGCACATCGTCCTTAATGAATCTTTGTTGCATAGCGATTTTGGCTAAATTGATGGGTTGAGGATGTGAAGGAGGACGCCATCAAGACAAGGAACTACGAAAAGTTCATTGAACGATTCGTCATCCCAGGCCTTCACAAGACCAACTACAAGGACTTACCGGGGAGGATGGACGACGTTCTCTTCTTCTCGCAGTTTGAGAGTGAGAATCTCGGTCCTTTACTTGACTTAATCCCTGACCTGCACAACGCCGTCCTACCAGATTTCCCAATGTACCCTAGGGACTCTTTGGCCTACAAAATGCTGAAATCCCGTGTGCCAAGTCCCTCTCCCCCACCTCCTCAAGTCCCCACCATCACCACAAAAAATATCCTCATGTCAAAGCGTCCAACCCCATCTTCCCCTCTATCAAAATCTTCCAAACCAACCTCCTCAAATCCCACTCAAATTGTGGACAAGTTTCCACCCCACATAAAGGAGAGACGCTCCAAGAAAACCCATGACCCAAGGCCCCTCAAAAAGGCCAAAACTTCAAGCGTCCCCTCCTCCAAAACCCACACAAAAATTCAAGCGTCCCCTCCTCCAAAACCCTAGAAAGACGTCCTTCAAGCTTGTTGGCTACTCGGACGCTGATTATGTTGGTCATGTGATTGATAGAAAAAGCACTTCAGGAATGGCACAGTTCCTTGGTTCATGCTTAGTCTCCTGGGGATCTAAGAAACAGAACTCTGTGGCGCTTTCAACTACGGAAGCTGAGTACGTTGCTGCTGCCTCGTGCTGTTCACAAGTTATTTGGATCAAATATCAACTGGAGGACTACGGTATCAATCTTGAAACCATACCTATTCGTTGTGATAACACAAGTGCTATTGAAATTTCCAAAAATCCTGTTTTTCATTCATGATAATGTTGAACTAGGACTCATTAGTATGGAGCATGTAAGGACTGAAGACAAAATAGCTGATATTTTCACTAAGGCGCTTGATAGATGTCCCTATGAGCATCTCAGGTTGCTCTTGGGGATGATAACTTTTAAGGAGCAAGTCCCGTTCTACTATTCCCTCAATGATTGACTATGTTTAGTAGATTCTAAGTGTTTAAGGACTGTTATGCATTGAATTCATGTTTGTAAGGACGCTAGTCTAAAAATTCATATGTTTGCTACTTTGGAACGCCATTCAAATTTTCTCTATTTGTCTTGAAAAGAGTTGCCCTGATCACCCAACCCTCATTATAAGCCGAAATGATGGGAACTCTAAGCTTACCCTAGCCGAGAACTCTGCAAAAGCGTCTTATGAGCTTCTTATTTTATTTTACGGGACGTACTTGCTTTGTTCTCAAGTGGTTCATAAGGTGATCACTGGAACGGTTGTGTTGGTTATTGGTTTGCTTGAAGAAGGTAAATTCTCGCTGAGGTAAATTTTGCTAAGTATGAGAGAACGACATGGTTTGAAAGGGAGAACGCCAGTTCAGTTTTGAGAAGCAGTTGAAGAGTCAGAAATTTGAATATTTGAAAGTTTGAACAGTGACCGTTGCTTTTGCTCAATGCATAAGGGGGAAGTTTCGCCACGTGTCGCACAGTAAAACAGTGGTAATTACAGTTGTGCCACCGCTTCCTCTATATAAGGCCAGAACAGTCGCTCTCGTTCATTTATTACGCTCAACCACTTTCTCGCTCTCAAATCTGCTCTGACATCTCTCTAGAACTCCGATGGTTTTCTCTCTCTAAAGCACATCTGAAAAAAAAATGTCTCAAAGACAGTTGAACGTGGCCGGATCTTCTACCGGCGGGAAGCGTAGAAAGCTGGTGAAGTCCCATTACATAGAGAAGCCCAAACCCATAGTTCTTAATGAATCTCTAGTGGACTTCATCAACAGGAAGACAAGAACCCTTTACAATTTGATAAGGGAACGCATGGACCTACCTGAGGTGAAGGCGGACGCTATAAAGACAAGGAACTATGAGAAGTTCATTGAGCGGTTCGTCGTTCCAAGTCTCCACAACACCAACTACAAAGACTTGCCTGGACGAATGGTCAATGTGCTCTTCTTCTCTCAGATCGGAGGTGAGAATCTTGGCCCTCTTCTTGAACTTATTCCCGACCTCCACGAAGCCGTCCTTCCGGACTTTCCCATGTACCCAAGGGACTCCTTGGCTTATAAAATGCTCAAATCAAGAGTGGCAAGTCCCTCTCCCCCTCCTCCACAAGTCCCAACCGTTACCACCAAAAATTTCCTCAAACGTCCAACCCCTTCCTCTCCCCTCTCAAAATCTTCCCAACCCTTCTCCACTTCAAAACCAACGGAGATTGTGGATAAGTTCCCTTCCCATTTAAAGAAGGGACGCTCAAAGAAATTCCATGACCCAAGGCCCCTCAAAAAGGCCAAGACCTCGAGCGTCCCATCCTCCAAAACCACCACAAAAAGGCCTAGCACCACAAAAAGGCCATCAAACCTGACTCGGGGAAAGTCGTTGTTCCCTTATCAAAAATAAATCCCAAACATGCAAACACAAGTATAGTAGGCAAGCAAGGGGTCGAACCCAAAGGAATCAGTTTTATTCAGATTTTAATGGTTTTCATGCAAATAATCAAAAGGGGTTTTGAAAGTTGTTTTCAATCAAAGTTATCAAGCAAAGTTCATTCAATCAATTCCACTTTATTAATCCGTTGATCATGAATTCATCCACCTCTTTATATGCTTAGGTCAATTCCAATCTCAATCATTAGAAATCGCAAGTCCACGGTCCAAGCAATTCTATAACCCTAGGCAAGGACGCTTAACCTAGAATTAGCATAGAGCACAGGGATAATAGGAAATCAAATCATGCAATCAAGCTACGAGTCTCATGCACAACTTAACCATTGAATACTCTTCCCTAAACAAGTCCACGGTCCTAGAATAGAGTTGTTTCGAGAATAGGAAAGATGCATAGACAACAACCAATCCTAATTCAAACAATAGATCTAAGTCAATCAAACAAGTTGATCAGGCTCATAAAATCAAACATAGATCATGGGATGAAGCACAAGAGTATCAATAAAGACCTAAGGATAAAGAGATTACCAGAATTTCACAACTTCATAATAAAGCTTCCTTGATTGAATAAACTCCAGAGGAGAGTTAGTTCTCCATTACAAAGAAAACTCTAATCTTTATTTGAAAGACAATTGATTGACAAGTATTGGATATTCTAAAAGCCTAGAAAGGTTCCCCTTATATAGCCCCAAAGATCAACCTTTTCGGACTAAATAAGATGGGAAACCGAAAGATAAGAAAGGAAACAAGATAAAAACGCCAAGATTTCGTCAGCTCCAAAGTCGGCTACCACCGCGACCGCGGCACCAGAACCGCGCCCGCGGCGGCCTTCAAATGGTCAAACCCGGCTCAGCTTCTACCGCGACCGCGCCGGAAGCAACGCGTCCGCGGCCTTCACGGTTTAGGTTGGTTCGCTCCTCCACGCCACCGCGTCCGCGTCATAAGTAACGCGTCCGCGGTATCCATGCAGTGACGATTCTTCGTCTTTAAGCTCTTTAACTCTTGATTCTTCATGTCTTGTGTCTTCGGTCTTGATATTACAATAACGCTCAAAACTAACCTAAACACTCTCAATATAGCTCTAAAATACAAGAGTTATCCTATACAAAGTAGAGCGAATCAAAACCTCTCTAAGGAATCCACTCCTCCTCCTCAACAAATCTCAATCGTTCAACTACCAACTCCTCCTCCGTCCCCCAAACCTTCAAGAACCAATGCTCTAATTCCCTTTCCTCCCAAACCCTACTCCCCTCTAAACTTGGCCAACTTTCCTTCTGCTCCCGCCCATATCTCTCCCCCAAAGGACCCCGAAACCCCCAGATCTCGCCGTCCTTCTTCTGAGAGTGGACCAGAGGACGCTGAGCAACGTCCAGCACTAGAGCACACATTCAGATGTCGCAAAGCCGGCGAATCACCAAAAGTGCTCCTGGTCCAAGCTGCCCCAGAGCATGAGCACGTCTCCTCCTCCTCTTCATCCTCTAGCTCATCTGAGAGTCAAAGGGGAACGCCTGCTGGTGAGTCCTCCCCTTTTATCGATGTTATTGGGGACTCCAGTGACGAGGCAGAAGGAGTTGAAAATACTTCTGCTCAACAACAAGGAGCTGAGGACGCTGGCGAGCGCCAGGTCGCTCATAAGGACGCCGAGCCTTCTTTGTCAGAAGAACTCGAGCGTGATGCTCAAGAAGTCCCCCCCTACAACCAATCTCTCCCCATCCTCCAACATTCCCAAGCTCCTCAAGAAAACCCCTCCCCCACAATCCAAACAGAATCCCACCAAGTCCCGGCGGACGCTGAGTACCAATCTGAAAATCAAACAGAAGCTCAGGACGCTCAGGGCACGTCCCAAGGTCAGAGTTCTGGTGCTGCACAAGCCACAGCTGGTGGCAATGCTGAAAGTGAACAAGGCACCGGGAATGCTGCTGGCCAGGACGCCGGTGAAAATGAGTCTGAGGACTCAGCTGATGAGGACAGTTCTTCAGATGGTGAAGACTCAGAGTCCCCCAAGGGCAAGCGTAAAAGAAAGCACGATGGAGCGCCCGTGAAAGTTCTTAGCCCTCTAGTCTATTCTGAAGAGTGGCTCGCCTCCTTCCACAAAGATGACAAAGTCCAGGAATTCCTCGAACTTTTGAGATTTCAGGGATGGTTGAACGATGGGCCTGCGCCCGCTGTGGTTGATAAGGAGCAGATCAAGGCGTTCTACAAAGATCTGAGGTACAAAGCAAAAGATAGCTCTCGCCACTTCAAAATTAACGGTGATAAAGCTTCAGTAACAGAACGCCAGGTCCGTTCTTACATGGGTCTCAACCCTCAAAAGCCACCGTCCAACGCTCTAAGCTCACTTCCAGAAGGCGGTTTTGAAATGACTGATGAAGAAATGCCGTTGGTTGAGAAGTTGTTCCAGGGCAAAAATCCCTTCGGACTGGACAGGGTTGCTCATGTATTGAGCAAGGTTGGCGCCATTGCACATTATCTCATATGTCGCGCCGTCCTTCCAAGGCAAGAGAAGCGTTCAATCGTTCAAACTCACGATCTTATCTTGATTGACGCTTTTCTAGAACTCCGCCCCATCAACTTAGCAAGAATAGCAATGCAACATATGGCTAAGTGTGGGAGGAAGCGACATGCTCTGCCGTACCCGGGGCTGGTAAAGCTGATTCTGGAGTCTCAGAACGCCTATGATGAAAGTGCTCCTTCAGAAGAACTCGGCCTGAAATGGAATGCCAAGAAAGGACTCGTCGAGATAAGGCATAATGAAGAGCTGCCGTCTGTGCTGAAACAGTTAGAAGCTGAGGCTGAGGAAGCTAGACTGAAAGCTGAGGAAGAACGCTTAGCTGCTGAGGCTGAGGCCGCAAGGCTTAATTCTACGCCTCAAGAGTTCTCTCAGGACCAAGAGCCCTCAGTAGATCTTGCAACCCTTGATCAAATGCTCTTAGAGCCTTCTTCTCCTCCAGCTCTTCCAACGGACGCTCCTTCTTCTAGCTCAGGTCCAAGGCCCCGTTCTGCACCAACTTTTAATCCCTCAATTAATTGCCCTTGCTTCTTTTATTTCAAAACTCTTGATCCTTTTGTGATCACGTTTGTGTAATAACTCTAATTTCGTTTGAATGGCTATTACACTGTTTGCTTGCATTGTGTGTGTTTAAGCGTTCCACTGCTTTTAGTTATGTGTTTGTGCTAACGTCCTTATCACTTGTTATCCTTTTCGATGATGCCAAAAGGGGGAAGTGTTGTTTTGCAGAGATGCGCTATAAAATAGTTATCTAGAATAAGCAAGTGTTAAGGGGAACTATTAAGTGAAAAAGTCTAAAGAACGCCCATGCTAGAATAAAAGAGGACGCCTAGAAAATTTTCTAGGACGCGACTCTCTCCTTAAAATCCAAATGTTAAAGAATCAAAGAATGAAAACTTGTGCTTACTGAAATTTCTCTAAGTGTTAGAGGACGCTTTTAAGTTTTCATGCATGCTAAGTTCCAATGTCAAAACTATTCTGCTGAAGAGTTTGTCATCATCAAAAAGGGGGAAATTGTTGGGACGCTATCAGGAACGACTGCGTACTTGGTAGTGTGCCCACACAAACCGTCCCTTAGTTTTGATATGACAAACTCACTTTGATTCTAATAAATTTGTCCAAGTGTTCAGGAACGCCCAATTAACAAAGGACAACAAGTGTGTGAACGTTCCCTAGGCTTAGGGACGCCAGCTAACAGGAAGTAAGGACCAGCAAGAGACTACTTGAGCAAAGACGTAGTCCCAAGCAAGTAGGAACGCAAGAAAGGAGTCCTTACTCTCTAGCCGACAGGATGACATCACTCGACAATGTTTGATCATCCAAGGACACGTGGAGACCGATCCTGTAGCAGAGTCCAACACTACGTGGCGGACGATCCTGTAGCAGAGTTCATCAACACGTGGCGGACGATCCTGTAGCAGAGTTCATCACACACAGCTGGATACAGGAAGCTTCCTCATCACCGCCATACTCGTGGAAGAAGATCCTGTAGCCACGTACCTGAAGGGCATGATCATCAGAACAAGAATGGCACCCTTCCCCAAGTCCTATAAATACCGCAAGGCATTTATTGTGATGTTAACGCTTTCAGAGAATATTCAGAGAGAATCAGAGGAAAGCGACTCACTCAAGAACACGAAGAACTAACTCAAGAACTCAAGAACAGTGCTAGAACTTGTGTTAGATCGAGTGAGACTTGTAACCAAATCACAAAAACAGTTTGTAACAGAAAAACCCAAAAAGAGAGAGAGAGTTCTGCGAAGCACTGCAGAACGTAGGAATAGAGTCTTTTGGTAGATTGAACTAGCTTAAGTTGTAGGCTTAAAGGAGTTCTTTACAAGTGAACTTAGGGAAAAGCTAAGTGTCAGAGAACTGTAAAGGCTCGCCAGTACAACTGTAAGATCGTTCAATAGAAAGGAAAAAACTATTCAAAAATCCTCCAAGGAGGTAGAGGTTTACACTCAAGGACTACTTGGTCTTGAGTGGTTCCTCTATAATTCACTGCGTTCACATATTATCTGTTTAGTACTTAATTTCCGCTGCAATACTCAAGGACGCTCCTACACCTCGTAGGGACGCCTAACCTTAGGACGCCTTTACCAAAGTAAAGGGCGTCCCTCAATACTAACGATCCAACATATGTGATCTTATCCCGACATGTGATTAGGATGGGGGGTAGGATCAGCATAATCCTGTACAGCATTTTCATGGGAATAAGACATGTGAGTTTTCCTTACCATGTGATCAGGATGGAAGACAAAACACATTCTTACTCACCACATGAAAACCGTAGGAAAGTTTAATTCGAAATCTCATGAACAAACTGGGAATAAATCGTTTTATGTTTAAAGGAATTTTGTAAGAGCTTGAAAGAATACAACTTTACCCAACATAGCAAAACTATAATACGATTTTGACCCTTTATACGCAATAGGAACTCAATACGGGAAAAGTTTAACTTAGATTGCAACTTATATCTCAATATTGTCATGAAAATCACAAACCAAAAAGATGTATAGTAACTTTACGAACATAAGTAAATGATCATACAGTAAGATCTTTATTGACCATTAGAGTCTACATTCACGACATATTGGAATTAAAAGGCGATTATCATAGAGTATAAATACACTTACATAACCTTTAAAAATAGAAAGACAACTCATCGGTCATGTTGGAGCATTACAAAAATAATAATTATCCTCAAACAAAACTGTAGTATGATTTCAAATGTTCCTTACTTAAGAATACTTAATACATGAAATTGTATCTTGAGTTAACACATGCAAATGGCCAATCTGATAAGAATCACAATATTGACAATATAAGACAATTGATTAATAACATCGAAATTCGTTGACAATTACTGTCAAATTCGATTTTTTTTTTCTTTTTTCGAAATCCAACACAAAATCCTTATGATAATAATTAATTTTGTCATATAAAAGATTTATAAAAATTTGACATCTCAATATTGAGGGTTCAAATTTCAATACAAAGATTTAGTTCAACTTTAAATTAGGAAAATAATCTAGCACTTCAAAACATAGAAAACTCTCAATATGAATGTTTTCTCATAGTGTTCTTTTATTTATGAAGAAAAGAGTTTATGTTGGATCGTTAGTACTGGGGGACGTCCTTTACTTTGGATAAAGGCGTCCTTTGGTTAGGCGTCCCTACGAGGAGTAGGGGCGTCCTTGAGTATTGCAGCGGAAATAACGTACTAAACAGGTAAGTAATGAACGCAATGAATTATAGAGGAACCACTCAAGACCAAGTAGTCCTTGAGTGTAAACCTCTACCTCCTTGGAGGATTTTTGAATAGTTCTTTCCTTTATATTGAACGTTCTTACAGTTGTACTGGCGAGTCTTTACAGTTCTCCGACACTTAGCTTTTCCCTAAGTTCACTTGTAAAGAACTCCTTTGAGCCTACAACTTAAGCTATAGTTCAATCTACCAAAGGACTCTATTCCTACGTTCTGCAGTACTTTGCAGAACTCTCTTTCTCTTTTTGGGTTTTCTGGTTACAAATTGTTTTGTGGTTTGGGTACAAAATCTCACTCGATCTAACACAAGTCCTAGCACTGTTTTTGAGTTCTTGAGTTAGTTTTTCGTGTTCTTAAGTGAGCCGCTTTCCTCTGATTCTCTCTTAATATTCTCTGAAAGCGTTAGCGTCACAATAAATGCCTTGGGCTATTTATAGGACTTGGGAAGGGCGTCATTCTCGTTCTGACGATCATGCCCTTCAGGCACGTGGCTACAGGATCTTCCTCCACGAGTATGGCGGTGATGAGGAAGCTTCCTGTATCCAGTTGTGTGTGATGAACTCCGCTACAGGATCAGCCGCCACGTGTTGATGAACTCTGCTACAGGATCATCCGCCACGTAGTGTTGGACTCTGCTATAGGATCGGTCTCCACGTGTCCTTGGATGATCAAACATTGTCGAGTGATGTCATCCTGTCGGCTAGTGAGTAAGGACTCCTTTCTTGCGTTCCTACTTGCTTGGGACTCCGTCCTTGTTCAAGTAGTCTCTTGCTGGTCCTTACTTCCTGTTAGCTGGCGTCCCTAATCCTAGAGAACGTTCACACACTTGTTGTCCTTTGTTAATTGGCGTTCCTGAACACTTGGACAAATTTATTAGAATCAAAGTGAGTTTGTCATATCAAAACTAAGGGACGGTTTGTGTGGGCACACTACCAAGTACGCAGGCGTCCTTGATAGCGTCCCAACTGCGGAAGCCGAGTACGTTGCTGCTGCCTCGTGCTGTTCACAAGTCATCTGGATCAAATATCAACTGGAGGACTACGGTATCAATCTTGAAACTATTCCCATTCGTTGTGATAACACAAGTGCTATTGAAATTTCTAAGAATCCTGTTTTTCATTCACGCACAAAGCATATTCATATAAGGCATCATTTCTTGCGTGATAATGTTGAACTAGGACTCATTAGTATGGAGCATGTAAGGACTGAAGACCAAATAGCTGATATTTTCACTAAGGCGCTTGATAGACGTCCCTATGAGCATCTCCCGTTCTACTTTTAAGTAGCAAGTCCCGTTCTACTATTCCCTCAATGATTGGTTATGTTTGGTAGATTCTAAGTGTTTAAGGACTATTATGCATCGAATTCATATTTGCAAGAACGCTAGTCTAAAACTTCATGTGTTTGCTACCTTGGAACGCCACTCAAATTTTCTCTATTTTTCTTGAAAAGAGTTGCCCTGATCACCCAACCCTCATTATAAGCCGAAATGATGGGAACTCTAAGCTTACCCTAGCCGAGAACTCTGCAAAAGCGTCCTATGAGCTTCCTATTTTATTTTACGGGACGTACTTGCTTTGTTTTCAAATAGTTCGAAAGGTGATCACTGGAACGGTAAGCTGGTTACTTGTTTGCTTGAAGAAGGGAAATTTTTGCTAAGTATGGGAGAACGTCAAAGTGTGAAAGGGAGAACGCAAGTTCAGTTTTTGAAGAGGTAGTTGAAGCGTCAGAAATTTGAATATTTGAAAGTGTGAACAGTGACCGTTGCTTTTACTCAATGCTTAAGGGGGAAGTTTCGCCACGCGTCGAACAGTTGCACAGTGGTAATTACAGTTCTGCCACCGCTTCCTCTATATAAGGCCAGAACAGTCGCTCTCGAATTTATTACGCTCAACCACTTTCTTGCTCTCAAATTGACTCTGACTTCTCTCTAGAACTCCGACGACTTTCTCACTCTAAAACTCACCTGAAAACATGTCTCAAAGGCAAGTGAACGTAGCCGGATCTTCTACCGGCGGGAAGAGAAGGAAGCTAGTGAAGTCCCACTACATAGAGAAACCTAAACCCATAGTTCTCAATGAATCTCTAGTGGACTTCATCAACAGAAAGCCGAAAACCCTCTACAATTTGATAAGAGAACGGATGGGCTATCCTGATGTGAAGGAGGACGCAATAAAGACCAGGAACTATGAGAAGTTCATTGAACGCTTCGTCGTTCCCAGCCTTCACAAGACCAATTTCAAAGATCTACCCGGAAGGATGAACGACGTGCTTTTCTTTTCACAGTTCGGAGGTCAGAATCTTGCCCCTCTTCTTGATCTTATACCCGACCTTCATAACGCCGTCCTCCCTGACTTTCCCATGTACCCCGAGGACTCCTTAGCCTACAAAATGCTAAAGTCCCGAGTACCAAGTCCCTCTCCCCCTCCTCCCTCCGTTCCCACCTTAACTACAAAAAAGCTCCTCAAACGTCCTGCCCCTTCATCTCCCCTCTCAAAATCTTCCCAACACTTTTCCACTTCAAATCCCACAAAGATAGTGGATAAGTTCCCACCCCACCTAAAGGAGGGACGCTCAAAAAAGATACACGACCCAAGGCCCCTAAAAAAGGCCAAGACTTCTAGCGTCCCATCCTCCATCCCTCCCACTAAAAGGCCAAGCACCACAAAACGGCCTTCCAACCTCTCCAAGGAATCCACTCCTCCCCCCCAAATCCAAATTGAACAACTACCAACTCCTCCCCCGTCCCCTCAACCATCCACACAAAACGTTATAATCCCTTTTCCTCCCCCGTCCCCCCTAAACTTGGCTCTTTTCCCATCTGCCCCGGCCCACATATCTCCTCCAAAGGACCCCAAGACCCCAAGGTCCCGCCGTCCATCCTCCGAGAGTGGCCCCGAGGAGGCAGAACGCTCATTTGAGCACACCTTCCGCCGCAGGAAAGCTGGCGAAAAGCCCAAGGTGTTGCTGGCCAAGGAAGCTCCCGCGCAGGTTGAGCACGTTTCCTCCTCCTCCTCTTCTTCCTCTAGCTCATCTGGGAGCGAAAGAGGTACTCCTGCTCAGGACTCCCCATTTATTGATGTTACTGGGGATTCCAATGATGAAGCAGAAGGAGAGGTGAACGCTCCTGCACAAATTGAGGACGCTGGTGAGCACCAGGTCGCTCAGGAGAATGCCGAGCCATCTCTCTCTGAAGAGCTCGAGCGTGATGCTCAAGAGGTCCCTCCCTACAACCAATCCCTTCCCATCCTCAACCCCTCCCCAGCTCCACAAGAAAATCCCTCCCCCACAATCCAAACAGAAACCATCAAGTCCCGGCGGACGCTGAGCCAACAATAACTGAAAATCCCACAGAAGCTCAGGACGCCGAGGGCACGTCCCAGGGTCAGACCTCTGATGCCAATCAAGCCACTTCTGGTGGCGAAGCTGAAAAAGAACAAGGCACAGAGGACGCTCCTTCAAAGGACGCCTTTGACAGTGACTCGGAGAAAGCTGAGGACGAGTCAGATGATGATGCGGACTCTGAGTCCCCCAAGGGCAAGCGCAAACGGAAGAACGCTGACGTGCCCGTTAAAGTCCTTAGCCCTCTCATTTACTCTGAAGAGTGGCTAGCCTCCTTCGACGATGACTCAGTTCAGGAGTTTCTTGATCTTTTGAGATTTCAAGGATGGCAGAACGTTGGACCAGCGCCGACCATTGTTGACAAAGAACAGGTCAAGGCGTTCTACAGGGATTTGCGCTACAAGGCAAAAGATGGCTCCCTTCACTTCAAAATTGAAGGTGAAAAAGCTTCAGTGACAGAACGCCAAATGCGCTCCTTCCTTGGTCTTAGTCCACGCAAGCCACCGTCCGATGCTCTTAGCTCACTTCCCGAAGGCTGTTTTGAAATGACAGATCAGGAACTGCCTCTGGTCGATCACGTCTTTCAGGGCAAAAGGCCTATGGGACTTGACAGGGTAGCTCACGTTTTGAGCAAAGTTGGCGCAATCGTCCACTACTTCATTTGTCGCGCCATTCTTCCAAGGCAGGAAAAGCGTTCCATTGTGCAAACACATGACATTATTCTGATTGACGCTATCCTAGAACGCCGCCCAATCAACTTAGCCAGAATTGCAATGCAACACATGGCCAAGTGTGGAAGGAAGAGGCACGCCTTGCCATACCCTGGAGTAGTGAAAGCAATTTTGCAGTCCCAGGACGCTTATGATGAGAGCACGCCCTTTGAAGAACTTGGCTTAAAATGGGACGCCAAGAAGGGACTGGTTGAAATTAGACATAATGAAGAGCTGCCGTCCGTTCTAAAACAGTTGAAAGCTGAGCATGAGGAAGCTCGAAAGAAAGATGAGGAAGAACGCTTAACTGCTGAGGCTGAGGCCGCAAGGCTTACTTCGACGCCTCAAGAGTTCTCCCAGGATCAAGAGCCTGCTGTCGATCTTACAACTCTAGATCAAATGCTCTTAGGGCCTTCTTCTCCTACAGCTCTTCCTCAGGACGCTCCCTCTTCAAGTTCAGGTCCCAGGCCTCGCTCTGCTCCTGCAAATATTTCTGAACATCCGCCAGCAGAACTCATGGGTGCGATCTTGGACAACCTGTGCCTAATCTTCTCGGCTCTCAAAGATCTATCTTCTGCGTTCTCCAAGGCAAATGAACTTAATGAACAACTGCTCAAGTTTTACCAAGACCAGAGCCGTTCATAGTGATTGCCCACCTCCCGCTCATTCCTTGTTATTCGGCCTGTGCTTCTTTTGAACTTCAAACATTATGACCATTGGTCTGTAACAACTCTGAATTTTTGTTTGAATGGCAATTCCTCTGTTTGCTTGCATGTGTTTGTTTAAGCGTTCCACTGCTTTTAGTTATGTGTTTGTGCTAACGTCCTTATCACTTGTTATCCTTTTCGATGATGCCAAAAGGGGGAAGTGTAGTTTTGCAGAGATGCGCTATAAAATAGTTATCTAGAATAAGCAAGTGTTAAGGGGGAACTATTATGTGAAAAGTCTAAGGAACGCCCATGCTAGAATAAAAGAGGACGCTTAGAAACTTTTCTAGGACGCAACTCTCTCCCTAAAATCCAAATGTTAAAGAATCAAAGAGTGAAAACTTGTGCTTACTGAAATTTCTCTAAGTATTAGAGGACGCTTCTAAGTTTTCATGCATGCCAGGTTCCAATGTTAAAACTATTCTGCAAAAGAGTTTGTCATCATCAAAAAGGGGGAAATTGTTGGGACGCTATCAAGAACGCTTGCGTACTTGTTAGTGTTCCACACAATCGTCCCTTAGTTTTGATATGACAAACTCACTTTGATTCTGATAAAGTTGTCCAAGTGTTCAGGAACGCCCAATTAACAAAGGACAACAAGTGTATGAACGTTCCCTAGGCTTAGGGACGCCAGCTAACAGGAAGTAAGGACGAGCAAGAAACTACTTGAGCAAGGACGGAGTCCCAAGCAAGTAGGAACGCAAGAAAGGAGTCCTTATTCATCAGCCGACAGGATGACATCACTCGACAATGTTTGATCATCCAAGGATACGTGGAGACCGATCCTGTAGCAGAGTCCAACACTACGTGGCGGACGATCCTGTAGCAGAGTTCATCAACACGTGGCGGCCGATCCTGTAGCAGAGTTCATCACACACAGCTGGATACAGGAAGCTTCCTCATCACCGCCAAACTCGTGGAAGAAGATCCTGTAGCCACGTACCTGAAGGGCATGATCGTCAGAACGAGAATGACGCCCTTCCCAAGTCCTATAAATACCGCAAGGCATTTATTGTGACGCCAACGCTTTCAAGAATATTCAGAGAGAATCAAAGAGAAAGCGACTCACTCAAGAACACGAAGAACTAACTCAAGAACTTAAGAACAGTGATAGAACTTGTGTTAGATCGAGTGAGAGTTGTAACCAAATCACAAAAAAAAACTGTTTGTATCAAGAAAATCCAAAAGAAAAGAGAGAGTTCTGCGAAGTACTGCAGAACGTAGGAATAGAGTCCTTTAGTAGATTGGGCAAGCTTAAGTTGTAGGCTTAAAGGAGTTCTTTACTAGTGAACTTAGGGAAAAGCTAAGTGTCAGAGAACTGTAAAGACTCGCCAGTACAACTGTAAGAACGTTCAATAGAAAGGAAAGATCTATTCAAAAATCCTCCAAGGAGGTAGAGGTTTACACTCAAGGACTACTTGGTCTTGAGTGGTTCCTCTATAATTCTCTGCGTTCATCTATTATCTGTTTAGTCTATTTCCGCTGCAATACTATAGGACGCCCCTACACCTCGTAGGGACGCCTGACCAAAGGACGCCCTTACTCCAAGTAAAGGACGTCCCTTAGACTAACGATCCAACATGAGCGACCCTGTCCAGTCCGAAGGGCTTTTTTCCTTGGAACAGCTTCTCAACCAGCGGCAGTTCTTCGTCAGTTGTATCAAATCCGCCTTCTGGAAGGGAGGTTAGAGCGTTGGACGGGGGCTTTTGTGGGTTGAGACCCATGAAGGAACGGACCTGGCGTTCTGTTACTGATGCTTTCTCTCCTTCTATTTTGAAGTGAAGAGAACCATCTTTAGCTTTGTACCTCAGATCTCTGTAGAACGCCTTGATCTGCTCTTTATCAACCACAGCAGGCGCAGGCCCAACGTTCAGCCACCCTTGGAATCTGAGAAGCTCGAGAAACTCCTGAACTTCATCATCATTGTTGAAGGAGGTGAGCCACTCTTCGGAGTATATTAGGGGGCTAAGAACTTTGACGGGCGCGCCATCAGGCTTTCTTTTGCGCTTGCCCTTGGGGGACTCAGAATCTTCACCATCGGAAGAACTGTCCTCATCAGCAGAGTCCTCTGACTCATTTTCATTTGTGTCCTAGCCAGCGTTCTCTGTGCCTTGTTCAGATTCAGCATTGCCACCAGTTGTGGATTGATCAGCGCTAGAAGAAGCTTGGCCTTGGGACGTGCCCTCGGCGTCTTGAGCCTCTGATTGATGTTTTGTTGTTGGCTCAGCGTCCGCAGGGACTTGGTGGGATTCTGTTTGGGAGGGATTGGTTGTAAGGTGGGATTTCTTGAGCATCACGCTCGAGTTCTTCTGACAAAGAAGGCTCGGTGTCCTTTTGAGCGACCCGGTGCTCGCCAGCGTCCTCAGCTCCTTGATCATTTCCAGCAGGAGCATTCTCAACTCGTTCCGCCTCTTCGCTGGAGTCCCCGATAACATCGACAAATGGGGAGGGCTCACCAGCAGGCGTTCCTCTTTGACTCTCAGAGGATGAGCTAGAGGATGATGAGGAGGAGGAGATGTGCTCGGGCTCTGGAGCGGCTTGGACCAGGAGCACCTTTGGGGATTCGCCTGCTTTGCGGCGTTTGAACGTGTGCTCAAGTGCGGGACGTTGCTCGACGTCCTCCGGTCCGCTCTCTGAGGATGGACGGCGGGACCTAGGGGTCTCGGGGTCCTTCGCCGGTGAAATATGGGCCGGGGCGGATGGGAATTGGGCTAGGTTGAGGTGAGAGAGAGTTCGTTTGGGAGGGAAGGGGATAAGAGCGTTTGATTTTGAAGGTTGAGGGGATGGGGGAGGAGTGGGTAGTTGGACGATGGTGATGGGTTTGGGAGGAGGAGTGGATTCCTTGGAGAGGTTGGAAGGCCTTTTTGTGGTGCTTGGCCGTTTTGTGGAGGTTATGGAGGATGGGACGCTTGAAGTCTTGGCCTTTTTGAGGGGCCTTGGATCATGGGTTTTCTTGGAGTGTCCCTCCTTTAAGTGTGGTGGAAACTTATCCACAATCTCAGTAGGTTTATTGGAGGAGAAAGGTTGTGAAGATTTTGAAAGAGGAGAAGAGGGGGCAGGACGTTTGAGGAGTTTCTTGGTGGTGACAGTGGGGACGGTAGGAGGAGGGGGAGAGGGACTCGGCAAACTGTTCTTTAGCATTTTGTAAGCCAGGGAGTCCCTTGGGTACATTGGGAAGTCAGGGAGAACTTGACTGTGGAGATCGGGAATAAGGTCAAGTAAAGGACCGAGATTCTCACCTCCAAACTGTTGGAAGAATAGAACGTCCTCAATGCGGCCAGGCAGATCTTTGTAGTCATTCTTGTGCAGGCCGTGAATGATGAAACGTTCTATGATCTTCTCGTAGTTTCTTGTTTTCACAACATCTTGCTTAACATGAGGAAGCTCCATACGTTCCCTGATCAACATGTACAACGTTCTGGGCTTCTTGTTGATGAAGTCCACTAGAGATTCGTTGAGAGCTAAGGGTTTTGGTTTCTCAATTGTGTTGGACTTCACCAACCTTCTTCTCTTCCCGCCGGTAGAGGATCCGGCCACGTTCAACTGTCTTTGAGACATTTTCTGGTGAGTTTTTAGTGAGAGAAAGTTGCCGGAAAGCTAGAAAGAAGTCAGAGCCTGAACTGAGCAGAGAAGTGGTTGAGAATAATAAATGAACGAGAGCGACTATTATGGCCTTATATAGAGGAAGCGGTGGCACAAACTGTAATTACCACTGTTTTACTGTGCGACACATGGCAAAACTTCCCCCTTAAGCATTGAGCAAAATCAACGGTCATTGTTCAAACTTTCAAATATTCAAATTTCTGACTCTTCAACTCCTTCTCGAAACTGAACTGGCGTTCTCGCTTTCACACCATGGCGTTCTCTCATTTGAGAACCAATTCAACCGTCCCTGTGATTACCTTGCGAACCATTTGAGAATCAAGCAAGTACGTCCCGTAAAAGAAAATATGAAGCTCATAGGACGCTTTTGCAGAGTTCTCGGCTAGGGTAAGCTTAGAGTTCCCATCATTTCGGCTTATAATGAGGGTTGGGTGATCAGGGATACTCTTTTCAGGACAAAATAGAGAAATTTGAGTGGCGTTCCAAAGTAGTAAACATATGAAGTTTTAGACTAACGTCCTTGCAAATATGAATTCAATGCATAACAGTCCTTAAACACTTAGAATCTACCAAACATAGCCAATCATTGAGGGAATAGTAGAACGGGACTTGCTACTTAAAAGTTATCATCCCTAAAAGCAACCTAAGATGCTCATAGGGACGTCTATCAAGCGCCTTAGTGAAAATATCAGCTATTTGGTCTTCAGTCCTTACATGCTCCATACTAATGAGTCCTAGTTCAACATTATCACGCAAGAAATGATGCCTTATATGAATATGCTTTGTGCGTGAATGAAAAACAGGATTCTTAGAAATTTCAATAGCACTAGTGTTATCACACCGAATGGGAATATTTTCAAGATTGATACCGTAGTCCTCCTGTTGATATTTGATCCAGATGACTTGTGAACAGCACGAGGTAGCAGCAACGTACTCAGCTTCCACAGTTGAAAGCGCCACAGAGTTCTGTTTCTTAGATCCCCAGGAGACTAAGCATGAACAAAGGTACTATGCCATTCCGGAAGTGCTTTTTCTATCAATCACATGACCAGCATAATCAGCGTCCGAGTAGCCAACAAGCTTGAAGGACGTCTTCCTAGGGTACCAAAGACAAAGATCGTCGCGTCCTTTGAGGTAGCGAAAGATCCTCTTAACTTCTTGCATGTGGGACTCCTTGGATTCGCCTGGAAGCGTGCACACAAGCAAACGGCAAACATAATGTCGGGACGGCTTGCGGTCAAGTAGAGCAAAGAACCAATCATTCCTCTGTAAAGATTCCGATCAACGTCCTTTCCCTGTTCATCTGCGTAAAGATGCGAATTTGGAGAACAAGGGGTTGCAACAGGTTTGGACGTGTTCATCCCGTACTTCTCAAGCATTTCACGGACGTATTTTTGTTGGTGAATGCGCGTCCCTTCCTTGAGTTGGTTTATTTGAAGTCCCAAGAAGAAATTGAGTTCTCCAATGAGGGACATTTCAAATTCACTACTCATTAAGGACTTGAACTCATCTACAAGTTTCATATTAGTGCTACCAAAAACAATATCATCAACATAAACTTGGGCAATTAAAATGTCCTTGTGAACTTTCTTTATGAACAAAGTTTATCAATTGAACCTCTAGAGTACCCATGAGACAAAAGAAAGGATGCAAACCTGTCGTACCACGCACGAGGGGCTTGCTTGAGTCCATAGAGTGCTTTGTCCAAGTAGTACACATGGTTCGGGTGAGAGGCGTCCTCGAAACCAAGCGGTTGAGCAACGTACACTTCCTCCTTCAATTTTCCATTGAGGAATGCGGTCTTGACGTCCATCTAAAATAACTTGAATCCTTTGTGAGCAGCGAAGGCAATAAGGAGACGAACGGCCTCAATTCTAGCAACAGGAGCAAAGGTCTCATCATAGTCTATGCCTTCCTCTTGCTTAAATCCTTGAGCCACCAGTCTTGCCTTGTTCCTTGACACACGTCCACTTTCATCAAGCTTATTTCTGAACACCCAGCGCGTCCCTATGATGTTTTTGCCTTTGGGACGAGAGACGAGGGTCCACACTTTGTTCCTTTCAAACTGGTTGAGTTCTTCTTGCATCGCTTGAATCCAGTCAGCGTCCTAGAGTGCTTCTTTGATATTCTTCGGTTCCACCATAGAGACAAATGCATTGAACGCACAGAAAGCTAAATTTGCACTCTGGGACTTGCTTGCAGCTGATCTTGTTTGAACTCCTTGAGAAGGGTCTGAGACAATCTGGGATGTTGGGTGGTCCCTAGAGAAGCGGGACTCCCTTTGAAATAATTGAGCAAATCTCGGATCAATGTCTCCATCAGAATCATCACTATCATCTTGAGCATCATCGTCGGTGCGTTCCCCCTCAGAGAAAGCGTCCACACCTTGACGTTGCTCACCTTGTAGACTTGATTCAGCCATATCCCGTTGAACTGGAGATTCACTACGAGATGGAACTCCCTGAACAACACTAGGAACTTTCACTGAGACTTCTTCAGGATTTGGAGCAGCGTCCTTAGGAACATAGTATTTTCCAGAGGACCTATCTTCAGCTTCGTCTTCAGAGTCGTCCTGCTGTTGCAACGAGGAGCGTTCTTTCTTACTTGATTTTTCTTTGTGAGAAGAGCTCTCCTTGAACACAACATGAATACTCTCTTCAAGCTTTAGAGTCCTTTTGTTGAAAACTCTATATGCTTTGCTGGTGAGAGAGTATCCAAGAAATATGGCATCATCACTCCTTGCATCAAACTTTCCAAGTTTCTCTTTATCATTGTTGTGAACGAAACACTTGCAACCAAAGACTCTGAGATAATCAATGCGAGGCTTCTTTCCGTTCAACAACTCATAAGATGTCTTCTTCAGCAATGGACGGATCATGGCACGATTGATTATGTAGCATGCTGTAGCAATAGCTTCCGCCCAGAAGTACTTGGGGACGCTATTAGCTAAAAGCATTGTTCTTGCCATATCCTCCAGCGTCCTGTTCTTTCTTTCCACAACTCCATTTTGTTGAGGAGTCCTTGGAGCTGAGAAGTTGTGCGAGACACATGTTGATCACAGTAAGCCAGGAACTCTGAATTATGAAATTCCGTCCCATGGTCTGATCTTATGGCTTTAAGAGGCGTCTCAAGGGCAACTTCCACTTGTTTGATGAAAACTTTGAACGCATTGAAACAATCTGCTTTGGACACCAAGAAAAGAACCCAAGTGAATCGAGAAAAATCATCTACAAGAACGTAAATGTACCTCTTTCCACCGTAGCTCAACGTCTTCATTAGTCCACAAAGATCCATATGGAGAAGTTCCAAAGGCTTCTTTGTACTTACTTCATTCTTGGACTTGAAGGACGTTCTTGTTTGCTTCCCTTTGATACAGGCTTCGCACTGTTCAACTGTCTCAGGATCAATTCGGGGAAGTCCTTTCACAAGATTTCTTTGATGTAGCTTAAGGATTGTGCTAGGTCCAGCATGTCCAAGTCGGCGATGCCAAAGATCAGCGTCCTTCTTTGAAGCAGATAAACACAATTCTGACTTAGGCTTGAACTCTTGATTGAAGATGTAGACATTGTTTTGGCGTACTCCTTTGAGACGACTTTGTTGGACTTCTTGTTGATGACGAGGCACTCCTTTGATTCAAATGTGACTAGGTTCTCACCTTGGTCACACATTTGAGAGATGCTAAGAAGATTGAAGCCAAGTCATTCAACAAGACTCACATTAGTTGCTTTGATGGACGGGTTAAGAATGGCAGTTCCTGTTCCTTTGATCTTTCCTTTGCCCTTATTGCCAAACGAGACAGTTCCTCCCGTGGCACTGTTCTGGATAGAAGTGAGATGGATCTGGCTTCCTGTCATATGATTTGAGGCGCCACTATCAATGATCCATGGGCGTCCCCTCACCTCCACCTGCCAAAACAAGGTTAGTTTTTGGCGACCCAGGCAAGGTGTTCCTTACCTGGCTCATTACAAAATTAGAACTCTGGTTATGGCATAAAATCATTAATATTAACATCATTAGAAATGGCATTCTTGCGGAAAGAACTCCTAGAACGTCTAGGATGCCTAAGATTAGCTTTGGGAACAGACTTAACATTCTCATTGTTAGTCCTAGCAGTTTTGCCACTTGCAATATCTTGTTTTAGTTTCACACAGTCATATTTGAAGTGGTCTCCTTGTCCACAGTACCAACACGTCCTATAGTAAGTACCGAGGTAGTACTTCTTGTTGGGACGTTGGATTTTGTTTTGCTTCATCTTTTGGGGATCACACAGTTTTGAACCGTCCCCTTTTGCAATTTTCTTATAAATTTTATGACTGGTGGAATTGGTATAGTAGTCCTCTTGTCCTTTTTCTCCACTTTCTAGGATCCTAATTCTTTCAAGAAGATTCTTGGTTTTCTCCCGTTCAAGTTCAAGTTCTGATGTTTTGCTTGCTTCAAAGTCACTAGGGAGAGAGTTCCTAGTGTCAGACTCATAGCCTAGACCTCTTTTGGCTGGGACAAAAACTATGGGTTTGACTTCCTCAACTATGGGACTCTTTCCCAACACTTTCACTTCTTCTCTAAGCTTAGCGTTCTCAAGTTTGAGACACATTACTTCAGTTTTTAGAGACTTAGATTCTTCATATGAGGACTCTAGTTGAACGGTCATGGAACTACAGTTTTTACATTCAACTACAATATTCTCATTCTCAAGTTCAAGTTCATCCATTCTATGTTGCATGACAACACTTTCTTCCATGATTTTTCCAATAAGTTTAATGAGCTTGGATTTGGAACAATTTTCTAAAGAACTCCTCATAGATTCACGGGTTACCTCATTTTAAGATCTCGGAACGTTCTCCTCAACAATTGTGACGTCCTCCATAGCCATGTACGCCACTTGTTCATCAGGTTCTTCTTTATCATCATCAGAAGAAGAACTCCCATTGTCCCATGCAGAGGCGAACGCTCAAATGAGGGCTTTTGTCTTCATTTCCTTTGAAGACATTCCCGTTGTACACTTTTTAGCAAAGTGCCCTTTCTTGTTACACTTGTAACATGTGAGTTCCTTCATTTCTGCCTCAGTGTACTTGCGACTTTCCTTCTTGGGCATCTTGTGTTTGTTGAAATATTTGTTCCTTATGCCAAAAGCACGGAGAACTTTGTTAAAGAGAGCAAGTTCTTCCTCTTCATCAAGTTGTTCCTTAGTCTTGCTTTCTTTCTCCTTTAAGGCTTGAACGTGCATCTTTTCGCGGTTCTCATTCTTGTTGGCTTCCACCATTAAAGAAATTTCTCGTTGACGACGAATATAATCAGCGTACTCTGGAGTTGTGGACGCCAAAGCAAGATCAGTTTGAGGATTCTGTCCTAGTTGAGCCATATCAGAGATCCTTCTTTCTTCGTACTGCCTGAGCTTCCCATAGATTTCTTCCATATCTAGAGTTTTGTTGGCTATATTCTCTTTGAACGTTGTCCTGTCAAAATTCCAGACTCCAGTCAACCCATCAATGACCACTTGAACTCTATTCCTCATGGAGATTTCTGTTTCTGGGATGCCCAGGTTCCTCATCTTGGTGACAAGGGCCTCAAAACGGTACGAGTAGTCATTCACCGTTTCATTTGGCAGGATACTGAAAGAATAGAACTCCTTCTTGATTTTCAGCTGGACGTCCTCCTTCATTTCAGTTGTTCCTACATGGAACTTCTCAAGAGCTTCCCACTATTGTTTAGCTGTTGGCAAGTTGCTAACTAGAGTGGCGTCCCTTTCACATAGAGACGCTTGAAGGAAACAAATAGCTTTTGTGTTAGTTTCCATCAACTTGAACTCGTCAGGACCCCACTCGTCCTCCTTATCAGCTTTGTCAGCGGGTACCTTGAGATCTCCCTTCATAATGACCTTTCAGCATTGATAATTTTGACTTCTGCAGAAATTTTCAAACCTTGTCTTCCAACGGTTGAAGTTGCCGTCCGTCAGGCGCGGAGGCTTCACAAAAGAGATTCCAATGGGTTCCATGTCCAATTGTTGGATCGTTAGTACTGGGGGACGTCCTTTACTTTGGATAAAGGCGTCCTTTGGTTAGGCGTCCCTACGAGGAGTAGGGGCGTCCTTGAGTATTGCAGCGGAAATAACGTACTAAACAGGTAAGTAATGAACGCAATGAATTATAGAGGAACCACTCAAGACCAAGTAGTCCTTGAGTGTAAACCTCTACCTCCTTGGAGGATTTTTGAATAGTTCTTTCCTTTATATTGAACGTTCTTACAGTTGTACTGGCGAGTCTTTACAGTTCTCCGACACTTAGCTTTTCCCTAAGTTCACTTGTAAAGAACTCCTTTGAGCCTACAACTTAAGCTATAGTTCAATCTACCAAAGGACTCTATTCCTACGTTCTGCAGTACTTTGCAGAACTCTCTTTCTCTTTTTGGGTTTTCTGGTTACAAACTGTTTTGTGGTTTGGGTACAAAATCTAACTCGATCTAACACAAGTCCTAGCACTGTTCTTGAGTTCTTGAGTTAGTTCTTCGTGTTGTTGAGTGAGCCGCTTTCCTCTGATTCTCTCTGAATATTCTCTGAAAGCGTTAGCGTCACAATAAATGCCTTGGGCTATTTATAGGACTTGGGAAGGGCGTCATTCTCATTATGACGATCATGCCCTTCAGGTACGTGGCTACAGGATCTTCCTCTACGAGTATGGCGGTGATGAGGAAGCTTCCTGTATCCAGTTGTGTGTGATGAACTCCGCTACAGGATCAGCCGCCACGTGTTGATGAACTCTACTACAGGATCGTCCGCCACGTAGTGTTGGACTCTGCTACAGGATCGGTCTCCACGTGTCCTTGGATGATCAAACATTGTCGAGTGATGTCATCCTGTCGGCTAGTGAGTAAGGACTCCTTTCTTGCGTTTCTACTTGCTTGGGACTCCGTCCTTGTTCAAGTAGTCTCTTGCTGGTCCTTACTTCCTGTTAGCTGGCGTCCCTTAGCCTAAAGAACGTTCACACACTTGTTGTCCTTTGTTAATTGGCGTTCCTGAACACTTGGACAAATTTATTAGAATCAAAGTGAGTTTGTCATATCAAAACTAAGGGACGGTTTGTGTGGGCACACTACCAAGTAAGCAGGCGTCCTTGATAGCGTCCCAACAGTTTCGAAACAATGCAAAAGAAACAATTTTTCTTCTTCTTGGTAACAAATAATTTCGTTTCTACGCTCTTTTTTTATAATAACTATTTTACCTTGTAGTTGATCAAATTTCAAAGGATAGCATTGATATACCTTTATATATGATTTCCAACTATACCATGTTAAGAAAATCTTTTACTCTGACTCTCTCTTTTCTTTATACGATATTGGATTAGTAAACTTATTTAGAATGGAAATTACTTTGGAGGATGTCACTTATGTTACACATACTTGGAAATAGGGTATGACATATATTAGCTCAAATATAGGAGTTCAGCAACACATAAGCGGTTTAAACACTTGGGGCATATCCCATTGATTTAAGACTTGAGCTAAGGTTTATTGAGGAAGAGAATGCTTAATCCAATTATTTTATTTTGGTTACGGTGATTAGTATTGATGTCTCTCATTTTGGTGGTGTTTTAGTGGTTAATTTCCTTTGTAAATATGTGTTTTTCTTCCCTTTTCTTGTATGTTTTGTCCCTTTTTAGCTTAGTTCCCGGTTTTCCACAAGATTCGGAGACTACTCAAGTTTGTTGTGTTTTGTAGGAAAAATGGCGTAGAAGAGGACGTTTTGAAGAAGTTTCCGAAGAGGAGTCAAGCTCGGGAGCTAAGGAGCGGAAGATCCATGCAAAGAATGAAGAGGAGCTCAAGGAATACCAAGAAGAGAAGAGGACCGAGGCCCAGGATCGAGTTTACACCAAATCGGGTCCGAGATCGAGAACCAGAGTATAAGACCGATGTACCCAGACGTCGGGCCCGAGGTTGCCCCGTGTCGGTCCGAGTCGGCGATTGAGAAGATTAGGCTCCAAGGCACAATGTTGTGATCTTCCAATTTTGCCCATCTTCTAAATTGGGAATTCCTTGGTCCCCAATCCATGAGAGGCTATAATTAGAGGTGATTAGAGAGCATTAAGGATGTTTTGATAGACAACACACCAAATCACTCTCAAAGGCTCAAGGGAAGACTTGGAGAGCAAGGAGAAGAGAGGAGGAGGAGAAGAGAGAGAATCGGTGGACCTAGGGAGGAGATTAGTGAGTTTTGAACTTGTTTATCTTTGGTTTTAGTAGAATTTGGATTTGGATATTGTGAACCTTTCGATTTGAATGCAATTTGAGTTGGATTTAAGTTTTATGATTGAGATTTGCTTGCTTTGCCATTTGATTGCTTTTTACTCTTATCTTATGGAGTAGATTCCATAGTCTTGGGCTATGGGGGAATCCCCTAGCTAGGATTGGGTGTGAACCCCCAATTCCATAGCCTTTGAGTGCTTGATCTATGAATCCTCTCTACACTAAGCTTCAATTCTCTTGTGGAGACAAGGGACCTAGGGCTTGTGATTGGTAAGAGTAAGCGAGAGCAATCTCAGACCCAATCACTAGACCTAGCATCGAAGGAGAGTGAAAACTCCCTTAGGTCGAAGTGTAGAGTGGGGGGATCGAAGGCTAGCAACCTCGATCTCACAAGGATCAACACTTATTGGTTGAATTGGAGTGGAATTACCCAAGTCTAGTTAGGGAAGGAACCCAAAAACCCAAGACCGATCTACTATTTTGCCTAAATCGAGTTACCAGTACATCGGGCCCGACATTGAGTGAAGTCGGTCCCGGCCAATCAACCTCGATCCACCCTCGGACCGAAGTGACTAGTGTCGGTCTGAGGTGTTCTCTTTCGTTTTCCTTCATTTTTGCCTTTCTTTTACCCCTTTTAGTCTTTTTGGTACACTCAACACACGATCTCCCGTGTGTTCGACACCCTACCTCTTTACTACAAGTGAGGTTCGGTTTATAAATTTAAATTTTGACCACCCACACCCGGACCGATCAAGTATATTAGCACTTGGCTACTGTATAAACGACCTTATCACTCCGACGATGATTCACTCAAGATCATTTCAATCAGTGCAGTTTAGGCTAAGGTGTGATTGGATTTGATGAATTTATTCTCTAGTGGAGTCCAGCCCACTTATGAAAACGACGAATCCTTTGAGTCTTAGTGGACACCTTTGGTCCTGCATACTCTAATAGTTGATTGAACTTGGTGCCTCTCCCTAGTACAATCAATCGCTCAACTTTCGGGTATAGAAGCTTCTCTTGCTTCTTGTACCTCATGGACTCGGAGAGGTAGCGAGACATCAACTTGCTCTTGGACATGTCCCAACTTAGCATCGAGAGATCAGACAATCAAGAGTTCTCCCACCACTCACTAGCTTCATCCCTTAATTGGAGGGTTGTGATGTGCACCTTCTTAGCTTTAGTGCATTGAACATTCCTCAACAACCTCTCGATATGAGTGAACTAATAGGAAACTTTAGCTAGATCTCCTTAACCGCTATAAGTTTCCGGCTTCAGCAAGGTGAAGTCTTAGGCGCTTTAGAATAGTTTGACCCATCACCTTGGGCATGATTCTCATTCTCCCTTCTGTCCATAGGTGGGTCGGCTCTAATGACGTTGGGTTGAGCGGGCGAAATTGGAGGATTTGCTGCTTGTATCATTTGTTGAAACATTTCCCTTATAGCCTCTAGGGTTGCAGCATCAAGTGTTATCGCTCAAGCGGGATCTGGTCCATGGTTGTCCCCTTGGCCTCCAGTCCTAGACTCAACCTCGTCTTGTCTGCCCTGATGGGTGAGGTTGATTAGAAGGAATCGTTTATTGGTTCATCGAGTGTTAACCAGCTGAATGAATGACAAATGTTTCCATCCAATTATCATGTGTGTAAGGAAATGCGTAGACACATTTTAAAATGGAGGTGATCATTATATTAAACGGTCATCACGCAAGCCGCACGTACAGGGAAAAAGATGGTTACACTTAATACGAGGAAACTTGAACGACCTTACAACGGCCCGACTACTCATGCCATACAAAAGGAATAGTCGACAGTTTAAGTGGCTTCCTAGAGCTACACACTCATAATGGTACATGAAGGGAAAAATCTAGGATGGATGGGACGGAGGGTAGCAGTACATGTCCAAGAATTTCGGACAAAATATATTGCCATTTAGGACCTCATCTCCATCGTCCAATAACCACCTGGCTTGCTCAAGGTTGCGGTTGATAATGTCGATAGACCGCTGCTCGTTAGCTATAGCGATTTCGTGGTTGTTGATTTGCCGACGATGGTGATGGAGAGATTCCTTCCATGCTTTCTTACGCTGAAGAAGCAATTGTCTCCTTACATAGAGGCGTGTAGGAAGAATAGGTCCAACTTCGGACATGCGCTCCCATGTGTGTGGTGCTTCGGAGTTACGATCCACTTGATCACATACCATTTTATACGTGAGTTCTAGTGAACTTTCCAGAGGGTGCAAGTTCAAATCAGGCAAGGAGGGGTTTTCTTCGCGCCCTTGTTCTTCGGACGCCACCTCCTCCCTAGCTATTACCTCGGGATTCCCATCTCTAGGGTATCTATTTGCCTCGAGGTCATTGAAAAGATTTTCCAGCCCATACTCTTCAGGGTCAGAAAGAGTAAAATCCCATTCATCTTCTAACAGTTCATCTATCTCTAGCTCGGGGTATGCATATGCTCCTTCACCAGCTTCCCAATCGACATTAAAGTCTGGCATCAACGAATCCTTATAAGGCTCCATTGGTCGATCGTCAGAGCCTTCAAGCTGAGTTGGAGGAGTTCTAGGTGTACTCCCCTTTTGGTGAGAAGCATATCCGTTGTAACGGTGCATCTTCCGAAAGATGGTTTTGGAGGGTTAGGACACGTTTATTTGCAAATCTATATGCAAGGTTGTTGGGACGCTATCAAGGACGCTTGCGTACTTGTTAGTGTTCCACACAACCGTCCCTTAGTTTTGATATGACAAACTCACTTTGATTCTAATAAAGTTGTCCAAGTGTTCAGGAACGCTAGTGATCAAAAGGACAACAAGTGTGTATGGGCGTCCCACAAGCTTAGGGACGCCAGCTAACAGGAAGTAAGGACCAGCAAGAGACTACCTGAGCAAGGACAAAGTCCCAAGCAAGTAGGAACGCAAGAAAGGAGTCCTTACTCTCTAGCCGACAGGATGACATCACTCGACAATGTTTGATCATCCAAGGACACGTGGAGACCGATCCTGTAGCAGAGTCCAACACTACATGGCGGACGATCCTGTAGCAAAGTTCATCAACACGTGGCGGCCGATCCTGTAGCGGAGTTCATCACACACAGCTGGATACAGGAAGCTTCCTCATCACCGCCATACTCGTGGAGGAAGATCCTGTAGCCACGTACCTCAAGGGCATGATCGTCAGAACGAGAATGACGCCCTTCCCAAGTCCTATAAATACCGCAAGGCATTTATTGTGACGCTAACGCTTTCAAGAGAATATTCAGAGAGAATCAGAGGAAAGTGACTCACTCAAGAACACGAAGAACTAACGCAAGAACTCAAGAACAGTGCTAGGACTTGTGTTAGATCGAGTGAGAATTGTAACCAAATCACAAAAACTGTTTGTATCAAGAAAACCCAAAAGAGAGAAAGAGAGTTCTGTGAAGTACTGCAGAACGTAGGAATAGAGTCCTTTGATAGATCGAACTCGCTTAAGTTGTAGGCTTAGAGGAGTCCTTTACTAGTGGACTTAGGGAAAAGCTAAGTGCCAGAGAACTGTAAAGACTCGCCAGTACAACTGTAAGGACGTTCAATATAAAGGAAAGAACTATTCAAAAATCCTCCAAGGAGGTAGAGGTTTACACTCAAGGACTACTTGGTCTTGAGTGGTTCCTCTATAATTCACTGTGTTCATTACTTACCTGTTTAGTACTTAATTTCCGCTGCACTTCTCAAGGACGCCCCTACTCCTCGTAGGGACGCCTACTCTAAGGACGCCTTTACCAAAGTAAAGGACGTCCCTCAGTACTAACGTCCCTCAGTAAAGGACGTTCAATATAAAGTAAAGGACGTCCCTCTAATACCAATTGTTGGAAGACAAGGTTCGCGAATTTCTGCAGAGGTCAAAATTATCAATGCTGGAAGGTCATTATGAAAGGAGATCTCAAGGTGCCCGCTGACAAAGCTGATAAGGAGGACGAGTGGGGTCCTGAGGAGTTCAAATTAATGGAAACCAACGCAAAAGCCATGTGTTTCCTTCAAGCATCCCTATGTGAAAGGGACGCCACTCGAGTTGGTAACTTGCCAACGGCTAAACAACAGTGGGACGCCCTAGAGAAGTTTCATGTAGGAACAGCTGAAATGAAAGAGGACGTCCAGCTGAAAATCAAGAAGGAGTTCTATGCTTTTACTATGTTGCCAAATGAATCTGTGAATGATTACTCGTACCGTTTTGAGGCCCTTGTCACCAACATGATGAACTTGGGCATTCCAGAAACAGAAATCTCCATGAGGAATAGAGTTCAAGTGGTCATTGATGGATTGACTGGAGTCTGGAACTTTGACAGGACAACGTTTAAGGAGAATACGGCCAACAAGACTCTAGATATGGAAGAAATCTATGGAAAGCTCAGACAGTACGAAGAAAGAAGAAAAATTGATATGGCTCAACTAGTAAACAACCCTCAAACTGATCTTGCTTTAGCGTCCACAACACCGGAGTACGCTGACTATATTCGTCGTCAACAAGAAATTTCTTTAATGGTGGAAGCTAACAAGAGTGAGAACCGCGAGAGGATGCGCGTTCAAGCCTTGAAGGAGAAGGAAAGCAAGACTAAGGAACAGCTTGAGGAAGAGGAAGAACTTGCTCTCTTCAACAAAGTTGTACGTGCCTTTGGCAAAAGGAACAAATATTTCAACAAACACAAGATGCCCAAGAAGGAAAGTCGCAAGTACACTGATGCAGAAATGAAGGAACTCACATGTTACAAGTGTAACAAGAAGGGACACTTTGCTAAAAAGTGTACAACAGGAATGTCTGCAAAAGATATGAAGACGAAAGCCCTTATTGGAGCGTTCACCTCTGCATGGGATAATGGGAGTTCTTCTTCTTCTGATGATGATGAAGAACTCGATGAGAAAGTGGCGTACATGGCTATGGAGGACGTCACAGTTGTTGAGGAGAACGTTCCGAAATCTGAAAATGAGGTAACTCGTGAATCTATGATGAGTTCTTTAGAACATTGTTCCAAATCTAAGCTCATTAAACTGATTGGAAAAATCATGGAAGAACTTGAACTTGAAAATGAGAATATTGTTGTTGAATGTGAAAACTGTAGTTCCATGACCGTTCAACTAGAGTCCTCATATGAAGAATCTAAATCTCTAAAAACTGAAGTAATGTGTCTCAAACTTGAGAACGCTAAGCTTAGAGAAGAAGTGAAAACGTTGGGAAAGAGTCTCATAGTTGAGGAAGTCAAGCCAATAGTCTTTGTCCCAGCCAAAAGAGGACTAGGCTATGAGTCTGAACCCAGGAACTCTCTCCCTAGTGACTTCGAGGCTAGCAAAACCTCAGAACTAGAACTTGAACGTGAGAAAACCAAGAATCTTCTTGAAAGAATTAGAGTTCTAGAAAGTGGAGAAATAGGACAAGAGGACTACTATACCAATTCC
Organism: Polygonum aviculare; assembly: GCA_934048045.1. Classification (NCBI taxonomy): domain Eukaryota; kingdom Viridiplantae; phylum Streptophyta; class Magnoliopsida; order Caryophyllales; family Polygonaceae; genus Polygonum; species Polygonum aviculare. Next base: position 18,496,169 of record OW204023.1, on the reverse strand, counting down.
ACTAGTCATAAAATTTATAAGAAAATTGCAAAAGGGGAAGGTTCAAAAGTTTGTGATCCCCAAAAGATGAAGCAAAACAAAATCCAACGTCCCAACAAGAAGTACTATCTTGGTACTTACTATAGGACGTGTTGGTACTGTGGACAAGGAGATCACTTCAAATATGATTGCTTAAAACTCAAAGAAGATGTTGAAAATGGAAAAGCTGCTAGGACTAACAAAGAAAATGTTAAGTCCGTTCCTAAGGCTAATCCTAGGCGTTTTAGACGCTCTAGGAACTCTTTCCGCAAGCATGCTATTTCAAATGATGTGAATATTAATGACTACATGCCAGAACCAGAGTTCTATTTCTATAACGAACCAGGTAAGGAACACCTTGCCTGGGTCGCCAAACACTAACTTTGTTATGGCAGGTGGAAGTGAGGGGACGCCCATGGATCATTGATAGTGGCGCCTCAAATCATATGACAGGATGCCAGATCCATCTCACTTCTTTCCAAAGTAGTGCCACGGGAGGAACTGTCTCGTTTGCCAACAAGGGCAAGGGAAAGATCAAGGGAACGGGAACTGCTATTCTTAACCCGTCCATCAAAGCAACCAACGTGAGTCTTGTTGAAGGACTTGGCTTCAATCTTCTTAGCGTCTCTCAAATGTGTGATCAATGTGAAAACCAAGTCACATTTGACTCAAAGGAGTGCCTCGTCATCAACAAGAAGTCCAACAAAGTAGTTCTCAAAGGAGTACGCCAAAACAATGTCTATATCTTCAATCAAGAGTTCAAACCCAAATCAGAATTGTGTCTATCTGCTTCAAAGAAGGACGCTGATCTCTGGCATCGCCGTCTTGGTCATGCTGGACCTAGTACAATCCTTAAGCTACACCAGAGAAATCTTTTGAAAGGACTTCCCCGAATTAATCCTGAGACAGTTGAACAGTGCGAAGCCTGTATCAAAGGGAAGCAAACAAGAACGTCTTTCAAGTCCAAGAATGAAGTAAGTACAAAGAAGCCTTTGGAACTTCTCCACATGGATCTTTGTGGACCAATGAAGACGCTGAGCTACGGTGGAAAAAGGTACATTTACGTTCTCGTAGATGATTTTTCTCGATTCACTTGGGTTCTTTTCTTGGTGTCCAAAGCAGATTGTTTCAATGCGTTCAAAGTCTTCATCAAAAAAGTGGAAGTTGCCCTTGAGACGCCTCTTAAAGCTATAAGATCAGACCATGGGACGGAATTCCAGAATTCAGAGTTCCTGGCCTACTGTGATCAACATGGTGTCTCACACAACTTCTCAGCTCCAAGGACTCCTCAACAAAATGCAGTTGTAGAAAGAAAGAACAGGACGCTAGAGGATATGGCAAGAACTATGCTTTTGGCAAATAGCGTTCCCAAGTACTTTTGGGCGGAAGCTATTGCTACAGCATGCTACATCATCAATCGTGCCATGATCCGTCCTTTGCTGAAGAAGACATCTTATGAGTTGTTGAATGGAAAGAAGCCTCGCCTTGACTATCTCAGAGTCTTTGGTTGCAAGTGTTTCGTTCACAATAATGATAAAGAGAAAGTTGGTAAATTTGATGCAAGAAGTGATGAAGCCATATTCCTTGGGTACTCCCTCACCAGCAAAGCATATAGAGTTTTCAACAAAAGGACTCTAAAACTTGAGGAGAGTATTCATGTTGTGTTCAAGGAGAGCTCTTCTCACAAAGAAAAATCAAGTAAGAAAGAACGCTCCTCGTCACAACAGCAGGACGACTCTGAAGACGAAGCTGAAGATTGGTCCTCTGGAAAATACTATGTTCCTAAGGACGCTACGCCAAATCCTGATGAAGTCTCAGTGGACGTTCCTAGTGTTGTTCAGGGAGTTCCATCTCGTAGTGAATCTCCAGTTCAACAGGATGTGGCTGAATCAAGTCAACAAGGTGAGCAAAGTCAAGGTGTGGACGCTCTCTTTGAGGGGGAACGCACTGAAGACGATGCTCAAAGTGATAGTAATAATTCTGATGGAGACATTGATCCAAGATTTACTCATTTGTTTCAAAGGGAGTCCCGCTTCTCCAGGGATCACCCAACTTCTCAAATTGTCTCAGATCCTTCTCAAGGCGTTCAAACAAGGTCAGCTGCAAGCAAGTCCCAAAGTGCAAATTTAGCCTTCTGTGCATTCAATGCCTTTGTCTCTATGGTGGATCCAAAGAACATCAAAGAAGCACTTCAGGACGCTGACTGGATTCAAGCAATGCAAGAAGAACTCAATCAGTTTGAAAGGAACAAAGTTTGGACCCTCGTCCCACGTCCCAAAGGGAAAAATATTATAGGGACGCGATGGGTGTTCAGAAATAAACTTGATGAGAGTGGACGTGTGTCAAGAAATAAGGCAAGACTGGTGGCTCAAGGATTCAAGCAAGAGGAAAGCATAGACTATGATGAGACCTTTGCTCCTGTTGCTAGAATTGAAGCTGTTCGTCTCCTTATTGCCTTCGCCGCTCACAAAGGATTCAAGTTATTTCAGATGGACGTCAAGACTGCCTTTCTCAATGGAAAGCTAAAGGAGGAAGTGTACGTTGCTCAGCCGCATGGCTTTGAGGACGCCTCTAACCCAGATCATGTGTACTACTTGAACAAAGCGCTATATGGACTCAAGCAAGCCCCTCGCGCATGGTACGACAGGTTTGCGTCCTTTCTTTTGTCTCATGGGTACACTAGAGGTTCAATTGATAAAACCTTGTTTATAAAGAAAGTTTACAAGGACATTTTGATTGCCCAAGTCTATGTTGATGATATAGTCTTTGGTAGTACTAACATGAAGCTTGTAGATGAGTTCAAGTCCTTAATGAGTAGTGAGTTTGAGATGTCCCTCATTGGAGAACTCAATTTCTTCTTGGGACTTCATATCAATCAACTCAAGGAAGGGACGCACATTCACCAACAAAAATATGTCCGTGAAATGCTTGAGAAGTACGGGATGAACACGTCCAAACCTGTTGCAACCCCATGTTCTTCAAACTCGCGTCTTTACGCAGATGAACAGGGAAAGGACGTTGATCAAAAACTTTACAGAGGGATGATTGGTTCTTTGCTCTATTTGACCGCAAGCCGTCCCGACATTATGTTTGCCGTTTGCTTGTGTGCACGCTTCCAGGCAAATCCAAAGGAGTCCCACATGCAAGAAGTCAAGAGGATCTTTCGCTATCTCAAAGGACGCGACGATCTTTGCCTTTGGTACCCCAGGAAGACGTCCTTCAAGCTTGTTGGCTACTCGGACGCTAATTATACGGGTCATGTAATTGATCTAAAAAGCACTTCAGGAATGGCGCAGTTCCTTGGTTAATGCTTAGTCTCTTGGGGATCTAAGAAACAGAACTCTGTGGCGCTTTCAACTGCGGAAGCCGAGTACGTTGCTGCTGCCTCGTGCTGTTCACAAGTTATCTGGATCAAATATCAACTAGAGGACTACGGTATGAATCTTGAAACTATTCCCATTCGTTGTAATAACACAAGTGCTATTGAAATTTCTAAGAATCCTGTTTTTCATTCACGCACAAAGCATATTCATATAAGGCATCATTTCTTGCGTGATAATGTTGAACTAGGACTCATTAGTATGGAGCATGTAAGGACTGAAGACCAAATAGCTGATATTTTCACTAAGGCGCTTGATAGACGTCCCTTTGAGCATCTCAGGTTGCTCTTGGGGATGATAACTTTTAAGTAGCAAGTCCCGTTCTACTATTCCCTCAATGATTGGCTATGTTTAGTAGATTCTAAGTGTTTAAGGACTGTTATGCATTGAATTCATATTTGCAAGGACGCTAGTCTAAAACTTTATGTGTTTGCTACTTTGGAACGCCATTCAAATTTTCTCTATTTTGTCTTGAAAAGAGTATCCCTGATCACCCAACCTTCATTATAAGCCGAAATGATGGGAACTCTAAGCTTACCCTAGCCGAGAACTTTGCAAAAGCGTCCTATAAGCTTCTTATTTTATTTTGCGGGACGTACTTGCTTTGTTCTCAAATGGTTCGAAAGGTGATCACTGGGACGGTTGTGTTGGTTATTGGTTTGCTTGAAGAAATTAAGTTCTTGCTGAGGTAATTTTGCCAAGTATGAGAGAACGCCATAGTGTGAAAGGGAGAACGCAAGCTCAGTGTTTGAGAAGCAGTTGAAGAGTCAGAAATTTGAATATTTGAAAGTTTGAACAGTGACCGTTGCGTTTGCTCAATGCCTAAGGGGGAAGTTTCGCCACGTGTCGAATAGTTAAACAGTGGTAATTACAGTTGTGCCACCGCTTCCTCTATATAAGGCCAGAACAGTCGCAATCGGATTTATTACGCTCAACCACTTTCTTGCTCTCAAATTTGCTCTGACTTCTCTCTAGAATTCCGGCAGCTTTCTCTCACTAAAATCTCACCTGAATCATGTCTCAACAACTAAAGAACGTGGCCGGATCTTCTACCGGCGGGAAGAGAAGAAAGCTGTTGAAGTCCCACTATATCGAGAAACCAAAACCCATCGTTCTTAATGAATCGCTGGTGGACTTCATCAACAGGAAGCCAAGAACCCTTTACAACTTAATAAGGGAATGCATGAACTTGCCAGAGATCAAGAATGATGCAACGAAGACTAAGAACTATGAAAGGTTCATCGAACACTTCGTCGTGCCAAGTCTTCACAAAACCAACTACAAGGACTTGCCAGGACGGATGGACGACGTTCTCTTCTTCTCTCAGTTTGGAGGTGAGAATCTGGGTCCTTTACTTGAACTTATACCCGACCTCCACAACGCCGTCCTTCCTGAATCCCCTATGTACCCAAGGGACTCCTTGGCCTTCCAAATGACCAAGAACCGTGTACCAAGTCCCTCTCCCCCTCCTCCCTCAATTCCCACCTTAACCACCAAAAATCTGCTGAAGCGTCCTGCCCCTTCCTCTCCCCTCTCAAATTCTTCCCAACCCTTCTCCACTTCAAAACCATCGGAGATTGTAGATAAATTTCCTTCCCACTTAAAGGAGGGACGCTCCAAGAAAGTACACGACCCTAGGCCCCTCAAAAAGGCCAAGACTTCTAGCGTCCCATCCTCCAAACCCCCCACAAAAAGGCCTTCCAACCTGTCCAAGGAATCCACTCCTCCCCCGTCCCCTCAACCATCAACGCAAAATGCTATAATCCCCTTTCCTCCCCCAACCCTCTCCCCTCTAAACTTGGCCAACTTTCCTTCTGCTCCCGCCCATATCTCTCCACCAAAGGACCCCGAGACCCCCAGATCTCGCCGTCCCTCATCTGAAAGTGGACCAGAGGACGGTGAGCAACGTCCAGCACTAGAGCACACGTTCAGACGTCGCAAAGCCGGCGAATCACCAAAATTGCTCCTGGTCCAAACTGCCCCAGAGCCTGAGCACATCTCCTCCTCTTCATCCTCTAGCTCATCTGAGAGCAACAGAGGAACGCCTCAAGCCACTGCTGAAGGAGTTTCCCCTATCATTGACGTTGTTGGGGACTCCGACGACGAGGCTGAAGGAGTTGAGAATGCTCCCGCTGAAACACAAGTAGCTGAGGACGCTGGCGAGCACCAGGTACCTCAAAAGGACGCCGAGCCAACCCTTTCTGAAGAGCTCGAGCGTGATGCTCAGGAAGTCCCTCCCTACAACCAATCCCTTCACATCCTCAATCCCTTTCAAGCTCCACAAGAAAACCCCTCCCCCACAATCCAAACAGAATCCCATCAAGTCCCGGTGGACGCTGAGCCAACAACAACAGAAAATCAGACAGAGGCTCAGAACGCCGAGGGCACGTCCCAGGGTCAGACCTCAGGTGCCGCTCAAGCCACAGCTGGTGGCGATGCAGAAAAAGAACAAGGCACAGAGGGCACTCCTTCGAAGGACGCTTCTGACAATGACTCGGAGAAAGGTGAGGATGAGTCAGATTATGATGAGGACTCTGAGTCCCCCAAGGGCAAGCGCAAAAGGAAGAACGCTGATGTGCCCGTTAAAGTCCTTAGCCCTCTCATTTACTCTGAAGAGTGGCTAGCCTCCTTCGACGATGACTCAGTTCAGGAGTTTCTTGATCTTCTGAGATTTCAAGGATGGCAGAACGTTGGACCAGCGCCGACCATTGTTGACAAAGAACAGGTCAAGGCGTTCTACATGGATTTGCGCTACAAGGCAAAATATGGCTCCCTTCACTTCAAAATTGAAGATGAGAAAGATTCAGTGACAGAACGCCAAATGCGCTCCTTCCTTGGTCTTAGTCCACGCAAGCCACCGTCCGATGCTCTTAGCTCACTCCCTGAAGGCGGCTTTGAAACGACAGATCAAGAACTGCCGCTGGTTGAGCACATTTTTCAGGGAAAAAGGCCGATGGGACTCGACAGGGTAGCTCTCGTTCTGAGCAAAGTTGGCGCAATCATTCACTACTTCATCTGCCGCGCCATTCTTCCAAGGCAGGAAAAGCGTTCAATTGTGCAAGCACATGACATTATTCTGATTGACGCTATCCTAGAACGCCGCCCAATCAACTTAGCCAGAATTGCAATGCAACACATGGCCAAGTGTGGAAGGAAGAGGCATGCCTTGCCATACCTTGGAGTAGTGAAAGCAATCTTGCAGTCCCAGGACGCTTATGATGAAAGCCGTCCCTCTGAAGAACTTGGCTTAAAATGGAATGCCAAGAAGGGACTTGTTGAGATAAGGCATAATGAAGAGCTCCCGTCCGTTCTGAAACAGTTAGAAGCTGAGCCGCAGGAAGCTAGACTGAAAGCTGAGGAAGAACGCTTAGCTGCTGAAGCTGAGGCCGCAAAGTTTAATTCTACGCCTCAAGAGCTCCCTCAGGACCAAGAGCCCGCAGTAGATCTTGAAACTCTTGATCAAATGCTCTTAGGGACTTCTCCTCCAACTCTTCAAATGGACGCTCCTTCATCGAGTACAGGTCCTCTGCCCCGTTCTGCCCCTGCAAATATAGCTCAACATCCTCCAACAGAACTCATGGGTGCAATTATGGACAATCAGTGCCTAATCTTCTCTACCTTAAAGGACTTATCTTCTGCGTTCTCCAAGGCTGTTGAACTTCAAGAAAAATTGCTCCAGTTTTATCAAGATCAGCAACGTTCTCAATGATTGCAACCACCCCTTTAATCCCCTATCATTTTGCCTTTGCTTCTTTTGAACTTCAAACATTATGACCGAGGTCTGTAATAACTCTAATTTTGTTTGAATGGCCGTTCCACTGTTTGCTTGCATGTGTTTGTTTAAGCGTTCCACTGCCTTTAGTTATGTGTTTGTGCTAACGTCCTTATCACTTGTTATCCTTTTCGATGATGCCAAAAGGGGGAAGTGTAGTTTTGCAGAGATGCGCTATAAAATAGTTATCTAGAATAAGCAAGTGTTAAGGGGGAACTATTATGTGAAAAGTCTAAGGAACGCCCATGCTAGAATAAAAGAGGACCCTTAGAAATTTTTCTAGGACGCAACTCTCTCCCTAAAATCCAAATGTTAAAGAATCAAAGAGTGAAAACTTGTGCTTACTGAAATTTTCTCTAAGTATTAGAGGACGCTTCTAAGTTTTCATGCATGCCAGGTTCCAATGTTAAAACTATTCTGCAAAAGAGTTTATCATCATCAAAAAGGGGGAAATTGTTGGGACGCTATCAAGAACGCTTGCGTACTTGTTAGTGTCCCACACAATCGTCCCTTAGTTTTGATATGACAAACTCACTTTGATTCTAATAAAGTTGTCCAAGTGTTCAGGAACGCTAGTGATCAAAAGGACAACAAGTGTGTATGGGCGTCCCACAAGCTTAGGGACGCCAGCTAACAGGAAGTAAGGACCAGCAAGAGACTACCTGAGCAAGGACAAAGTCCCAAGCAAGTAGGAACGCAAGAAAGGAGTCCTTACTCTCTAGCCGACAGGATGACATCACTCGACAATGTTTGATCATCCAAGGACACGTGGAGACCGATCCTGTAGCAGAGTCCAACACTACATGGCGGACGATCCTGTAGCAAAGTTCATCAACACGTGGCGGCCGATCCTGTAGCGGAGTTCATCACACACAGCTGGATACAGGAAGCTTCCTCATCACCGCCATACTCGTGGAGGAAGATCCTGTAGCCACGTACCTCAAGGGCATGATTGTCAGAACGAGAATGACGCCCTTCCCAAGTCCTATAAATACCGCAAGGCATTTATTGTGACGCTAACGCTTTCAAGAGAATATTCAGAGAGAATCAGAGGAAAGCGACTCACTCAAGAACACGAAGAACTGACGCAAGAACTCAAGAACAGTGCTAGGACTTGTGTTAGATCGAGTGAGAATTGTAACCAAATCACAAAAACTGTTTGTATCAAGAAAACCCAAAAGAGAGAAAGAGAGTTCTGTGAAGTACTGCAGAACGTAGGAATAGAGTCCTTTGATAGATCGAACTCACTTAAGTTGTAGGCTTAGAGGAGTCCTTTACTAGTGGACTTAGGGAAAAGCTAAGTGTCAGAGAACTGTAAAGACTCGCCAGTACAACTGTAAGGACGTTCAATATAAAGGAAAGAACTATTCAAAAATCCTCCAAGGAGGTAGAGGTTTACACTCAAGGACTACTTGGTCTTGAGTGGTTCCTCTATAATTCACTGTGTTCATTACTTACCTGTTTAGTACTTAATTTCCGCTGCACTTCTCAAGGACGCCCCTACTCCTCGTAGGGACGCCTACTCTAAGGACGCCTTTACCAAAGTAAAGGACGTCCCTCAGTACTAACGATCCAACAAAGGTGAAGACGATCAGAAGGAAGTTTCAAATTTTTAAATCATAAAAATATTTGAGAAAACTTTAAATGATTAGAAACTTTCTTCAAGTGAGGACTCTAGTTGAATAGTCATTGTATTACAATTTTCACATTCAACCACAATGTTTTCATCTTCTAGTTCATCCATTCTTCTTTTCATGGCAAGACCTTCCTCCATGATTTTACCAATAAGCTTAAGGAGTTTTGGTTTTGAACATTTTTCTAATGAACGCATCATGGAATCATGAGTTACCTCTTGTTCATTGTCGGAGGCGTTCTCTTCAACAACTGGGGCGTCCTCCACTGCCATGTACGCCACTTGATCATCACGTTCCTCATCACTTGAACTGAGATCATCCCATGCAGCTGTACAAGCTCCAATAAGAGCTTTCTTCTTGTCCTTGGAGGACGTTCCCATGGTACATTTTTTGGCAAAATGTCCTTTCTTGTTGCATTTGTAGCATGTGAGTTCCTTCATTTCAGCTTCTGTGTATTTGGGACTCTCCTTTTTGTAAGACTTGTTCTTGCTACTATGCCTGTTTTTCTTGTTATAGTATTTGAGAGCCTTGTGAATAAGAGAGAGTTCCTCATCTGAGTCAATTTCTTCCTTTGACTTCCTTTCTTTCTCTTTGGGACGCAAGCTCTCAAGCTTTTCTTTGTTTTGCATTATCAATGCCAGGTCTCTTTGTCCACGCAGGTATTCAGCATACTCTGGTGTTGTGGACGCCAAAGCAAGATCAGTTTGAGGGTTCTTTCCTAGCTGGGCCATGTCAGTGATTCTACGTTCTTCGTATCCCCTGAGCTTCCCATAGATCTCTTCCATATCTAGAGTTTTGTTGGCCGTGTTTTCTTTGAAAGTTGTCCTATCAAAGTTCCAAACTCCAGTCAACCCATCGATAACTACTTGAACTCTGTTCCTCATGGAGATTTCTGTTTCTGGAACGCCCAGGTTCCTCATCTTGGTGACAAGGGCCTCAAAACGATACGAGTAGTCATTCACCGTTTCATTTGGCAGCATAGTAAAAGCATAGAACTCCTTTTTGATCTTCAGCTGGACGTCCTCTTTCATCTCTACAGTTCCCACATGAAATTTCTCAAGAGCTTCCCACTATTGTTTTGCGGTGGGGAGATTGCTAACTCTTGTAGCATCTCTCTCACAGAGGGACGCTTGAAGAAAACAAATAGCTTTTGCATTGGTTTCCATCAGCTTGAACTCATCAGGACCCCAATCGTCCTCTTTGTCAACTTTGTCAGCAGGAACTTTAAGATCACCTTTTCTGATAACATTCCAGCATTGATAATTTGTGCTTCTACAGAAGTTCTCAAACCTCGTTTTCCAGCGGTTGAAGTTGCCGTCCGTCAGACGCGGAGGCTTCACAAAAGAGATTCCAATAGGTTCCATGTCCATCTTTACCTGCAACTCAGTAAGAATCTAGAGCGCCCGCTCTGATACCAATTGTTGGATCGTTAGTACTGAGGGACGTCCTTTACTTTGGTAAAGGCGTCCTTAGATTAGGCGTCCCTACGAGGAGTAGGGGCGTCCTTGAGTAATGCAGCGGAAATTAATTACTAAACAGCTAAGTAATGAACGTAGAGAATTATAGAGGAACCACTCAAGACCAAGTAGTCCTTGAGTGTAAACCTCTACCTCCTTGGAGGATTTTTGAATAGTTCTTCCTTTATATTGAACGTTCTTACAGTTGTACTGGCGAGTCTTTACAGTTCTCTGGCACTTAGCTTTTCCCTAAGTCCACTAGTAAAGGACTCCTCTAAGCCTACAACTTAAGCAAGTTCAATCTGCTAAAGGACTCCTATCCCTGCGTTATGCAGTACTTCGCAGAACTCTCTTTCTCTTCTTTTGATTACAAACAGATTTGTGATTTGGTTTACAAGTCTCACTCGATCTAACTCAAAGATTTAGCACTGTTCTTGAGTTCTTGAGTTTGTTCTTTGTGTTCTTGAGTGAGTCGCTTTCTCTTTGATTCTCTCTGAATATTCTTGAAAAGCATTAAAGTCACAATAAATGCCTTGCGGTATTTATAGGACTTGGGAAGGGCGTCATTCACGTTCTGACGATCATGCCCTTCAGGTACGTGGCTACAGGATCTTCTTCCACGAGTTTGGCGGTGATGAGGAAGCTTCTTGTATCCAGCTGTGTGTGATGAACTCCGCTACAGGATCAGCCGCCACGTGTTGATGAACTCTGTAACATGATCGTCCACCACGTAGTGTTGGACTCCGCTACAGGATCGGTCTCCACGTGTCCTTGGATGATCAAACATTGTCGAGTGATGTCATCCTGTCGGCTAGTGAGTAAGGACTCCTTTCTTGCGTTCCTACTTGCTCAGGACTCCGTCCTTGCTCAAGTAGTCTCTTGCTCGTCCTTACTTCCTGTTAGCTAGCGTCCCTAAGCCTGTGGGACGTCCATACACACTTGTTGTCCTTTTGGTCACTAGCGTTCCTGAACACTTGGACAACTTTATTAGAATCAAAGTGAGTTTGTCATATCAAAACTTAAGGGACGGTTGTATGGAATACTACCAAGTACGCAAACGTCCTTGATAGCGTCCCAACAATTTCCCCCTTTTTGATGATGACAAACTCTTTTGCAGAATAGTTTTTACATTGGAACTTAGCATGCATGAAAACTTAAAAACTTCTTCTAACACTTAGAGAAATTTTAATAAGCACAAGTTTTCAATCTTTGATTCTCTAGCTTTTGGATTTAAAGGAGAGAGTCGCGTCCTAGAAAAGTTTCTAAACGTCCTCTTTTATTCTAGCATGAGCGTTCCTTAGACTTTTCACTTAATAGTTCCCCCTTAACACTTGCTTATTCTAGATAACTATTTTATAGCGCATCTCTGCAAAACTACACTTCCCCCTTTTGGCATCATCGAAAAGGATAACAAGTGATAAGGACGTTAGCACAAACACATAATTAAAAGCAGTGGAACGCTTAAACAAACACATGCAAGCAAACTGATGGATTGCCATTCAATCAAAAAAAGAGTTATTACAGACCAAAGGTCATAATTGTTTGAAATTCAAAAAGAAGCGAAGGCAAAATGATAGAGGATGAACGGGTAGTGGGCAATCACTGAGAACGGCTTTGGTCTTGGAAGAACTTGAGGAGTTGAGATTGAAGTTCTGCCGTCTTGGTGAGAGCCGCGGATAAGTCCTTGATAGCGGAGAAAACATGACATTGATTGTCCATGATTGCACCTAAGAGTTCCGCAGGAGGATGCTCAGAGATATTTGCTGGAGCAGATCGGAGCCTTGGTCCTGAACTGGAACAGGGAGCGTTCATTTGAGGATCTTGAGCAGGAGAAGGAGCCATGAGTATTTCATCAAGAGCGTTAAAATCTACAGCTGGCTCTTCTACTTGGGAGAACTCCTGTCGCAAGGCAGCCAGGCGTTCTGCTTCAGCATCAGCAGCCATGCGTTCTTCTGCTTCTTTTAACCTTCGCTCCTCAGCCTCGGCCTCTAACTGTTTGATCACTGATGGAAGCTCTTCATTGTGCCTGATTTAAACAAGGCCGTTCTTAGCATTCCATTTGAGACCAAGTTCTTCCTGAGGAGCACTGTCGTCGTAGGCGTTCTGAGACTGAAGGATGAGCTTGACCAGGCCAGGATAGGGCAGAGCATGTCTCTTCCTCCCACACTTAGCCATATGTTGCATAGCTATTCGTGCTAAGTTTATGGGGCGGCGTTCAAGGAAAGCGTCAACCAATATAATATCGTGTGTTTGCACGATTGAACGCTTTTCCTGCCTTGGAAGGACGGCGCGGCAAATAAAGTAGTGAGCGATTGCGCCAACCTTGCTCAAAACGTGAGCAACCCTGTCCAGTCCTAGTGGCCTCTTGCCCTGAAAAACGTGCTCTACCAGAGGCAGTTCCTCATCAGTTGTCTCAAAACCACCTTCAGGAAGAGAGCTTAGAGCGTCGGACGGGGGCTTTTGGGGGCTAAGTCCCATGAAGGCGCGGACCTGGCGTTCATTGACGGAAGCCTTCTCACCATCTATTTTGAAGTGGAGAGAGCCGTCTTTTGCCTTGTATCTCAAGTCCTTGTAGAACGCCTTCACCTGCTCTTTGTCCACCACAGTGGGCGCAGGCCCTACCTTCAGCCAGCCCTGGAAATGTAGAAGCTCAAGGAACTCCTGGACTTCAGCATCTTGGGCGAAGGAAGCAAGCCACTCTTCAGAGTACACAAGAGGGCTAAGGACTTTCACTAGGGGGCGATCGGGCTTTCTCTTGCGCTTGCCCTTGGGGGACTCAGAGTCCTCATTATCATCAGACTCGTCCTCAGAGTCATTATCAGAAGCGTCCTTGGAAGGAGCGTCCTCTGTGCCTTTATCCGTTTCAGCTTGACCACCAGATGTGGCTGGAGGGGCATCAGAGGTTTGACCCTGGGACGTGCCTTCGGCGTCCTGAGCTTCAGAAGTGTTTTCATGTGTGGGCTCAGCGTCCGCCAGGACTTGGATGGTTTCTGTTTGGATTGTGGGAGAGGGGTTCTCTTGTGGGGCTGGGGTGGGGTTGAGAATGGGGAGAGTTTGATTGTAAGGAGGGACCTCTTCAGCATCACGCTCGAGTTCTTCCGAGAGAGAAGGCTCGGCGTTCCCCAAAGCGACCTGGTGCAGACCAGCATCCTCCACTTGTGCAGAGGCATTCACCTCCTCTGCTTCATCATTGGAGTCCCCAGTGACATCGATGAAGGGGGAATCCTGAGCAGGGACGTCTTCCTCACTTCCAGATGAGCTTGACGAGGAAGAGGAGGAAGATGAGGAAGGAACGTGCTGAACTTGCACTGGCGCTTCCTTGGCCATTAACACCTTTGGTTTCTCGCCAGCTTTTCGGCGGCGGAAGGTGTGCTCGAGTGTGCGCGAGGCCTCCTCTGGTCCACTCTCTGAAGATGGACGACGGGACCGTGGAGTCTCGGGGTCCTTGGGGGGAGAGATGTGAGCCGGGGCGGAGGGGAAATGGGCCAAGTTAAGCGGGGACGGAGGAGGGAAGGGGATGATGGCATTTTGAGAGGATGGTTGAGGGGACGGGGGAGGATTTGGGAGTTGTTCGATTTGTATTTGAGGGGGAGTGGATTCCTTTGAGAGGTTGGAAGGCCGTTTTGTGGTGCCTGGCCTTTTAGAGGGAGGTTTGGAGGATGGAACGCTCGAGGTCTTGGCCTTTTTGAGGGGCCTTGGGTCGTGGACTTTCTTGGAGCGTCCCTCCTTTAAGTGAGGTGGACATTTGTCCACGATTTGTGTTGAATTTGAGGAGGTGGGTTTGGATGTTTTTGAGAGGGGAGAGGAAGGTGTAGGACGCTTGGATGGGAGAATTGATTTTGTGGAGATGGAGGGGACTTGAGGTGGTGGAGGAGAAGGACTTGGTGCACGGTTCTTGGTCATTTGGAAGGCCAAGGAGTCCTTTGGATACATAGGGAAATCAGGGAGGACGGCGTTGCGGAGGTCGGGCATGAGTTCAAGTAGAGGACCCAGATTCTCACCTCCAAACTGAGAGAAGAAGAGAACGTCGTCCATCCGTCCTGGCAAGTCCTTGTAGTTGGTTTTGTGAAGACTTGGCACGACGAAGCGTTCGATGAAGCGTTCGTAGTTCTTCGTCTTTGTAGCGTCCCTCTTAACCTCAGGAAGGACCATGCGTTCCCTTATTAGGTTGTAAAGGGTTCGCGGCTTCCTGTTTATGAAGTCCACCAAAGATTCGTTGAGGACAATTGGCTTTGGCTTCTCTATATAATGGGACTTCACAAGCTTTCGGCGCTTTCCGCCGGTAGAAGATCCGGTTACGTTCCTTTGTTGTTGAGACATGATTCTGATGAAAACTTAGAGAGAGAGTCACCGGAGTTCTAGAGAGAAGTCAGAGCTTGAACTGTGTTGAAAAGTGGTTGAGAGCAATAAATGAACGAGAGCGACTGTTCTGGCCTTATATAGAGGAAGCGGTGGCACAAATGGTAATTAACATTGTTTTACTGTGCGACACGTGGCAAAGCTTCCCCCTTAAGATTTGAGCACAAGCAACTGTCACTGTACACACTTTCAAAAGTTCAAATTTCTGACTCTTCAAATTCACCTGAAAAACTGAAATGCCGTTCTCCTCAATAGACACTGCGCGTTCTCTCAGACTTAGCAAAACTGTATCTCTTCAAGCTAACCAAAAACCAACTTACCGTTCCAGTGATCACCTTTCGAACCATTTGAGAACAAAGCAAGTACGTCCCGTAAAAAAAAATATGAAGTTCATAGGACGCTTTTGCGGAGTTCTCGGCTAGGGTAAGCTTAGAGTTCCCATCATTTCGGCTTATAATGAGGGTTGGGTGATCAGGGATACTCTTTTCAAGACAAAATAGAGAAAGTTTGAATGGCGTTCCAAAGTAGCAAACACATGAGATTTTAGACTAGCGTCCTTGCAAATATGAATTTAATGCATAACAGTCCTTAAACACTTAGATTCTACTAAACATAGCCAATCATTGAGAGAATAGTAGAACGGGACTTGCTACTTAAAAGTTATCATTCCCAAGAGCAGCCTTAGATGCTCAAAGGGACGTCTATCAAGCGCCTTAGTGAAAATATCAGCTATTTGGTCTTCAGTCCTTACATGCTCCATACTAATGAGTCCTAGTTCAACATTATCACGCAAGAAATGATGTCTTATATGAATATGCTTTGTGCGTGAATGAAAAACAGGATTCTTAGAAATTTCAATAACACTTGTGTTATCACAGCGAATGGGAATAGTTTCAAGATTGATACCGTAGTCCTCTAGTTGGTATTTGATCCAGATAACTTGTGAACAGCACGAAGCAGCAGCAACGTACTCGGCTTCCGCAGTTGAAAGCGCCACAGAGTTCTGTTTCTTAGATCCCCAAGAGACTAGGCATGAACCAAGGAACTGCGCCATTCCAGATGTGCTTTTTCTATCAATCACATGACCAGCGTAATCAGCGTCCGAGTAGCCAACAAGCTTGAAGGACGTCTTCCTGGGATACCAAAGGCAAAGATCGTCGCGTCCTTTGAGATAGCGAAAGATCCTCTTGACTTCTTGCATGTGAGACTCCTTTGGATTTGCCTGGAAGCGTGCACACAAGCAAACGGCAAACATAATGTCAGGACGGCTTGCGGTCAAATAGAGCAAAGAACCAATCATTCCTCTGTAAAGTTTTTGATCAACGTCCTTTCCCTGTTCATCTGCGTAAAGACGCGAGTTTGGAGAACATGGGGTTGCAACAGGTTTGGACGTGTTCATCCCGTACTTCTCAAGCATTTCACGGACATATTTTTGTTGGTGAATACGCGTCCCTTCCTTGAGTTGATTGATTTGAAGACCCAAGAAGAAATTGAGTTCTCCAATGAGGGACATTTCAAACTCACTACTCATTAAGGACTTGAACTCATCTACAAGCTTCATGTTAGTGCTACCAAAGACAATATCATCAACATAAACTTGAGCAATCAAAATCTCCTTGTGAACTTTCTTTATGAACAAAGTTTTATCGATTGAACCTCTAGTGTACCCATGAGACAAAAGGAAGGACGCAAACCTGTCGTACCAGGCACGAGGGGCTTGCTTGAGTCCATAAAGTGCTTTGTCCAAGTAGTACACATGATCCGGATGATAGGCGTCCTCGAAGCCAGGCGGCTGAGCAACATACACTTCCTCCTTTAGCTTTCCATTGAGAAATGCAGTCTTGACGTCCATCTGAAATAGCTTGAATCCTTTGTGAGCGGAGAAGGCAATAAGAAGACGAACGGCTTCAATTCTAGCAACAGGAGCAAAGGTCTCATCATAGTCTATGCCTTCCTCTTGCTTGAATCCTTGAGCTACCAGTCTTGCTTTGTTCCTAGACACACGTCCGCTCTCATCAAACTTATTTCTGAACACCCATCGCGTCCCTATGATATTTTTGCCTTTGGGACGTGGGACGAGAGTCCAAACTTTGTTTCTTTCAAACTGATTGAGTTCTTCTTGCATTGCTTGAATCCAGTCAGCGTCCTGGAGTGCTTCTTTGATATTCTTTGGTTCCACCATAGAGACAAAGGCATTGAATGCACAAAAGGCTAAATTTGCACTCTGGGACTTGCTAGCAGCTGATCTGGTCTGAACTCCTTGAGACGGATAAGATACAATTTGAGAAGTTGGGTGGTCCCTAGAGAAGCGGGACTCCCTTTGAAACAGTTGAGCAAATCTTGGATCAATGTCTCCATTAGAATCATCACTATCACTTTGAGCATCGTCCTCAGCGTGTTCCCCCTCAGAGAAAACATCCACACTTTGGCGTTGCTCGCCTTGTTGACTTGATTCTGCTATATCTTGTTGAACTGGAGATTCACTGCGAGAGGGAACTTCCTGAACAACACTAGGAGCGTCCACAGAGACTTCTTCAGGATTTGGAGACGCGTCCTTAGAGACATAGTACTTTCCTGAGGACCAATCTTCAACTTCATCTTCAGAGTCGTCCTGCTGTTGTGACGAGGATCGTTCTTTCTTACTTGCTTTTTCTTTGTGAGAAGAACATTCTTTGAACACAACATGAATACTCTCCTCAAGCTTTAGAGTCCTTTTGTTGAAAACTCTATATGCTTTGCTGGTGAGGGAGTACCCAAGGAATATGGCTTCATCGCTCCTTGCATCAAACTTTCCAAGTTTTTCTTTATCATTGTTGTGAACGAAACACTTGCAACCAAAAACTCTGAGATAATCGATGCGAGGCTTCCTTCCATTCAACAACTCATAGGACGTCTTCTTCAGCAGAGGACGGATCATGGCACGATTAATGATGTAGCATGTTGTGGCAATAGCTTCCGCCCAAAAGTACTTGGGGACGCTATTAGCCAAAAGCATAGTTCTTGCCATATTCTCTAGCGTCCTGTTCTTTCTTTCCACAACTCCATTTTGTTGTGGAGTCCTTGGAGCTGAGAAGTTGTGCGAGACACCATATTGATCACAGAAGGCCAGGAACTCTGAATTCTGGAATTCCGTCCCATGGTCGGATCTTATAGCTTTGAGAGGCGTCTCAAGGGCAACTTCCACTTGTTTGATGAAGACTTTGAACGCATTGAAACAATCTGCTTTGGAGGCTAAGAAAAGAACCCAAGTGAATCGAGAAAAATCATCTACAAGAACGTAAATATACCTCTTTCCACCGTAGCTCAACGTCTTCATTGGTCCACAAAGATCCATATGGAGGAGTTCCAGGGGCTTCTTTGTGCTGACTTCGTTCTTTGACTTGAAAGACGTTCTCGTTTGCTTCCCTTTGATACAGGCTTCACACTGTTCAACAGTCTCAGGATCAATTCGGGGAAGTCCCTTCACAAGATTTCTTTGGTGAAGCTTGAAGATCGTGCTTGGTCCAGCATGACCAAGTCGGCGATGCCAGAGATCAGCGTCCTTCTTTGAAGCAGATAGACATAGTTCTGATTTGGGCTTGAACTCTTGATTGAAGATGTAGATATTGTTCTTGCGAACTCCTTTCAGAACAACTTTGTTGGAGTTCTTGTTGATGACGAGGCACTCCTTTGAGTCAAATGAGACTAGGTTTTCACCTTGATCACACATCTGAGAGACGCTAAGAAGATTGAAACCAAGTCTTTCAACAAGACTCACGTTGGTTGCTTTGATGGACGGGTTAAGAATAGCAGTTCCCGTTCCCTTGATCTTTCCTTTGCCCTTGTTGCCAAACGAGACAGTTCCTCCCGTGGCACTACTTTGGATAGAAGTGAGATGGATCTGACTTCCTGTCATATGATTTGAGGCGCCACTATCGATGATCCATGGGCGTCCCCTCACTTCCACCTGCCATAACAAAGTTAGTGTTTGGCGACCCAGGCAAGGTGTTCCTTACCTGGTTCGTTACAAAAGTAGAACTCTGGTTCTGGCATGTAGTCATTAATATTCACATCATTAGAAATAGCATGCTTGCGGAAAGAGTTTCTTGAGCGTCTAGAACGCCTAGGATTAGCCTTAGGAACAGACTTAACATTTTCTTTATTAGTCCTAGCAGCCTTTCCATTTTCAACGTCTTCTTTGAGTTTTAGGCAATCATATTTGTAGTGATCTCCTTCTCCACAGTACCAACACGTCCTATAGTAAGTACCGAGATAGTACTTCTTGTTGGGACGTTGGATTTTGTTTTGCTTCATCTTTTCGGGGTCACAGACTTTTGACCCTTCCCCTTTTGCAATTTTCTTATAAATTTTATGACTAGTGGAATTGGTGTAGTAGTCCTCTTGTCCTATTTCTCCACTTTCTAGAACTCTAATTCTTTCAAGAAGATTCTTGGTTTTCTCCCGTTCAAGTTCTAGTTCTGAAGTTTTGCTAGCCTTAAAGTCACTAGGGAGAGAGTTCTTAGGTTCAGATTCATATCCAAGTCCTCTTTTGGCTGGGACAAAGACTATTGGTTTTACTTCCTCAACTATGGGACTCTTTCCCAACACCTTAACTTCTTCTCTAAGCTTAGCGTTCTCAAGTTTGAGACACATTATTTCAGTTTTTAAAGATTTAGATTCTTCAAGTGAGGACTCTAGTTGAATAGTCATTGTATTACAATTTTCACATTCAACCACAATGTTTTCATCTTCTAGTTCATCCATTCTTCTTTTCATGGCAAGACCTTCCTCCATGATTTTACCAATAAGCTTAAGGAGTTTTGGTTTTGAACATTTTTCTAAAGAACACATCATGGAATCATGAGTTACCTCTTGTTCATTGTCGGAGGCGTTCTCTTCAACAACTGGGGCGTCCTCCACTGCCATGTACGCCACTTGATCATCACGTTCCTCATCACTTGAACTGAGATCATCCCATGCAGCTGTACAAGCTCCAATAAGAGCTTTCTTCTTGTCCTTGGAGGACGTTCCCATGGTACATTTTTTGGCAAAATGTCCTTTCTTGTTGCATTTGTAGCATGTGAGTTCCTTCATTTCAGCTTCTGTGTATTTGGGACTCTCCTTTTTGTAAGACTTGTTCTTACTACTATGCTTGTTTTTCTTGTTATAGTATTTGAGAGCCTTGTGAATAAGAGAGAGTTCCTCATTTGAGTCAATTTCTTCCTTTGACTTCCTTTCTTTCTCTTTGGGACGCAAGCTCTCAAGCTTTTCTTTGTTTTGCATTATCAATGCCAGGTCTCTTTGTCCACGCAGGTATTCAGCATACTCTGGTGTTGTGGACGCCAAAGCAAGATCAGTTTGAGGGTTCTTTCCTAGCTGGGCCATGTCAGTGATTCTACGTTCTTCGTACCCCCTGAGCTTCCCATAGATCTCTTCCATATCTAGAGTTTTGTTGGATGTGTTTTCTTTGAAAGTTGTCCTATCAAAGTTCCAAACTCCAGTCAACCCATCAATAACTACTTGAACTCTGTTCCTCATGGAGATTTCTGTTTCTGGAACGCCCAGGTTCCTCATCTTGGTGACAAGGGCCTCAAAACGATACGAGTAGTCATTCACCGTTTCATTTGGCAGCATAGTAAAAGCATAGAACTCCTTTTTGATCTTCAGCTGGACGTCCTCTTTCATCTCTGCAGTTCCCACATGAAATTTCTCAAGAGCTTCCCACTGTTGTTTTGCGGTGGGGAGATTGCTAACTCTTGTAGCATCTCTCTCACAGAGGGACGCTTGAAGAAAACAAATAGCTTTTGCATTGGTTTCCATCAGCTTGAACTCATCAGGACCCCAATCGTCCTCTTTGTCAACTTTGTCAGCAGGAACTTTAAGATCACCTTTTCTGATAACATTCCAGCATTGATAATTTGTGCTTCTGCAGAAGTTCTCAAATCTCGTTTTCCAGCGGTTGAAGTTGCCGTCCGTCAGACGCGGAGGCTTCACAAAAGAGATTCCAATAGGTTCCATGTCCATCTTTACCTGCAACTCAGTAAGAATCTAGAGCGCCCGCTCTGATACCAATTGTTGGATCGTTAGTACTGAGGGACGTCCTTTACTTTGGTAAAGGCGTCCTTAGATTAGGCGTCCCTACGAGGAGTAGGGGCGTCCTTGAGTAATGCAGCGGAAATTAAGTACTAAACAGGTAAGTAATGAACGCAGAGAATTATAGAGGAACCACTCAAGACCAAGTAGTCCTTGAGTGTAAACCTCTACCTCCTTGGAGGATTTTTGAATAGTTCTTCCTTTATATTGAACGTTCTTACAGTTGTACTGGCGAGTCTTTACAGTTCTCTGGCACTTAGCTTTTCCCTAAGTCCACTAGTAAAGGACTCCTCTAAGCCTACAACTTAAGCAAGTTCAATCTGCTAAAGGACTCCTATCCCTGCGTTATGCAGTACTTCGCAGAACTCTCTTTCTCTTCTTTTGATTACAAACAGATTTGTGATTTAGTTTACAAGTCTCACTCGATCTAACTCAAAGATTTAGCACTGTTCTTGAGTTCTTGAGTTTGTTCTTTGTGTTCTTGAGTGAGTCGCTTTCTCTTTGATTCTCTCTGAATATTCTTGAAAAGCATTAAAGTCACAATAAATGCCTTGCGGTATTTATAGGACTTGGGAAGGGCGTCATTCACGTTCTGACGATCATGCCCTTCAGGTACGTGGCTACAGGATCTTCTTCCACGAGTTTGACGGTGATGAGGAAGCTTCCTGTATCCAGCTGTGTGTGATGAACTCCGCTACAGGATCAGCCGCCACGTGTTGATGAACTCTGTAACATGATCGTCCACCACGTAGTGTTGGACTCCGCTACAGGATCGGTCTCCACGTGTCCTTGGATGATCAAACATTGTCGAGTGATGTCATCCTGTCGGCTAGTGAGTAAGGACTCCTTTCTTGCGTTCCTACTTGCTCAGGACTCCGTCCTTGCTCAAGTAGTCTCTTGCTCGTCCTTACTTCCTGTTAGCTAGCGTCCCTAAGCCTGTGGGACGTCCATACACACTTGTTGTCCTTTTGGTCACTAGCGTTCCTGAACACTTGGACAACTTTATTAGAATCAAAGTGAGTTTGTCATATCAAAACTTAAGGGACGGTTGTATGGAATACTAACAAGTACGCAAACGTCCTTGATAGCGTCCCAACATCGTCTTTAATCTGCTACGGTCTTGCCCTTGTTACTTGATATTCCCATAGAAGCAAGAAATACCAGCCGACCAATGTCAGGAAGAAAAGAAAGTGGTATTAGTCTAACGCGAGACTAAGCAAGTGGTAGAATACAACTCGGTTCTTAAAAAGGTTAAGTTGTCGGCATCAAAGTCCAAAAGGAACTGAACGATGCGCGACAAATCGGGTTCTTTGGCGGTGAGAGAGAGAGATAAAAGTAGTAACGGCTTTATTTGAATGCAACTCAGACGAATGAGTTTTATTTGAATGTAACTCAGATGATGATGGAATGAAGAAGAATCTAGTGAGAAAAGAAATACGATATTTCTTTTGAGGATAGGAAATCACAATAAAATGATTTCCTAGGAAAGAAAGAAGATTAAGTTTTTGTTGGGAGCATTATTAATTCACATCAAGTAACAACAAAAGTCTCTATTAGCTAGAGTTACTCAAAGTCGGGAGTCCGGATGGTTTGTCCAAGCTAGTACTAACCATCCTTGTCCTATTAATTAATTAATGTGCATTGGGCACTTATCTTTCATAAGTCGTAACACATAACACTTCAGTGATGACTTTTAATTAAGTTGGCCGCTCAAAGAATGAGACGTGGCCTTATGGGGACTAAGTCCCAACATCTAGCTAGAGTGCTACACCCCCCTATTCGGAGAGCAGGTGGAGTCATGATCCAGTATCAGGAGACGATAAATTATTATACCTCCCAATATAGTTATAAAGAGATGTTGAGAGTCAAAAGTCGCATCCCTGATTCCTACACTAGTCCACAACAAAGTCTCAAAAAGAGACGTGAAA
Source organism: Polygonum aviculare (assembly GCA_934048045.1). Taxonomy (NCBI): domain Eukaryota; kingdom Viridiplantae; phylum Streptophyta; class Magnoliopsida; order Caryophyllales; family Polygonaceae; genus Polygonum; species Polygonum aviculare. The sequence goes on along the minus strand of OW204023.1, from coordinate 18,473,549 downwards.
CAAACAAAGGCCTATCATCGGTCTTAAGTCCATGGGCTAGCGCAGTACGATAATGTAAATAACAACAGGGCCGTTATCTCTAAACAGTAAATAAATCCTAGGTTCATTTTATTTAGCAAACAAGGCGTTCCCAACAAAATGGATAGGACAACAAGAAAGGAATTTACGATTTATCGAATATCAAGAGAATAGGGAGAAAGAACCATCCACTTGCCTTCGATTTTCGAGAGTTAGGTCTTTACGAAGGCGGAATTTGTGAACGAGCTCTCCTAAAAGCTTGACCTAATCCGAGGCACGGGAATGATAACAAAATAAATTAATATTTAATTTATTTCTTAGTCTAAGAACTTCTCGAATTATTATCCTCGTATAATAATTCGTGAGCCTAGTATAAATTATTATCCTTTAATAATTTATAACCCTAATCTTTTCAACTTATTAGAATGGTCGAAACGATATTAAGATTTTTATGAAATCGTCGGTTTACGAGTATCCGTCATATGAATTCTAGAAAACATTTCTCGAAGGAATTAATTGAACACTTGATTTAAATTCATAAACTCCAATTAAATTAATAATACTATCATAATAAGTTATATTATTTATTTCTTGAATCAATTCCACAATTAAAATCACTTTCGAAATAAAATAAGTAGTTAATTAATTTTCATGGGAAGAGCACTACAGTGGTGACGAAGGGTTTTCGGGTAGCAATTGCGGAGTCGTATGGCGGAGGATCTGGGCGGAAGTTGCGACAGTTGGTAGAGGGTGTTGCGGCCTTCCACTGTTGGCAAAGAACATCCGGTTGGTGGCTGGACGGCGGCGAACAAGTGGCCCAAAGTAGGCTTCCCGGCCAACTTTTTACCGGTGGTCCTTGGCCTTTAAACTAGCGAGCGCGGCTTCGATGGAGGATTACAGCTTCAATACTTAACGTTGTTAAGCGATTGAGGTGTCATTGGAAAGGTATTGAAGTCTAGTTTATGCTGGTTTAAACGGTTTCGAAAATGGCTGGGTGATGAAGGAGAAATACTCGATTTACAGAGGTGCTGCAAATCTGGCTTCCTGGGTAGATGAGCAACTTCGACGGAGCGTTACGGCTTCGAAACTAATCGGTTTTGAGCAAATGAGGTGTCATTGAAAAAGTTGTAAAGCGTAGGTTATGGTGGTTCAAACGGATCGAGAAATGGATGAGTAACAAAGACGAAAACCGCATTTTACAGAGGGGTTGTAAGCCTGAATTTTCTGAGTGAAAAAGTTAAGTCTGGTTTCTACATATGCCAAACGTGTGAAGATTATGCTAGCTAGTTAGTTAAGGTGTATTCTAGCTAGTTGGTTTGTTAGTTTATTATTGACAGTTTTAGGAGGTTAATTGTCAAGGAAGTTACTTAACCGTTTAGTTGGTTAAGAAGTAGTTTATAACAGTTATGAAACGGTTAGTTTCATAACCTATATATATGTAAATGTGTGACTCATAATAGAGCTACTTATTCTCTGTATTTTGTACATGAACACATAATAAAGACTTGAGTTGTGCAACAGAAACTGTTTTGATACAATTTAGTGATTGTTGTCGTGTATACAAGGCCTAAGATTATCATTTGGTATCAGAGCTTTTATGAAAATCATGGCTAAAGACAATGATAAGGAGGAATCATTGACAACATTCAAGGGAAACACGAGTAATGATGCACAGAATGACAAAAACTGTGGTGAAAAACACATCACATTCCAATATCCAATGCTCACCAAAACAAACTATGGGGCGTGGGCAATCAAAATGAAGATATTCATGTCTGCACAAGGGGTGTATGAAGCGGTTGAAGAAGATGGTGTAGCAAATAGCAAGAAAGACAAACTTGCACTTGCAGCCATATACCAAGCCATAAGTGAAGATCTAATGCTTCAACTTGGTGCAGACAAGACGGCCAAACAGGTGTGGAATATGATTAAAATGATGCATGAAGGGGCGGATAGAATCAAAGAGGTTAGAACTCAAACATTGCTAAGAGAATTTGAGGGTCTTAAAATGAAAGAAAATGAGACTATAGACGATTTCTCTGGCAAATTACAGACTGTTGTGAGTAAAATAAGGGGCCTAGGAAATACTTTAGATGAAGAGAGAGTTGTCAAGAAATTCTTAAGGTCTACTTCCTCACGTTTTATCCAATTGGCATCAACCATAGAAGAATTATGTGACTTAAAACTCAAAACAGTGGATGAGATTATAGGATCCATGAAAGCACATGAGGAGAGGATCCAAGAATTAGGAGATAAAAGCCTTGAAAATGCTCTTCTAACCCGGGCTGAATGGAAAGCCAGAGAGAAAAGAAAGGGAAAGGAGAAGAAAAATCAAGGAGAGTCAAGTAAGAATTCTGAAAATCCTAAAGGGAAAAGCAAGGGTGAATCACATGACAGCAAGGATAATAATCAAAAGTTTAGGAGAAAATTTGATAAATCCAGAGTGAAGTGCTATGCGTGTGGCAATTTGGGGCATCTGTCATATGATTGTGATTCAAAAGAAAAGGAGGAAAAGGCAAACTTAATCATGAAGCAAAGTGATGAAGGGCCAACCTTGTTAGTACTTGAGGAGGAAAGTCAGGAAAAGACTCTGAATTATAATTTGATGAGTATTGAGAATGTAAAGGAGAAGGACTTCAGCAAGTGGTATTTGGATACAGGTGCTAGCAACCATATGACAGGCAATGAAGAATTCTTCACTGAATTAGACAAGAGTGTGGGAGGAAAAGTCAGGTTTGGAGATGGCTCGATCACCACCATTTCAGGGAGAGGTTCTGTCATATTCTGTAGCAAAAAAGGTGATCACATACCACTTACTGATGTTTATTACATTCCTCAATTAAAGTCAAATATTATTAGCATTGGTCAGTTGGATCAAAATGGAAGCAAGACAGTAATAAATCAAGGAGAATTGAAGTTATTTTCAAAGTAAGGAAAGTTGATTGCACGAGTGAAAATGAAATCCAACAAATTGTATACTTTGGATCTTCAAGTCACCAAGAAAGAATGCTTACTGTCTAAATTGGAGAATTTAAGTTGGTTATGGCATGCAAGATATGGTCACCTAAACTTCAATGCACTGAGCAATCTGTCAAAGAAGAAAATGGCGAATGGCTTGCCACAGATTGAGGAGATCAACAAGCTGTGTGATGGATGCGTGGTAGGGAAGCATCATAGAACTCCATTCCCTCACTCAACAACTTATAGAGCACAAAAGCCATTGGAACTTGTACACGCAGACCTCTGTGGTCCCATCTCTCCTACATCAGTGGAGGTAACAAGTACTTCCTCCTTCTAGTTGATGATTTTTCTAGATTTATGTGGGTGAGATTTCTCAAAAGAAAAGATATAGCATTGTCTGAAATTAAGAAGTGGAAAGTAGCCATAGAAGTTGAGAAGGAGATTACACTTAAGGCACTTAGAACAAACAGAGGTGGGGAATTCACTTCAAATGCTTTCAAGGAGTTTGCAGAGAAAGAGGGATTAAAAAGGTTCCTAACAGCACCATACACGCCACAGCAAAATGGTGTGGTAGAAAGGAGAAATCAGATGGTGATAGAAATGGCTAGGTGCATGATGAGGTCTAAGGGAGTGCCAAAGGAGTTTTGGGCAGAGGCTGTGCAAACTGCAGTTTATCTGTTGAATAGAGCACCTACAAAAGGAATTTTAGATGGTACTCCTTATGGTGAATGGAATGGAAGGCCTCCTGTCATAAATCATCTCAAAGTATTTGGGAGCATTGCTTATGTTAAAGATGTGACTCCACATCTGTCTAAAGTAGAGGATAGGAGCAAGAAAGTGATGTTCATTGGCTATGAAGATGGTTCCAAAGCTTACAGATTCTATGATTATGGGAGTGGCAAGGTAATTATAAGTAGAGATGTCAAGTTTGATGAATCTACAGAAGGAAATTGGAATGATGATAGCACCCTGGAGAAAAGAAAGGGTGATTTCCAAGTATTTACATTGCCAGAAGAACAAATAGGAGAGCTTGAGATGCCTCAGATTGATGAAGGTAATTGTGATGATCAAGAGGGTTACCACACGCCTTCTACTCCTGTGATGCAAAGAGAATCACATGAGGATCAAGTGATGGAGGAGTCACCAAAGTCAACTGGAAGTGGCATCTACATGACAGATTATGATCATACTCTAAGAGGCTTCAGGAAAATCCAGGATATCTATGATGAAACCCAGGAAATGGAGGAAGAAGTTGGTCTATGCTTTTTGTCAAGTGAAGAACCCACCAGGTATGAGGATGCAAAGACAGAAATCCAATGGAAAAAGGCCATGGAAGCAGAAATTGCATCCATAAACAAGAACATGACTTGGAAGTTGGTTGATCTCCCTAAGAAGCATAAGGCTATAGGACTGAGATGGATTTTTAAAGTGAAGAAAAGTCCTGAAGAAGAAGTCCTCAAGTATAAAGCAAGATTGGTGGCCAAAGGCTATGTGCAAAAGTTTGGAGTTGACTATGAAGAGGTGTATGCTCCAGTGGCCAGGCTTGAGACCATAAGAACTCTTCTTGCTTTTGCTGCTTCTAAGGGGTATGAAGTCCATCACATGGACGTGAAGACAGCCTTCTTGAATGGGGAAATCAAAGAGGAAGTCTATGTTAAGCAACCTGAGGGGTTCATTGATGAAAAATATCCACACAAGGTGTTGAGATTGAACAAGGCATTGTATGGCCTTAAACAAGCACCAAGGGCTTGGAACTCTAAACTGGATAAGAGTTTAAAGGCCATGAAGTTTATCAGGTGCAGGTCTGAGCACGCCTTATATACAAGATCAGGAAATAATGAAATCATGATTGTGGGAGTGTATGTGGATGATCTAGTGATAACAGGATCAAGCACAAGAGCAATCATGGATTTCAAATCTGATATGAGAAAGGAGTTAGATATGAGTGACTCAGGATTGCTAAGTTACTATCTTGGCATTGAAGTGGTGCAAACTGACAGGGAAATTCTATTGAAGCAAGAAAGTTTTGCCAAGAAAGTTGTACAGATGTTGAGCATGGAAGGATGCAATCCGTGTGTCATCCCTATGGAACCAAGGATCAAACTAAGTAAATATGATCCAGGAGAGAAATTGGTGGATGCAACTCTGTACAAGAGCATTATTGGAAGTTTGAGGTATTTAGTGAACACCAGGCCAGACTTGTGTTACAGTGTTGGTGTTCTAAGCCATTTTATGGAGGATCCAAGAGAATCACATATGGACACTCTTAAGAAAGTGATCAGATACATAAAAGGCAAGATGAAACTTGGTTGTTCCTACCAGAAAGAGAATCAAGAGGCAAGTTTGATTGGATACAGTGATAGTGGCTTGGCTGGTGATCTGGATGATAGGAAAAGTACCAGTGGAGTGATTTACTTCTATGGGAAAAATGCTTTATCTTGGACCTCAAGAAAGCAACGTGTTGTGGCCTTGTCTTCTTGTGAAGCAGAGTACATGGCAGCCACTGCTGGAGCATGTCAAGGGATATGGCTTAAGGCATTGATTGAGACAATTGAAAACAGGAAAGGAGGAGATGTTGTGTTGAAGATAGACAACATCTCTGCCATTGCTCTCTCTAAAAATCCAGTGTTTCATGATAGGAGTAAGCACATTGATACAAAGTTTTACTTCATAAGAGACTGTGTTGAACAAGAGAAGATTAAGGTGGAGTATGTTCACACAGATGATCAACTTGCTGATATACTTACAAAGCCACTGGCTAGGCAAAGATTTGTGGAGCTTAGACGGAATATTGGAATGAAGTATATAAACCATACTTAAGGGAGTGAATGAAAGTGTTAAGTCTGGTTTCTACATATGCCAGACGTGTGAAGATTATGCTAGCTAGTTAGTTAAGGTGTATGCTAGCTAGTTGGTTTGTTAGTTTATTATTGACAGTTTTAGGAGGTTAATTGTCAAGGAAGTTACTTAACCTTTTAGATGGTTAAGAAGTAGTTTATAACAGTTATGAAACGGTTAGTTTCATAACCTATATATATGTAAATGTGTGACTCATAATAGAGCTACTTATTCTCTGTATTTTGTACATGAACACATAATAAAGACTTGTGTTGTGCAACAGAAACTGTTTTGATACAATTTAGTGATTGTTGTCGTGTATACAAGGCCTAAGAGTATCACTGGGTATGTTTTCGATCGAACGAGATTAAAATTGGTGAGTTCGGGGCTCATTTTTCGGACTGAGGTTGATGAGGGAAAAAGATGGAGTTTCAAGGATTTAAGAGAGGAGGAAGATGATTAATGGGGCTGTCAATTTCCCCCAGTATATAGCAGCTTGTTCACCAGATTTTCACGCAAAGAGGGATGGTGAACTGAGTAGAGGTGAGGGCTAGAGGAATGGACGAACGAGCAGGTTTTGGGCTGCCATGGACATGACCGAATGACCTTGGCGTGATGGAGTGAAGAATAATGAGGTTGACAATGGAGAACGCGGGAATTAGACTTTGTCCAATAGTCCGAAGCGGAGGGTAATTCGGGTTAAAAGAATTTTCGTTTCTTTACCATTCTCCACCTTTTTGTTTTTATTTTCGGGTCCATTTATGTCTAGCCAAATTCTTGATTAAGTTTTATAAGTATAACAATTAATCTAATTTAATTAATTGTTGCTAATTAATAATATTAATCTTCTCAAATTACACTTCTTTTATTTTTATTATTATTATTATTTCTTATTCTTATTAAAATTACTAGACTTGTAAGTTATTTATGAGTGAAAATACTTAATTTTATCTTTGGACTATAAATTTCTATTTTATATTTTAAAATTATATTTAATGATTCATATGCTTCCTTGAAAGCTTTAATTTGTCGTTACGAAAACGAATTCATTAGAATATGTTTTTTACACTTCTAATAGAATATATTACATAATATCTTATAAAAATAGCGGTTATTATAAAGTTTGAGTTGTGCAAGTGCATAGTTGAGGGTATGAATCCCGCAACTTTTGATTTGGCAATGTAGATGAGTAAGGGAAGATTATGGGATATGCGAAGTGATGAATGTTGGGACTTCTTTTGCTTCATGAGCGATGAATGTATGCAAGTCTAATCTCCACCAACACCTCAACCGGTTGAAACTTCTTGAGCTTATCTTGAGAGTTTGGTAGGGGATCTTGCCAACAATGTCAATAGCTTGGTTGTAAAGCATTGTGAAAGGTGTGATTCTTCTCTTCACTCAACAACCACTTGCCCATTCTTTGAGTATGAGAAAGTGGGAGACTTCACATTGGAATCCAATGACCATGAGTTAGATGTGCCAAATGAAGACATTGTCGTCATGGATGAGCCCTTAGAACTCAACGAGCTTGATGGATCCCGGGGTGATGAGATGGAGAGCTCTGATGCTTTGAAAGAGATGGGTGATCTATGTGAGGATTAGAGGTTCTCTTATAATGAATTAGAGGATGAGAGGTTCTTTGATGATGGATTAGAGGATGATAAAAGAAATGAGCAAGATTCCGTCATTGAGGTGTGCCCTTCACCAATGAATCCTCCTCCTATGCTCTCTACTTGGGAATCTCCTCTCTCAATCTTGGATGCCCCATGTAAGTTTTTCCCTAATCTCTCTCCTATTGTCATTCAAGATGAGCATGATGAGAAACCATGTTTAGAGCCTAAAGTAGAATCTAGAGATTACTTTGAGGTTGTCTTTGAGGAAAGTGCTCAAAAGAGCTTTGATCCATATTGAATATATCTTGAGAAGCCTCCACCGAAACAAAATTGATTTCAACATATTCAATTTCATGAAAGTAGTGCTAGCTTATTTGATAGGTTAAAACGGTTTTTAAATGCTATATTATTCAATTTTAAACCATCATTTAGCTACTTGCGCCTTTGTGAGATGTGCTCACAAAATAATAATAATAATAATAATAATAATAATAATAATAATAATAATAATAATAATAACAACAACAGGTTGATTCACATGCAAATTGCTCTTAAGATATAAACTGTAAATACATAACAACCGTTAGATTCGAAGAATCTACGGTTGAGATTGAAATCAAAAGCTAAAGTGAATAATGGGGGTTATAAAAGGAACGATGGCAAATTTGAAATTATACCGAGCTTTAAGGGCAACATTGTCCACTGACTCCTAAAACACAAGAGGCGTGTTTCCTCTCATGTTCCCAATTTCGGATCCCTCGCCGGCTTAAGTGCGATTTCTGATGGAGAAAAAAGCGAGCAATCGGAGGAGGCCAGAGAGGATTCCTCCGTTGAGAGTCCTGATACGGCTACAAAATGTAAGTATGGGTCGATTTTGTGCGGATCCTGTCGCAAATTGCTGTTTTTTCTGTTTTGATTTCGCCTATAATGAGAGGATGAGTGGAATTTGTTTATCAGGTTGTCATGGATTGTGGATAAGATAGTGTTTGAACAAGTAGTGAAATTGGTGCTTTATATTGGCTGAACTCAATCGTATGTATGGTTGAATTGTAGAATTGTGCACATTGATTGTTTCGGTCGGATCTAGCATAGTTTTGAGCGTGAGGTCCTTATATTAGTTTAGGTTGAATAATTGAGGTTTTGAATTAGTTATCACCTTGGAGCTAAGCAATCAGTTCATGTCTTGTTTGGAATCTTAATGAAAAGTTTTTGATTTGGTTGTATTGAATTGCCTTTTTGTGTCTGATTGTTATGCTTATTGCATCATTTTAAAGGATGAAATTCTAATAGTCATGCAAAAAGATAAGCCATGTACATCCTAAACACACAAGGTCGCTAGTTTCTTAGTCTTGGTTATAGACATGTAGTACTAGTTGGAAGTGTCGGCTTGGTTGTAGTACTCTAACAGTAACAACCTTCTTGGACTTAGAAAGCATCCTAGACAATCTTTAATCCATCCATTGGCTTGCTAATGCCAAGTCCTGTAATGTAGGTAGGCCTGAACCAAGGATTTTTAATTGAGTCTTGCTGTTCGATGTTGAGAAGGAGAAGTTTCAGATTTGGTGGGAAGAATTTGCAGTGTCATCTTCGACCCATTTGAGGAGCTCGCCTAAGGTGGTGGAGACACGGATTCTACCGGTTGCTTTGTTGGAGTATCGTTTCTCCATCGTGGTTCGCCTCAAGTTCACATATGGGAGCTCAAAGTCATCATCTACCATTTTGGATGATTGTTGCTTGCTTTATAGTTTAGTAAAAGCTTCACTGTTAGAAATTATTGAGAAGAGAAAAACATAGAGAAGCATGTTCGTCCGGCACTGGTGCCAGCCTTGTTAGCAACGGGGATCAGGGTTTTCGGGCCCGTCATTGATGCCAGCCCCGTCGGCAGCGGGGATCGGGGTTTCCACAGCTCACGTGCACAGGCTGCTGGGGGATACGGCTCGGTGTTGGAGGAGAAAACATTCTTTCGCTCTCTTGGGGACCTCGATAAGCCCTAACACCCTTGAGAGAAACGGTGCAGGTTGCCAATCCTTTTGATCTCGTGTACTTGTTATATAAAGTTCATTTTGCAAGTACCTTTTGGCTAGTGGATGGGAGCTCCGGGTGTGGTATTTATGTTGTGTGTATGCTCTTATTTTAACGAGTTTCAAATGATGAAACGATTAAAGTTTCTGTATGGTAGTAGTTTGTGATGGAAGTGGAGTGAGCAGGCTTTGGTGGATTTTGGTGTACTAAATATCCTTCCACTCTTTTAGTTCTTCTTCCTAATCCTATCCTGTATTGAAGTGGTTTTGTAGCAAGTGTGCCTTTGGCATATGATCTTGATCTTATCATGTAATATCTAAATATCATGCCGGACTTGAAAAAGACGTCACAACTTGGATGAGTTCTTACAAATAGCTTGAAAAAATCTATGGCTTCATCTTTAAAATCTATGTGTTTGCTTTTGCTTTGCCATGTTTGTCGATCAAACCAAGTATTGACCAGTATATCAAATTATCAATCCAAACATATACAATTATTGACCTGTATACTAGCTTGTCTATCATGTTCACAACTTGGATGCGTTAACATACCAACTATGCCGGATTATGATAATATTTCATTGGTGGGATAACTTGGATGCGTGAGTAAAAACAACAATTATAAACGATGTTTGCTAGCCAAATGTTGAGATTGAAGTTAATATTTTTACTTATATATTTAATTTTACCTTAGATAGTATTTGATGGGATATATACATTGTATGTGAGTTCGTCCCTTTGTAAACTAGTAGTAGTACGTTCATATACTATATGAATATTTTATATGTACGTTCATATATTTAAGTATAATGTTCACGTATTTGAGTATCTTGTTCACGTATTTTAGATATATGTTCACATATTTGAGTATAATGTTCACATATTTAAGTATCATGTTCATGTATTTTAGATGTACGTTCACATATGAAGTACGTGTGTTTACGTATTTTAATGTACGTTCACATATTATGTTCACGTATTTGAGTATGTTCACATATGAAGTACTTGTGTTCACGTATTTTAGATGTACATTCACGTATTTGAGTATAACATTCACGTATTTGAGTATCATGTTCACGTATTTTAGATGTACAATCAAAAGAGAACCTTGTGCTTGTAACAATGACCTAAAGGATGCGAATCATCTGCAAAAACCTGGCACTTGTGTACTCTACTCTTTGGCAACTTGTGTACATCACATTGGCAGCTATTGTTTCTTTTCTTTTTTTATAAGGCTAGGATGATTGTCTCTCATAAAAATAAAAAACCTTGAATGTGTTTTTTCTTCTTCATATGTCAGTCATAATTCCTCACTAGTATTACCATTTGTTTAGTTTTGGGCCCTCTCCTGTCTTCAATCGTTCCATTTCAATTTGATCACCCATTATTTTGTGCAATATAGATCGTCAGGGTTCACATATCTGAATAATGATGGAGTTCGGCTTGGCCTTCATGTCGTTGAAAGATGGCTCTAATTAGTTTTTGTTCTTCCTCCACATTACTGTATAAAGCACCATTCGCATCATGTACGAAGATAGGTTTTTGCTATAATTTGATGGATAAAGGCAGTGTACACTATAACAATATGCTAACTCATCAGTCATCAACATCATCATCGAGTAGACGAGTCTGATCAAGGGAACAATTGGGCATAGCCTGTCGAAATCACAACGACGAGAATCACAAGCAGCAGAACGAGCACGAACGCCCCAACCTTAGAAAAGAAGATGACTTCGTTCGTCTGCGAGACCTCCTTCAGATAAGCCTGCATCTTGATGTTCCTCTTATGTGACGTCGTTAGAAATTTGGCCCCCAACTTCTTCAAGTTCTTCTTTTCCCTAACGCCATGTTGAATTTCCCCTCTCGCCCGCCTCCTATCACTGCCAATTGATCCCGAATTGTGCGCCAATACAAATGGAGAACCCTTGAAATCGACAACCAAACAAATAGAGATGATAAGAATGATTAATTTGAAGACGGAAAAGGCAAGAGAAGAGAAACTCACAAATCTGAGTGACGATCAAACGAGCCCGACATGGAAGCTACTAATTTTGAAGGTAGGCGATCCAGTTCATCAATTTAAGAAGGAAGGAGAACCAGGGAGGGAGGAGCGTGAGATTTGGGGCAGACACACACAGGACGTCAGAAAGACCATTGTATCCCCGTGTGTATTAAAATCAAAAGGGGATCACATGTAATCCTGACCCTTCGTCTAAGCAATCTAACGGTTGTAAATAATTTACAGTTTATAGCTTAGTGATGATTTTTATTTGATCCGAACCCTAATAATAATAATAATGGGTCCGGATCCGGTACGAATGATTATTATGGTAGGAAATAGGAATGAATCTCGGCCGTTGATCACGCGGGAGAAAAACAGCCCAGTTTACACACAGGCGTATTATTCGCGTATAATAGGCGTATAATTCGCGTTTTTTCGCCTTTTTTTTCGTTTTTTTCTCTTTTCCCGTTTTTTCCCGTTTTTTCGTTTTTCCCCTTTTTTTTGTGTGTTTTTTCCGTTTTTTGGGTTTTCCTTTTTTTTTGTTTTTTTAGTTTTTGGGTTTTTTTTGTTTTCTTTGTTTTTTTCCCATGTTTCTTCCGTTTTTTTTATTAGCGCACGTACAAAACTTGTTCAACTATATGGAAGATTTGTGCTACTCAATGGTCAAATTTGTGTAACTCAATGGTCAACCCAATGGTCAAATTTGTGCAACTCAATGGTCAAATTTGTGTAACCCAATGGTCAAATTTGTGCAACTCAATGGTCAAGTTTGTACAACTCTATGGTCAATTTATTCATTCATATTTGTTCAACTCTAATTCTATGGTCAATTTGTTCATCAAATTTGTGCAACTCAATGGTCAAATTTGTGCAACTCAATGGTCAAATTTGTTCAACTCAATGGTCATGTTTGTGCAACTCTGTGGTCAATTTGTTCATTCATATTTGTTCAACTCTATTGCCAATGTGTTGAATTCTATGGTCAATTTATTCGTCAATATTTGTGCAACTCAATGGTCAAATTTGTGTAACTCAATGGTCAATTTGTTCATTCATATTTGTTCAACTCTATTGCCAATATGTTGAATTCTATGGTCAACTTATTCGTCAATATTTGTACAACTTAATGGTCAAATTTGTGCAACTCAATGGTCATGTTTGTGCAACTCAATGGTCAATTTGTTCATTCATATTTACTATGACCACTCATTTTGAAGGTCTTGACGGGAACTACTGTGCCTATTCGCCACACGGACCTACAGAATGAGCCATGACGAGCCCAGATGCATGGAAAGCTCCAAAACGGGACCTAACTACGCGGGTTTGGACACTCAAACGCCGTCTCGAAGAGACCTTCGAAATGACATAAAACACGCCCCGTTCCGATAACCGAGCGCAAAGTTACGCCCCTTTTCTCCCCGGACTCCCCGACGCCTGTCTGCTTCCCCCTAGATTCTGGTATTGTGCCGGCCCGGAAACCGTGAACTCAAGACTCCACCTCGTGGCTTACGTCGAGACCTTCGAAACGACTACTCACACGCCTCGAAGGGATCACCGAGCCAAAAGTTATTGTATTTCACTTCTAATTTGGCAGTAACACGCAAGAACATAGCTAAATCGGAACCGCTTTACACTACTAGAGTGAACTAGATCGAGGATTGTGCAATCACGATCGTCGATTGTGCAATCTTGATCGTCGATTGTGCAATCACGATCGTCGATTGTGCAATCACGATCGTAGATTGTGCAATCACGATCGTCGATTGTGCAATCACGATCGTAGATTGTGCAATCACGATCGTCGATTGTGCAATCACGATCGTCGATTGTGCAATCACGATCGTCGATTGTGCAATCACGATCGTCGATTGTGCAATCACGATCGTCGATTGTGCAATCACGATCGTCGATTGTGCAATCACGATCGTCGATTGTGCAATCACGATCGTCGATTGTGCAATCACGATCATTAATATTTGTGTTGAATTCTATGGTCAATTTGTTCATCAATATTTGTACAACTTAATGGTCAAATTTGTGCAACTCAATGGTCAAGTTTGTGCAACTCAATGGTCAATTTGTTCATTCATATTTGTTCAACTCTATTGCCAATATGTTGAATTCTATGGTCAATTTGTTCATCAATATTTGTGCAACTCAATGGTCAAATTTGTGCAACTCAATAGTCAAATTTGTGCAACTCTATGGTCAATTTGTTCATTCATATTTGTTCAACTCTATTGCCAATGTATTGAATTCTATGGTCAATTTGTTAATCAATATTTGTGCAACTCAATGGTCGCATTTGTGCAACTCAATGGTCAAGTTTGTGCAATTCAATGGTCAATTTGTTCATTCATATTTTTTCAACTCTATTGTCAGTGTGTTGAATTAGTGAATTTGATCTCAAAAACAATCATCTCCGATGCGTTATAATAGCCACTAGTATTGCAAAAAGAACAGAAATGACAGCTAGGTATACAAGAAAAACACAACAATTGGCAATGAACAAGCATCCACAAAAATAATTGCAACTCCAGACCTATCAACACTAGTATGAAAATTGCAGCTTGAAAATTACTGGAAAATTGGCAATAGAGTTACTGGAAAACAGTTGAAATTTGCAGCTTGAAAATTGCAACTTGGAGCTGATTCGAACCTTCAACCAAATAGATCGAATTGTTCCTCTCTTCTTTCGGCAGCTTCACGTTCTCCACATAGCTCACAGGCTCCACATTTTGCAATCTAAACGCATCCAGAACAAATCAACAAATCAGCAAGCTTCGAAATCCACATTAAAACCCTAAACCTAAACCCCAAACCTCTGAAATCAAACTCAAACTCAAAGCCAAAACCATTACATGAAAATCTGGATCTGAGAATAGAGCAAGAAAGAGAGAGTGAGGGAGACGAAGACCTAGATAAGCGGCGACGGGGTTCGGTGGCGAGAACGCGGATCGGAGGGTTGCGATCGGAGGAGAACTTGCGAGGAGCGCGTTTGGCGGCGACGGAGGTCTTCGTCGAATCCCTCGGGGACATGGATGGTCTTCGTCGGATCTCCGTCTTGGACGATGATGAGATGGTAGAGCTGAACGCTGATGCTAGTGCCGCCGCCGCCGCCGACCACAGCAAGCCTCTTGACCTCGGCGCCGAGGGAGAACAGGCTATTGGCGATCTTCAGACGGAGATCCCCAATGTTGGATGTCGACTCATTCTCAGATGAGGAGTTCTCGAAGAAGATTGAAGAACTCGCCACGAAATTCCAGATCTCCCGTTCTCGCTCCGGATCTTGAAACGGACGAAGAAGCAAATCGAATTGGACGAGGGAGGAGTCGTCCATGGTGTTTGACGTCCAAGATCTGGCGGTTGTGGAAGGAGGGCTGGCCGGAATGTGAGTGCAAAGAGAGATGAGAGACGCAGAGAGAGATGAGAGACGCAGATCGGATTTTTTTTTTCTTTTGGGAAAAAAGTTAACGGTAGAGATCTATTGTAATCCAAGGGTGGAGAAATATTCCTATTTCTCACTCCAAGAGTTATTCTTACATGAGCCTCTTTCTCAGTAATAATAATGATAATAATGATAATGATAATGATAATAATAATGATAATAATAATAATAATAATAATAATAATAATAATAATAATAATAATAATAATAATAATAATAATAATAATAATAATAATAATAATAATACCACACACCTCGTAAGAAAATAATACAGTACTCCGTAAAGGTGAACGTGCAAAATTTCTTGGAATAGTGATACACGTGACGTGATGCATGATTGTTGACTTATACGGAGTACTGGTCGGTGTAATATTTATTCGATGAGACTTTTATAACAATTTATATTAAAGAAACAACTGATCGTACTAGTATTAAATACAATCAGTAGGCTGGTAGCTAGTTCACATTTGTAATCACTCTTTTTCATCTGCCGAAGATCTGAGAATGGAAGGCCCTTCTGCACAAAGGTCTACACGAATCTCTTTATCTCGGCATCTTATTAATTTGAAGTTCTTCAATCCATGAAGCTTAGACTAGTTGGTTTTAATTAATCTAATTGACCGCAGATTGGGAAACAAGGTGGCCATCATCACCGGCGGCGCTAGCGGCATAGGCGAGAGCACGGCGAGGCTATTCGCCCAACACGGCGCCAAAGTCATCATCGCCGACGTCCAAGACGACAAGGGAGCCGCCCTCTGCAAGGAGCTCGTCTCCAACGGATTTACGGCCGCCTACGTCCACTGCGACGTCACCGACGAAGCCGACGTCGCAAATGCCATCGACCTCGCCATCTCCAGCCACGGAAAACTCGACATCATGTACTGCAACGCCGGAATCACGGGCGAGGGGAGCGACTCCGTCACCCGCGTTGAAAGCACCGACTTCAAGAGAGTCTTCGACGTGAACGTGTACGGCGTGTTTCTGGGGGCCAAGCAAGCCGCTAGGGTCATGATCCCGGCCAAGAAAGGCGTCATCCTCTTCACTTCGAGCATCGCCTCGGTGATGGGGGGCCTGACCCCGCACGCCTACACCATGTCGAAGCACGCCGTCGTGGGGCTCATGAAGGGCCTGTCGGTCGAGCTCGGGCAGCACGGCATTCGGGTCAATTGCGTGGCTCCGAGCTACATCGCGACCCCGTTGCTACGGGATCACATGGGGGTGGCGGATCGGGGCGCCTTGGAGAGTAGTATACACGCCGCCGGGGTGCTCAAGGGGACGGTGTTGAAAGAGGATGACGTCGCCAACGCGGCCTTGTTCTTGGCGAGCGATGAGGCCAAGTATGTGAGCGGTCTCAACTTGGTGGTTGATGGTGCGTATACCAATACCAACTTGGCCTTCGCTATCGGAGGAACTTAACGATTAGTGCCTAGTTCGGTTGTCTTTATTTGGTCAAATTCAAAATAAAAAAGCAAGGTTGCCCTTTAATGTAACCTGGTACTTATCTTGGTTGTCAAATTGTAGTGTTATTGTTGTTTGTATTAGGCAACTACAACGTACTTTACGTGTTGTGATCGATTGCCTTGGTCTTGGTGGCTACTTCCTGATTACAAAGATTGCATCCACCCACACCCACTTATATATGTTTTTTGGTTAATTGCATCCACCCTGACCACCCATTTTGAATAACGTCATTATCTAAATGACTAAATTCCACAAAATCCACCTTTCCTAATTTTGGAATGGTATATTACACCCACATACATAGCTTGCATTTTTCAATAATCACGTAAATTTTGGACTTAGTATTCCGCCTGTATTTTTCACTATGAGAACTAAAACTTGATTTATTTAGTAAAAGGCCGAAGAGTAGTTCCCTTTGTGCTCTGCTCACAACATGTCAAAAACTTGCCAAGCTCCTCAGTTCCATTGGCATTGGCATTGATTGCCAAAACAAATGGTCATGAGTTCAAGCCATGGCGTTGAGGAGGAGGAGAAGAAGATGAAGAAAGCATAACATGTCGAAAACTTGGTTGGTTCATCATGTTAATTTGGATCCCTCCTTTTCCATAGCTTGGTATATTTTTGCAAGTTCGCCAAGCATTGCTGCGCATAGTTGCACACCACATCTAGCACAGTGCAAGTATGCAACCCAAACTTAGAAGAGTGAAAATTAGTTTATGCTATATATTGAATGTGTTGTACATGACAAGCCATGTCTACTCATAACTTTATTGCTGATCATATAGTTAAAGAATGTTGCACTGGTATTTATCACTGACTCAATCAAGCCAATGTAATGGAATTAACCAGCTGAGCTATAGGCATAATAACTTCCGATTGCTCGATTTGCAACAAGTTTCAAAAATGCTGGTCATGATAAGGTTATCGGCGACCGCGAGGTATTCTGCTGCAAATTAAATTGAACTTAAAAATCCAACGTCAACCTAAATATCTATGTGCTTGATCACCCTTCAATAACTTAAGGACTTATTGCAGCAAACATCATATAGCGCATCAAAAAATATTTTATACTTACAAATCTCAATACAGTATAAAAGTGTAAAATTTATCCCCTATAAAAATTTCGAACAACACTGCATGTGTTACTCTGGCCACCATTGCTTTCCTAACTACCACCAGTTGAATTCCTCCATTGTATCTGCATTGATCACACATTATACATGGTAAAAGTAAAGCGTCATAAGACCCCTAGCCTTGCTTTTTTTTTTTCTTTTAGCTTTTCATATACAACAAAATATGACTCTTTCTATGCAGGAAATGATGCAGAAAACTAACCAGGTTAAGATGTAGATGACTGAGATTCCTCGCCCATGCTTAGGGTTCGACTAGGCTGTCTCTTGCTATCACTGCTGCTTTTCCTTCTTAGCTTATCCTTGATCTCAGCCTCTTTCTTGTCCACAAAACCAATCAAATCCTTGAAGCTGGTTATCCTCTTGGGCCTTGTAGGAGTGATAGGCTCAGCAGCCTCAATCTCTTGCATCACCACCTGCTCATTGGTCTCGGGGTCGTATCTTCGGTACTGACAAACCACCCTGCAAAAGAAGATTCCGAGAGCGAAAAAGCAAGCAACACCACAGATCAGAAACAGGCCCCAGAAGCTCTGCAAAGAGAGCTGATTCTCGTCAACTAGGCTTGTATCTGAGGAGCACCCGGTACGCGTCAGCCATTTGTCGTGGATCCTCTGCAGGTTACCGTTCTCTGACAGCTGGAGGATGGCTGTGGACATGTCAACTGCAAGAGGAGAGTCCCTCTGAAATGCCTGAGACAAAGGACAGGGGCATCATAGATTTCAAGTAGTCTTTGTAGAATGAGAATCAATATAACGTTCAGCCACGAAAACGAAAAAAATATCAAGAGTGGCATGTACAAATCCCCATCCGCTCTTTGTGAACTCTTGCCCCACAATCTTATACTTGCAATTGGTGCTAGACAAGAAAAGCTCAATGTAAGGAAGCTCATCAACAATGGCAGCAACACCGCCATGTTTGGGGCCGCGTTGAAGGGCAATAAGGTATTCTTCTTTGTTCCTCAGATTAATAAGCCTGGACTCTGCAATATTGAGCTCGTAAATCAGATAGCTACGTGCAAATGTACCATCCTGGATCCCGATTGGCTCATTGCTGGATATCAAGCTGTCAATCCCTTCAATCTTGGATGAAAGCTGTTGAACTGTAAGTATTGAAGTTAAGCTGGCCGTGTAGCTTGAGTTGATGATCAGCACAACAAAGAGCCATATAATGAGCACCAATCGTCCAAGGGTGCTTACAGTATTCTCTCCTGTGAACAGAGATCAGGTGGAATTATATGCATGTAATCAGGAAAGACTTAATAAGGGCAAGATATTGTACTTACTGTGTGAAAAAAACATCGTGGAGAAACTAAACCTGAAAATATTACGAAAAGTATCTCAGTTTCTATAGAAAAATGTAGCTCAATGTGAATTAAATGAAACAATAGGAAGTAATTTTTCTTTCTGTGATTGATAGGTGATAATATGAAAATATATATTAATCTAAGAAGTGGCACTAACCAAAATATTGTCATGATCTGCTGACTTGGTGGACCACGAAATTCCGCGTTTATGCGATGCTCAAGAATCCAAACAACAGCTCCAACAAACAGGAAAAAAGCGGCTGTGACAAACCACATTTCGAAGGTAAAGGGCTTGAGGAATGCCCAAGGATTAGACTTTTCCTCCTGCACAGGGGCAACTATGACCAATCCAGATTCCATATATGGTTGTGTAAAATCCACTATTCGTGTTCTGTTTGTTACAATTGTGATATCCCCAACAGCTGCATCATATTTCTGATACAAGCAGATAAGCAAACGATAATTAAGAATAAGAGATAACAGAATTTTTAGAACATTTTTCTTTTCTACTAGAATTCCCACCTAAATAAATGTTTTCACTTTTTATCCGTCATAAGCTTAACACTCGCTTATTGATAGCAAAAAGAAACACTGGCAAGTAACTTGAAACTATATGTTGTAGGTGATACTTACATTTTGGGCAACACCATAGACAAGATCACTGTACTCTGGGTTTCTCTGGCCATCACCATATAACACATAAACGTGTGGTACAGCATAAGGCAACAAGTTCACTGCAGCTTCAAATACATCAATACAATATCCCTTAGCACCTGGGGGTTCGTTATCCTTGGAAACAAATTCTTTGTAGGTGACCCGATTAGGAACTGCAATCCTCAGTGGCCGGCCGTTATTAGGGAACACCCATCCTCTGGGCTGTTTTGTAGACTCACCTGGCCATATCACACCATAAAGTTGCTGGTTTGACAGAGATGAGTTTGGAGGCCTTAAATATAGGGTTTCTGGAGCAAGAACCGAAAGGCCGGAGTAATTTGACCAATAACCAATCTTGCGTGTCCCTGTACCAACAATGTTAAGTACATCATAAGCCGGGCATATTAAGTTCTTTGCTGCATCAAATCGAATTGGCCCGGTCAAACCCGTGTAATTTTCTGCTAGTAGAATTTGAAGTAGCTGATCTCCTCCTTGAAAAATATGCATTGCTGCTAAGTTCAACATGCTCCCATTTCTATTCCTAAGCTTAGGGTCATTTACAAAAGAGATATTTCCACCTTGGCTGAAAAATGTCTCAAGAGCACGGGCAGCTAGCCAAACAGAATCATAAGCATAATAGGCATAAGAATTTATACTGGAGTTTCCTGCAAACTTCAAATTCTTCCATCTTGACAGGAAAGCCCTTTTAATATTAGAATCTGGAGTATGATGGCGAAGAGCAAGAACCCCTTGTAAGTTATTAGTGATATCAGGCCCAGGGGTTCCCAGACCATCAATAACAGAAGGAAGCCAATCAGTGGCTATCCATACATATCCGCTGGTCATCATACCAAGGGAATGCGCTATAGAGAATATTGAAACACCAGAATCTGGATTCACATGAATAACGTAAACCCGGGACTCCAACAAATTGACTTGAACCAACAAACTAGTGATATCATTTTTTGAGGCATCGGGTGGGAGAGCCGCCTTGTAAGAGATCTTTGCACGATTTTTCGCAAGGGAATCCCCTAACACAGAGATACCATTTCTTCCATATTCGTCATCAACGAATATTGCAATTACCTCTCTCCATCCATAGTGATCTACCACATCAGCAATTGCATACATCTGGAAATAGTCATTTGGAATTGCCCGTAGGAAATACGGGTATTGTAGGGAGGAGAGAGTGGGGTCTGTGGCTAATGATAAAAGGGGAACATGGAGCTCATTGACCACGTTTGCGATCACATGGGCGATTCCAGATGATTGTGGACCGATTGCAATAGCCACATCTTTCTCCATTAGCTGAAGAGCTACAAGATAATTAACACCTCCATCAGCACTTGCAAATCATTTACTGCAATGCATTAAGTGAGAGAAGTATAATTATGGTTGCAAGTAATCAATCACCCTCGCCGAGGTCGAAAAAGCTTTTATGGTAAATAGTCATAAACAGCATTTTAAGCATGATCAGCAGTCCATGTATGACTATATTGCTGATTCCTTCCTACAGGGGGGAAAACTCGTTGTTTCCTAAAGTTGCTCTAGGTTTACAGAAGAATATAGTTGCACTTTACCCTTTTCAATTCTAAAAGAACTAACTCAATGACACTGATGTACCAATTGTTATCCTCCAGAACTTCACATGTACATGATGTATGTATCTGTATCTACAAAGTGAGGAAATTTCAACTTCAAGGGGGTTAGAGCAATGACTGACCTTCCATGGTCCCCAGAAAGCCGCTACAATTTGTATCATGGAAAATCAAACTCAAGTTGGTGCCCGGAAGAAGAGTGGAATCGGAGTTGACATCATCAATGGCGGCTTGGATGGCCGGCTTCACTGCTCTCCCAATCACCGAGTTGAAAGTGAAGAGCGCTCCAACGTTGACCGATTCCGGCCTTGGCGAGCTCCCATTGACTACTCCACAGAGGAGCAAAACCCAGAGGAGCAGAACAGCTCTCATGGTGGGCCCAACAGGAATCAAATTCTGCACAATTCATACAAAACAGATCACCCAAGACCTCCAATTAGTTCAATTTTGTGGGTCAATCAAGCAGAGGAAGAGTCTAAGGGTTGTCTGTCTGTCTGAGCTTCTTATATTGTGTGGGTGGTTGTTGAGTTTCCTTGCTCAAGACTTTTAATGGCAACATGGCCCACGTGTTATCGCTTCGGTATACTATAGGAAAGGATCAACCAAGTAAACTCCCGAGTCCTAACGCATAAACCCTAACACACAGATATTTTTTTTAAATAGAGGCCTTCACCCAAAGTAGAATATTTAATTATGGAGTCATAGTAGCAGCATCTTTACTGATTATTAATGAGCAAATCCGGTTGACTCAGAGAGAGAGAGAGAGACGTACAGTGAAAGCAGGGCTGTGATTTGTTAGCTCAAATCAAGCAAGTACGGGTCTGCAAACGAGGGAGAACAAGTGGAATGAAATAAATAAAACCCGAAAAGAAGGAGCTTTATACAAAATCTTGCCAGATCGGAAAGGAATAAGTGTGGTTGTTATTTAGGCATTCGGTTTCGATCGAATCTGTCCGGTTATGGTCGTCGAGCTCACGCATCTGACTTTTGGTGCTCATTATTCTCAAGGACATCTGACTTTTGGGAATTGAAACCGTGGTTTACTACGAATCAAGGACATGGATTTCCACCCAAAAAAATTAAAAAAGAATCAAGTACATTGAAATAAATGAAGGAGATTAATAAGTAAAAAACAACAAAAACAAATTCGCTGTCTATCACGTGTTAAACGAAATCTCGGTCTGTTTTGATTGCGGAATTTGCATATGTGCCCAAAGGATAAAAGTTGCCCACACATACTGTGCATGCTCTTGAAAAGTGGCTAATGTGCACTTAACTTGATCCCATCGAATGATTTAGAGAAAGTTGCACATTATTCACTCAGCGGCCCGTTCTTATTTTCTAACTATTATGGATCTCATATCATATACGGGTAATATAAATATAGAATCACGCTCAAGTGCACCATCAAATTAGGCTGAATCATGAGTCAAAATCTAGACCGTTAAATTTACTTTAATGGATGATCAAGATTAAGAAAAAATAAAGATTTTATTCAATATCTTTTAGATACTTATCCATTGTTATTTAGGGTTTAAGGTTTTAGGGTTTAGGGTTTTAGGATTAGGGTTTTAGGGTCTAGGGTTTAAGGATCATAGGTTCAATGTTTGAGAGTTTCCTAGAACCTCAACGAGGTGCACAAGTTCTCTTTTGAGTATGAATAACTAAGAAAAAACATGTTGAATAATTTTGTACAAGCGTATGAAAAACATCTTACTGAACAAGTGTGTGGTTCCTTGAATAAGTACGGCATACCGTCTGAACAATAAGAGTCACCACCGATATGTATCTGTACAGACCCGCCCCTAATTTTCAATTTCCGTCCCTATATATAAGCGAGCTTCCAAGTCGGGAGGGAAATTTGGGGGCGGATACATGAATGGCTGAACAAGTGTGTGTTGTTTCTTGAATAAGTACGACATATGGCCTGAATAACTTGAGCCACCACCGCTATGTATTTGTACGGACCCGTCCCCAATTTCCAATTTCCGTCCCTATATATAAGCGAGCTTCCAAGTTGGGAGGGAAATTGGGGGAGGATACATGGGTGGCTGAACAGGTGTGTGTGGTTCCTTGAATAAGTACGGCATACGGCCTGAATAACTTGAGCCACCACCGATATGTATTTGTACGGACCAGTCCCCAATTTCCAATTTCCGTCCCTATATATAAGCGAGCTTCCAAGTCGGGAGGGAAATTGGGGGAGGATACATGGGTGGCTGAACAAGTGTGTGTGGTTCCTTGAATAAGTACGACATACCGCCTGAATAACTTGAGCCACCACCGATATGTATTTGTACGGACCCGTCCCCAATTTCCAATTTCCGTCCCTATATATAAGCGAGTTTCGAAGTCAGGAGGGAAATTGGGGGAGGATACATGGGTGGTTGAACAAGTGTGTGTGGTTCCTTGAATAAGTACGGCATACGGCCTGAATAACTTGAGCCACCACCGATATGTATCTGTACGGACCCGTCCCCAATTTCCAATGTCCGTCCATATATATAAGCGAGCTTCCAAGTCGGGAGGGAAATTTTGGGGCGGATACATGGGTGGTTGAACAAGTGTGTGTAGTTCCTTGAATAAGTACGACATACGGCCTGAATAACTTGAGCCACCACTGATATGTACTTGTACGGACCCGCCCCCAATTTCCAATTTCCATCCCTATATATAAGCGAGCTTCCAAGTCGGGAGGGAAATTGGGGGAGGATACATGGGTGGCTGAACAAGTGTGTGTGGTTCCTTGAATAAGTACGCCATACGGCCTGAACAACTTGAGCCACCACCGATATGTATCTGTACGGACCAGACCCCAATTTCCAATTTTCATCCCTATATATACGCGAGCTTTCAAGTCGGGAGGGAAATTGGGGGAGAATACATTGGTGGCTGAACAAGTGTGTGTGGTTCCTTGAATAAATACGCCATACGGCCTGAACAACTTGAGCCACCACCGATATGTATCTGTACGGACCCGCCTCCAATTTCCAATTTCCGTCCCTATATATAAGCGAGCTTCCAAGCCGGGAGGGAAATTGGGGGCGGATAAATGGGTGGCTGAACAAGTGTGTGTGGTTCCTTAAATAAGTACGTCATACGGCTTGAACTATTTGAGCCACCACCGATATGTACCTGTACGGACCCGCCCCCAATTTCCAATTTATGTCCCTATATATAAGCGAGCTTCCCAGTCAGGAGGGAAATTGGGGGCGGATACATGGGTGGCTGAACAAGTGTGTGTGGTTCCTTGAATTAGTACGTCATACGGCCTGAACAACTTGATCCACCACCGATATGTACCTGTACGAACCCGCCCCCAATTTACAATTTCCGTCCTTATATATAAGCGAGCTTCCAAGTCGGGAGGGAAATTTGGGGGCGGATACATGGGTGGCTGAACAAGTGTGTGTGGTTCCTTGAATAAGTACGCCATACGGCCTGAACAACTTGAGAGTCACCGATAAGTACGACACACATAAGCATGAACAATAAGTACGGCCTGAACAATAAGTACGGCCTGCACAATAAGAGTCACCGATATATAAACATGCTTCCAACTTGGGTGGGAAATTGGGGGTGGATATATTGATGACTTATTGTTCATGCCATTTGCAATACCTATTCAAGGAACCACACACACATATTCAGTAAGATGTTTTTATACGCTTGTACAGAGTTATTCAACCCGTTTTTGTTTACTTATTCATATTCAAATGAAAACTTTTTCAATTAATCGAGGTTCTTGGAAATCGCCCTCCCCTCTCAAATTTGAAGCATCCTCATATATTGGGGGCGGATACATGGGTAGCTCTTGTTCATACCGTTTAAGGTAATTATTCAAGCAACCATACACACTTGTCCATTAAGATGTTTTTCACACGCTTGTACAATGTTATTCACCCTTTCTTGTATACGTGTTCATACTCAAATAAAAACTTGTTCAACTAGTCGAGGTTCTAGAAAACTCTTAAACCCCTAATCTCTAAACTCTAAACCCTAAACCCTAAACCCTAAACCCTGTAACACTAAAAGATGTTAAATAACGTC
Organism: Polygonum aviculare; assembly: GCA_934048045.1. Classification (NCBI taxonomy): domain Eukaryota; kingdom Viridiplantae; phylum Streptophyta; class Magnoliopsida; order Caryophyllales; family Polygonaceae; genus Polygonum; species Polygonum aviculare. Next base: position 18,448,452 of record OW204023.1, on the reverse strand, counting down.
TTTATTTTTTCTTAATCTTGACCGTTTATTAAAGTAAATCTAACGGTGTAGATTATGACTCAGGGTGCACCCTAAAAGATGGTGCACTTGAGCATTCCCCTATAAATATAAACCTAACTTAATCTATCCGAGATTGAATTTTGACCTAAGGTTATTTTTTAGTCGAGAATGTACGTACAATTCAAACCCGATAGAATTTGAACATATTAACCTATATATTTATTTTATTTTATTTTACATTTAGATTATGAAATCTATTATTCTAGTTAAATATGTAAAGGTTATTTTTTAGTCGAGAATGTACGTACAATTCAAACCCGATAGAATTTGAACATATTAACCTATATATTTATTTTATTTTATTTTACATTTCGATTATGAAATCTATTATTCTAGTTAAATATGTAGAATATTCATTAAAGTTAAAAAAATCATTTTTACCTAAAATAAAAAACATTTAAATAAAAATTATATTTTCATATCAAAATTTAGTAAGATATCAAAAATCACATTTTCTATCGATTCTAGTAAGATTTGCTATTGATTTATATTAGGAAAATACATTAACCTACCAAAAATTGGATAAGATATTAAGTAGATATAAATGTTAGTAACCAATGTTAATATAAAATCATTATTTTATTCAATATTGATTATATGGCGTAAATAATATTTTTTATTCAGGAGATTCTAGTCCTCGACAAGATTTTTAAGGGAAAAAGGTATGTTTTCCAAGGCTCATTATGCTCCATATGCAAAATGTAGCTCATAAGAGGTATGGATCTGCTAGTGGAGTTATTTCTCTTGGTGCTAGGTGTTTGAAAAAGATCACTCTGAGGAAGATGGGATGGTATCTGTTTGACAGAGTGTGCATCTTTAAAGATGGTGATGTTGCTGTAGACTAAAAGGTTATGAAGGAACCTATGTTGAGTATGTAGTCGGCGACATTGCTTGTAGAGATTGAGACCCTAAAGAAGCAAAATCTAGAATTGACAACATTGAGGAAGTCGCCAACTCTTTAGGCTAGGTGGTCAACTCTGTGCACTTCATGACTTTTCCATCTCTTGCTTTCTTATTCCTTACCATATTATCTTCCAGATTATCAAAACATATTTCTCTCAGTTCGATTTGGTTGTAAGGATAATATTTTACTTGCTTGCTTGTCATAGACATTGCTGCTTGTGTGGTTGTAGAGTTTTATGATTGCATGGTATTTTTTTAGCTAGTATATTTGTCTTTACTGATTTATATATATCTACATATTGATCTTTTTGATGAAGCCAAGGAGAATAGCTTTAGGTAACTTGCTTAAAAAGGGGAGTCTGCTAAAAAAATTTATGAGTATTGAACTTAGGGGAATTTTTTCCTTCTCCTGGGTCTTTTTTTCGCATATTCTAGTGTGTCTTGAAGTCTTAAATAGCATGAGAAGAATGGGATATTTGTCAACATCGGAAACCGGGATTTTTTTTCGGTTTAAACATAAAGGGGGGATTTGTTAGAACACTTTAGTGTTTTGATGGTTCCAACCCTGGTAGGCGATAAAGGTTCTCTTCTGTGGTTGCCCACCAGAGTTACAAGTGCAGAACTAGTGAAATTCTATTTAAGGTAACGCGGAGCAAATCAATCAAGGGTATTTCCAGGATGTTATTTGAGGACAACATATGTGCAAAAAGAAGCAAAAATCGAAATTAAAGATGGAGAGATGAAGAGAAGATCTTTTAGGGTTTATTATTACATATATTAGTAAATCTAACCTACATGTAAAGTTGGAACATTTTGTCATTAATTGTCCCCACTTCAAATAATTCATTCATGTTATAGTATATATATAGAGAGAGGGACGCCCAGGTACAATAGGTGTTCTGGTGTAACATGCAGATTAAGGAGAGACATTAGATTATAGTTAATCAAGGGTGATTAATTAGGCAACATGATAAGAAAAATAGGGAGGAGAGGATTGGATTTATGAGGATTTACAACTTAAAAGGAAGCTATCGGATTTTTAGGGGGGAGATTTGATTGCAAATTCAAATTAAAAAGCCACGTTTTTTTGAAATGGAAATTTCATGATTCTAGGGATTAACAAGGGTGATAATTTATTTTTTTGAAAAATAAATAATTTACCAGAAATTTAAAAATCGTTAATGAATCCTATAAAATCTATCAGTCAGTGTTTAAATAACTTTGTACGATGGTTTGAAAAATTACACAGTTGAACATGTTTTATTGCTTTATGAATCTTTTTCTAATTTGGTGTGTTGATATAATACTATAGTTGAATAAGTACTTGTCGTCACATGAAAATCAATTCATTATAAGCTGGATCATTACATATTAAAATAAAAATGAAAATAAGGACTTTATGTGACCATTGAAAAAATAAATCTATTACATTGAATATATAAGATGAAAATCAAGATTGTTACAACTCGAGTACATACTACAATACGGTGGAAAAAATGCATCTATATTTCAATATACACTAGTATAATAAAAACATTTCATTGTCTTCAAACTTCAGCCATTATTCATCCCCTTTCTTGAATAACTGCAAAACAAAACACGCATATATGAATATCAATTCATGCATAATAGTACACACAACTAATATTGTTGAACAAGTGTTCATCATATAATGCAAAACTATCAAAACGAAAATACACTATTGTAAAAGTTGTCTTATAATCATTGAAAAAACACTATTGTACATGAAAAATATGGAACAATTAAATTCTTTTATTTGAAAAAATATTATCAATATGTAGAAAAACACAATAGACACAAATGAAACAGTTTTGAAAAAGCACTCTTTTCATCTTATAATGAATAAGTTCGTGTAAATATTTGAAAAAGATTTAAAGAGAGAAAACATTACATATTTGAAACTAATATGTGAAAACGTTGCCTTATAATTATTGAAAAACACTATTGTACCACATGAATAATATAGAACAGTTGATATATGTTATCTGAAAAAATGTTATTAATATGTTGAAAAACACTATTTTACAAGATGAAAAATACAGAACAGTTGATATCTGTTATTTGAAAAATCATTGTCAATATGTTGAAAAACATATTAGACATACATAAACCAGAAATGAAAAATAATCCTTCTATCTCGTAATGAATAAGTTCGTGTAAATAGTTGAAAATGATTCAAAGTGAGAAACCATACATGTCTTTCCGACGATCTCTTCCCGTCGATCTCTTTGAAGTTGCATCCATACATGTATTTGTTCATGAACTCAAATCACAAGAACCCAAATCTAACGAAGGTAATCAAAACCCAAGAACAATCATCACTATGAATCGCAATTTTTATAAAATGTAATCAATTAAACCCTAATAATCACAATAAACAAGAAGATTATCGATTCAACCCCTAATAATCACTCAATTGAACCGGATCTAACCCTAAAATGACCAATCGATTCAATATAAAATTATCGACTTGGTAGTATTAATCAAGGCGAAAATTACAAATAACACAACTAAAATCAAAGCTTTACTTACCTAGAAACCGGAGATGAAATGATCTTCCACATATCAGAGATGAACAAAGACGATAGAGGGAGACGAAAATGTTCCATAATCAAATACGGATGAAAATGAAAATTTGTGATTTGGAGAGAGAGTATGTCAATAAAAGTGGAGAAAAACATGGGATAATGATTTTCTAGTAGGATCTAGGATATAATTGTGTGTTTCTCACCATTTAAAAACGGGTCTTCGTTTTAGCGCACCCCCAAATCTCGTTATAGCGCACCCCTTTGTCCATTAAAAAGGGATAGACGCTTCATACATGACCACAGAAAACTTGTGGACAAGTTAATACTGTCCATACATGTTCACTGGTCGGGTGTGTTAATAGTTTTAGTTGACGAACCTTGTCCAACATTTTGTAATGGTCATTAAATTCGTCCATGAAAAACATATGGACCCGTAAACGTGGTCCATGATATTTGTATGGACATGTCGCGTTTTTCCATGTATTTATAATGGATGATTTATAAGTACGTGAAAAGTTGAAATTCGCATCTATATAGCATTACTTAACTCACCACTAACACATTTTAATCGAGTATAGCATTACTTAACCCACAACGAACACTTTAATCGAGTCATGTGTTTGGTGTAATGAAAATTGATGGTACTTGTGTGTTTTTCTTCAAGACATTTTCAACCATATTTTTCAACATAATAACAACACTCATTATAAATGGAACAACATAAGAAACATAAATCACATAGAAGTCATACAACAACATAGAACAACATCCACATTCAATAAACAAACCATAAAATGTCACATAAGGGCCAAGTACCATCATCACACAACAACCAAAGCATCAACCTATTGTCCACAATCAACTAAAAAGACACCAAACATAGACGCTAACAAAGGACTTTAATTGTTTTCCACCATAATCTTCACTTGTGTCTCCACTTCAACATCTATATTAATCAGGGGTTTCTTCTCTAACGCAACCTTGAGTTGTTCGACCTCGGTTTCAAACTTTGCAATCCTGTTACGAAGGATCTCTTCCTTGCATTCAGCTACCATAAGCTCTGCATTCTTCTCCCACACTTGATGTTTTATTTCAGTCTTTTCCTTCCTCAAGTCTTTGATTACATTTTCGAAGAGCTTTGGGGTATTACATTCAACACAACTAATCTCCATCAATATCTCGATATACGAATCCAGGTCATCCTCCTTTTCTTGCTCTTCGTTACGTGGACAAAATTGATGCTCATACTTTCGTATATCACCACGCTGGTATCTAGAGCAATTGGAATCAGAGGTGTGCATCCTATATACACAAAAAAGAAACCTAGTTGGTTAATCAATTACATACATCTCTGAAACAACAACTCTCATAAACAACAACTCCCATAACAAACAAATTTTGTAATAGATTGTCCCCTTAAACAACAACTCCCATAACGAAACAGTGACACAAACACCCTTCACAAGCAAACAAATTTCTCCAGAATATCCAACGCATGGACAACAATGTACCAATCAATGCAAGTATCCATAAAGCTAATGCAATTTCTGTTTCAAATTATGTGGCTTGCAATCGAAAACCCTAGGCGGAAAAATCTAAGGAAACCATAGCGAGCAAAAAAGGGAGCTTGACACCAAGGAAAAGCTGTTTCACCAAACAAAAAACCAAACAATCAAATCCAAAGAGACCAATTTGAGCACAAAAATCCTAAATTCTAACCTTAGGGTTTATACTTGGAGGAGGTGGCTCGGCTGCTAGGTGGTGGCTAATGTCGGGTCGCGCGGATCAGAGTTGGCGGAAGAGCGAACGGAAAGCTGGCCGAATTGAAGTTATGCGGCGTTGGCGTTGGAGGAGATCTGTTCGTTCTCTCAAAGGGGCTGGAAGAGGATGCGATGGGGGAGGAGATTTGTTCGTGTGCGAGGATGTAGAGGGGTAAACCTCTCTATATGTGCGTGAGAACGAGAATTTAGGATGCGTGAATATGCCATTAAAAAGGGCTGGACAGTTTATCCATGTCCACGAAAAACAAGTGGACTCTAAACTTTCGTCCATGGTATTTTTATGGACATTGAGACTTCATCCATATACTTATAACGGACGGCATGTCAGAGCGGTAAAAGTTGAAAATCGCATTTAATAACTTGATTTACCCACAACTACCACATTTAGTTGTTGGTTAAGAGGGTCGAGATATTCACATGTCCTCTTGATCCTTCTGCAAATTGGCTGTAAAAAAAACTTTGGTACTCTTCTACATTCTCTCACAATAGCATAGAGTGATATGTGGTGGTCCACAACAATATAATGTCGTACGAAGAGTTGAATGTCGGTTTGGAAGATATCTCGATTAATTATTCCCAAAATGAGTTATGTTTATGTTGTCTTGCTATATAGGTGTAACTTTAGTTATTTTTTGTGTTTTTAAGCTATGTTAAGGTTTAGAAAGGGTTTGATGTTAGGATTTAGGGTTTAGATATCTACAAAGTTTTAGTATTTGGGGTTTAGGGATTTAGGGTTTAGGGTTTAATGTTAGTATATACACGTAAAGATTTATACTTTTGTTGTTCAAGGGATGTGCATTTGACGATAACATTTGCGTTCTAGCTTGTCATCGTTTCCTCCATTTAGTTTAACCGGACAAATATACTTTGTCCATCGGATTTATGTGGACGTTTATATAGTGTCCATAGTAACACTATGGACAAATAAGTTATGTCCATTATATTGTTGTGGACATCTAAAGTACACTTTTTTTTTAACTTCGTTGATGTGTTTGAACTAGGCTGATGCTGAGGTATATATTGGAGTCGAGGATGGGGACACAACTTGGAATTAACAACATGAGGACCTTACACAACAAATCTTTTATTCATATGACTACTCTTGGGACAATGATGTCAGAGCCCATTTTGAGGGCGACTCTTTAAGTGGTTTGCATTGGACCGATAACGCTTTTCATCAAATGCAACAGTCCCCAAATGTGTATCCACCTTCAGCTGGTAATGATTGGGATAGAAATAATCCTATTGAATTGCCTCAGTTTGAGATTTCCGATTATTCTGAATTGTTTGCAACAGAGCAAACGTTCTCTAGCCGTGATGAGTTACTTGATTTAGTGAGGTTTATAAAACGAAAAAACCAAAAGTGCTTAGTGGTATATCGTGTGCTCAAGAGTACTAGTTCTACGCTTGGGAAATCATGGATGGCGTGTGAAAAAAATGGAAAATACACTCCAATGAAAGGAGAGGATGAGACTATAAAGACAAAAAAAATTCAATGTCCTTTTAGGTTGTAGTGTTACGAGGCTACAAAAGGTACATGGAGGTCAAAGTTGTATGTGGCAAGCATAACCATCCTCTTGAAAAAAGTTTACATGGGCATTCATTTGCCGAAAAGTTGAACAAGGTAGAGTATGAACTGACGAGAAGATTAACTCTCAACCAATGCTCTGGAAAACAAATAATGTGTGCACTAAAGGCCGATGAGACGAATCTCACAACGTACAAACAAGTACAACGCTCGATATAAGATTACAAAGGCGTTGCAGGGTGGTCGAACGGTGATACAACACTTCCTCGCTGAGACTACCAGACTAGGATACCATGAGCGACACCGAGTGAGACCGGGAACATTTAGCATAAGTGATATTATGTGGACTCATCCAGAATCATTAGCTCTATTAAAGACATTTCCAAATGTGTTGATTATGGATTCAATATACTATACAAATCGGTATATAATTCTCCTCTTTTTTGTTACTAATTTAATTCTTTTTTTTTAAAAAAATGTGATTTATTTATTCATTCAATTTGAGTTTGTTATTACTTAATCGTATATCATGGTTGGATTCAAATTTACATAGGTACCATGTCCCTTGCTTTGATGTAGTTGGATTTACATCCACTTGGAGAAACTTCAATATTGCGATTGCGTTCATAAGTGAAGAGGAAGAGGAGAATTACACTTGGGTTGTCACTAAGATAAAAGAGTTGTACACAATCATAGGAGAGTCACCAACTGCGATTGTAACTGATCGAGAGATGGCATTGATTAATGCAACTGAAAGAGTCTTTCTAGATGCAATGCACTTTTTGTGTCGTCGACATGTGTATAAGAATATAGAGAACAAAGCAAAGAAGATATGTGGTCATGATCCTTCCGGAACTGATTTTGCAAATGATTGCAGAAATTTATGGTTGTCAGCTACCGAGGAGGTATACTTAAAGCGTTTGGCACTTATTCAGTCAAAATGGAGACACGTGCCTAAATTGCTTGTATATCTTACGGCCACTTGGCTCCACAATCATAAGAAAAGACTTGTCTCAGCTTGGACGGACACTGTAGCTCATTTTGGCAGTCACACCACAAATAGGTACTTCATGCTAAGTTATAAATTGGATGTCATCTTGTCTTTTTGTAACTAAGCTCACTTCTTTCCTACTTCGCTATGTTTGACTGTTGTAGGGTCGAAGGTGCTCATGCTGTGCTAAAAAAGTTTCTTGGCACTCATACTTATGGATTGAGTGGTGTCTTTACCAGAATGCACTCGTTACTTACCATACAGATTGGTGAAGTTAAGGCTTCTTTCGGAAAGTCCCGGACAATCTCAATGTCATCTGGTTCAACTCTAGAAGTGTTCAAACTATTACAACACGTTGTATCCCACAAGTGCTTGGAATTTTTAATGAAAGAATACAAGTGGTTGTCTGCCACATGTCAGTTCACTACGGATTGTGCATGCCTGCTGCCAGTTACACATGGACTGCCTTGTTTTCATGAACTTGCACGATATGTGGCTGCGAAGAAACGTGTTGCTCCTAGTGTTATTCATGGTTTTTGGAGGCAACTAGAAATTAGTGTTGATGTGAGGAACGAGGATGACGACACATGGGCAGCACCATCAATGTCTCGAGCAGGACTCCCTGATGTCGTGCTTTTTAGTTGATTTTCTAGGTAGTTTTCTAGCTTGTTTTGCATGCTTTCCCTTTGTGTTTGTGTGTTTTGCAAAAGATTCCGACTCTCTTTCGAGGGTTGGAGTCGTTTGTGTGTTGTTTCGTGTTGTGTAGGTATTTGGAGCCTTTTGGAGAAGTTTTTCATGCATTTTCGGAGCTTCTTAGGAACCGTTAGTTTTCGAGAGTCAAAGTATCAAGAACCAAGATCCAAGTTGCAACCAAAGGAGCCTCAAAGGAGTGACAAGTTCTCAAGAAAATCAAGGAGCAAAAAGGCAGAAACGTCGAGCAAAAGTCCGACCAATTAGAGCAAGACCGGAACAAAAACGAGAAAGATCACGTCTCCTGCAGGTGGTCGGCGCCGACCCCCATATGGTCGGCCGCGACCCCTCTCAGCACCCGAAGAAAATCCGTGCTGCGCAAGTAACGCTTTTGGGCTGGATTTTCGAAACCCGAAAAAAGCAGGAGGCTGTGGCAGTGCTGTGGCAGATATGTGGCAGAGGAGGAAGCTTCCCTCTCTTACTTTTGTGGGCTGCTACAAAGACCCCCTTTGTCTCCCTTTCTAATTAGCTTTTCTTCTTCGAAAAGGCTCAAGAGAGAGTGGGCTGAGAGGGGGGAGAAGGAAGAAGAGGAACTTAGAGTTTGAAGAAGAAGAAAGTGGCGGGTGAGAAGAAGGGTTGGAGTGTGAGAGAGAGATTGCTTGTAAGGAGGGATAGTGAGGAAGAAAGCTTGTGTTAATGGTGTTCTAGGAAGAAGAAGACAATGGTGTGAAGGAACCTTGTGGGTTTGCTTAAGTTTGTAAGTTTGAATCTTGAAATTAATTGAAGTTGCTTGCTTTGGATGATGTTTTCCTCTTGCTCCAAACACCAAGATCCAAACTTACAAACTTAGGCAAAACCCACAAGTTTCTCCAAACACCATTGTTGTCTTCCTCTTCTTCTCTACAACTAGAACAAGCTTCTTCTTCACTACCCTTCCCTTACACAAGTTCTCTCTCTCTCTCAAACCCACACTCTTCTTCTTCACCTTCACGTTCTTCTTCTTCAAACTCCTCTTCTTCTTCTTCCTCAGCCCCCTCTCCCCTCTCTCTTCTCTCTTGAGCCTTTTTTCCTCCTTGGAAAAAGCTAATTAGAAAGGGAGACAAAATGGGTCTTTGTAGCAGCCCACAAAAGCAAGAGAAGGAAGCTTCCTCCCTGCCACAAGCCTGCCACAAGTCTGCACAGCCGCCCTCCTTTTTCGGGTTTCGAAAATCCCGCCCAAAAGTGTTACTTGCAGCGCACGGATTTATCTTCGGATGTTGAGAGGGGTCGGCCCCGACCATATGGGGGTCGGCGCCGACCTATTGCAGGGCGCGGAATTTCCTTCGTTTTGTTCCGTTCTTGCTCCGCTTGGATGGGCTTTTGTTGGGTGCTTTTGCCCTTTTGCTCCTTGATTTCCTTGAGTTCCTTGTACTTCTTTAAGGCTCCCTTGGTTGCAACTTTGGATTTTGGCTCTTGACACTTTGACTCCCGACAACTAACGGTTCCTAGAAGACTCCGAAAATGCAAGAAAAACTCCTCCTTTCGGCTCCAAACACCTACACAACACGAAACAACACACAAACGACTCCAACTCTCGAAAGAGAGTCGGAATCTTATGCAAAACACACAAACACAAAGGAAAAAAAACATGCAAAACAAGCTAGAAGACTACTTAGAAAACCAACTAAAAAGCACGACATCAAAATACCCCATACTTAAGCTTGCTTGTCCTCAAGCAATCACTCACATGCATCAAGACCAAATAACAAGCTCAAAGAATGCCTTTAAGGAAAAATAAGCGCAAGAAGAACAATGAGCAAATAACTACAATATCATAGCACACATGTGTAAATTCTAAGCAAAGCCAATCCAACCTCACAAGGGCAATGTGTTTCACCCATTTTCAAGTGTTTAGGATATATCAATGAGCACTCAATCTCAAATCCAAAAGCAACACCTCATAGACAATGGAAATTATATTTGAAATTCTCCACCGAAGAAATCAAAACAAGTTAAACCATCAAGAGAACTTAAGGTGGCTCAATGAAGACTTCAAAGAAGTTTCATTCGGCCGGGTTGTAATGGGGCTCGGTATTTCAAAGGGTGTGGAAAGATTTGGTCTTGTGGTGCTAATGAATCCGGGAACCTAGACTCCTAGACTTCAACTCTTCAACACTCAACCAACTCCTTCATTCTTCCTCCAAACACCAAACACTTCAAACTTTTCAAAGCACACTTTACTTCACCTACTTCTTTGTCTTTCTCTTATGAAGAAGCCTTGGCTCTAGCACTTATTCAAACAACACACAATTTTTTTTTTGGGCCGGTTGGGGGTCGGCCGCGACCTAAGAGAGGTCGGCGCCGACCTACGGCAGGGGCCATTTTTCGCTACATTTGTTCATCATTCGCCCACATTTCATCTTTTCTCGGTTCTTTTCTTAAGACAACTTCTTCCATTCCACCTTTACGATCTCTTTATCTTCACCCCTCATTCACATCTACATCACCATCCATTCTAAGTCCTAATTCCCGGATTAAGGGGGGTCAAGCTTATAATGGCTAGGATACTTTTGTGGATCTAGAAATAAGGCTTTAGGCTCAAACAAGGGGCTTCAAACAAGGGATCATGCATAGGTAGGATGAAAAGGAGAGAAATGGGCTAATGAAAATAAGTTCAATATCATTTGATCTAACAAGTAATGAATGCATCTCCATTGGTTTCAAATTTCAAATAAGCATGCCATTGTCAAGTGATAAATGCATTTGGAAGAGTAAAAATCACACATGAAAAACCAAGGAATAAAACATACATTCCTTGTGGCCAAAAGATATCTCACTTAGGTTCAAATTTGTTGGATTGCTTTCACTAGAATTATGTATGCTCAATGTTCATTATATGCTCAAAATTCGAAAATCAAAGTCATGGTAGGCATTCTTACAAAGCAAGTTACAAGGATTTACATGATGATGCTTGTAATTACTATCCTAGGACATCTTAGAAAGGGTATTTTTCCATCATAAAAATCAAAAAGGAAAGACTCAATCATGCTTAGACACACACAAACACACATGCAAACACACACAATACAAACAAGTAGCATCTCCCAAACCACCCCATACGTAAACATCAATGTCCCCATTGATTAAAAAGTAAAGAGAGGGGAAAGAGAAACTAACTTGGGTTTGGAGCATCGTTGGAGAAGGTTCACCTTTGAGGAGGTTGAGGGAACGGAGAGTCCGGGAACATCTCTTGGGCAAGCCAAGCATTGTAAGCAAATTGGGCTTGGCGGTCTTCATAGTACTCATTCCGGAAGTTGTCGAAGCCTCTAGTTGCATCTTGGAAACGGGCCAAATTTTGATCGTGGTGATGTTGGATTTGGGAATATAAGAAGTTTTGTTGAATGCCGAGGGCGTCCATCTTGTTGCTGAGCATCTCCATGGTGGGGGGGACTTGGGTGCTAGACTCGCCGCCTTGAGGCTCGAATTGAGGACCACCGGACCACCCGAATCCCGAAGGATTGGAGGAGTACGGGAACAACCCGGGTTGGGAACCCATCGTGTAGTCCATAGGATCATTGTTGGTCTGCCCTGCCTCGCCGCCGACCTGGCTCTGCCCGAAGCCAACCCCTTCTTGCCCGAAATTACCTCCCTGGAAGTGGTCGCGGCCGACCTCAGGGTGGTCGGCGCCGACCCCTTCCAGGGAGTCACGTCTTCCGCGTTTTCGCCTTGTGCGCGTGGTTGGGCCAGCTCTCGGGAACCTACTCGGCTTTCGTCTTACGTGCTCATCTTCCGAGAGGAGTTGATAGTAGGGGGAGGGATCTTCCGAGGGCGCACAAGCATCGTACCAATTAGGGACGTAGAATAACTCACAATTTTCGTCATTGAGGCGGACTTGTGAGTAACTCCGGTGGGATCGGTGAAGTTGTTGTGGTAGCCCATCGCCTCAGTCCACTCAATCACCTTGGTGTTCAAATAGTACCGAACATCCATGCGGGTCACGGGCTTGGAGTTGTAGCGGGCAAGATCAACCTTGAGGGCTTGGGCAATGAGGACCACCAACCAACCACACATAGTAAATTTCGGGTTCCTTCGTTGGTTGATAATGTTGTGGACGAACTCATAGGCAAAGTTTATTGTTGGGGCGTTGGTGAAGAGGATGGAGGACAAGCACGCGAGCTCTCGCAAGGTGGGGCGAGAGAGCTCGTACGTGCACCAAATAGCGGCGCCAAGAATGCGCAAGATCACCTTGAAGACCGGGCTAGCAATGTCCTGAGAATGAGGGTTGCTTGTGGTTTCGGTCTTGCAAGCTAGATAAGACCACATCTTTTGGACGGGGAAGTCTTTTATGGCATAGGTTCCCGATGGTGTAGGGAGGCCTAGCATCTTGTTGAGCTTGGTAGTGGTGGTGGAATGCTTCTTCCCGCTATTTGAAATTCAATCTTGGTCTTGCCAAAATCCGTTGGGTGTGGCCCCGAGATGGTGAGAGTGGCGGCGAATTCACAAGTAAGCGCCGGGTAATGTCTCGGGACGGGGTCCTTAAGGAGTCGCTCGGCTCCAAGTAAACGAAACGCCTCCTCCACTGCCGAGTGCATATGGAGGCTCACATGCGAATCGGGATAGTAGTACCGCGCCTTCACCGTCTCCGCCATCATGGCCACATAAAGTTGCATTTGCCCTTCGTCTCGGATCACCACATCATCCATGACGGCCACATTCTTGCCCTTCTTTTGCTTCTTGGTCGCCCTTGAAGATGATGCCATTTTCCTACAAAACCAACAAGAAACTTCCAAGGTAATTTCCAATTCAAACAACACAAACACCACACAATAAACACATAACCAATTTGCCAAAGAGTCACCCCATACTTGCAAGGAACACACACTTTCAATTTCATAGAAAAATTCTCAACCAAGCATGCATAATCATGAAACGCAAGCAAGAAATGGGAAGGACTCATGCTTTAATCAATCAATTCATGGCAAGAGCAACTCAAATAGTATGTTTTCAAAGAGATTACGAGACATCCGGGGTCGGGGACGACCCATGGGAGCTCGTTTATACACAAGTACGCGCCAAAACAAGCAAACAATGAAATTCAAATTCTGGCAGTGGTCGGCCGCGACCAAGGAGTGGTCGGCGCCGACCTGCTACAGCCCATCATGATCGAAGAAAGTCAGCTTAAGCCTCTCCAATGGCTACTAAAAATCATGGAAAAATTCTATTGACCCAAAATCACCCAAACAAGCATAGATCAAGCAAGAAAGCATGCCAAAACTCAACAATCCACAACCAAACATGTAAATCTAAGCACATACAACCCAAATTTCAACATTCAAACTCAAGAACACCCAAATCTAGATTTCAAACTAAACCCTCAAATTAACCCAAGTAAACTTGAATTTAAGAGCAAGGGAGTAGAAGAACATACCAAAAGAGTGTTAAACAAGATGAATGCAAGCAAAATAGGGGTCGAAGCCGAGGTTGTGGGAGGTCGGGGTCGTGGGTTCTTGATATGGGTGGGTCGAAATTTCTGGGTTTTTGTGGGAGATTTGAGTAGAGGAAGGAAAATTAGGAAGGATTATGGTGAAATTTGGGAGAAGGAGCTAGATCTAGTGGTTATGGAGCAAGAGGGGTGAATGAGAGCTTGAAGGAGGCTATGGAGGCAATGGGTCGTGGGTATGGGGGCTAGGTCAGGGGAGATGAGTAAAAAGAGAGGTGGGAAGGGATAAAAATTGTAAAGAAAAAATGTTCAGGGGCTTACTTGTAATTTCCCGAAATTTTTAGCCAATTTCTACCTTTCAACGGAGGGGGTCGGCCGCGACCACCAGGGGGTCGGCGCCGACCATCACCAGAGAGCTTCCCATCACTTGCGTTTGTTCGTCTCCAACTTCTTGCTCCCGACCAAAACCTCGGGTCCCTACAAAATACTTATGGAAATACAAAGCAAACTACCTATCTAGACTAAGAAAAGAAAACAACGGGTTGCCTCCCGGAAAGCGCTTTCTTTAACGTCTTTGAGCTAGACGTGGGGTACCTTGGCTAGGTGACGGTGATAAGCGCCCATGTGGCTCGGATTTCTTCATCGGGGTCCACCTTCTCATAGTACTTCTTCAACCGGTGGCCATTGACCTTGAAAATTCCTCCATTGTTGTCTATGAGGTCGGCCGCTCCGTGAGGGTATATACAATGAACCGTGAAAGGTCCACTCCACCGGGTTCTCAATTTCCCGGGAAAGAGGCGGAGCCGAGAGTTGAAGAGAAGTACTCGGTCACCTTCTTTGATGTGCTTGGGCACAAGCTTCCTATCATGCCACTTCTTTGTCTTCTCCTTGTAGATCTTTGAGTTCTCATATGCCTTAAGTCTCAATTCTTCCAATTCTTGCAAGTCCATGAATCTTTTTGCTCCGGCCGCGTCGAGGTCCATGTTGAGCTCCTTGAGAGCCAATAAAGCCTTGTGTTCAAGCTCAACGGGCAAGTGGCAAGTCTTGTAGGCGGTGCGGTATGCCCACAAAGCGTCATCAAGCTTGGAGGACCAATCTTTCCTTGAGCGGGACACCGTTTTTTCAAGGATAACCTTGATTTGCCGGTTAGAGACCTCCACTTGGCCACTAGTTCGAGGATGGTAGGGTGTGGCCACCCTATGAGAAACCCCATACTTGGTCAAAAGAGATTCAAAGCTCCTCTCAATGAAATGTGAGCCACCATCACTAATGAGAACTCGGGGTACACCAAACCGGGGGAAGATGTTTGTCTTCATGAACTTAGCCACCACTCTTGCATCATTTGTTCTTGTGGCTATGGCTTCAACCCATTTGGGAACATAATCAACCGCCACGAGTATATACTTGTAGGGACCCGATGAGGGGAAGGGCCCCATGAAGTCTATACCCCAAACATCAAAGAGTTCCACCTCTAAAATTCCGGTGAGCGGGTTCTCGTTTCTCCATGTGATGTTTCCCGCTCTTTGGCATTCACCACAAGTGGTCACATAAGCTTGCACATCTTTGAAGATGGTAGGCCAATAAAATCCACTTTGAAGAATCTTCGCGGTGGTTTTGAATCCTTTAGCGTGGCCTCCCGTCGGAAGAGTGTGGCAATGACGGATCACTTCTTCTATCTCTTCATCCGGCACACAAAGTCTATAGATGTGATCACTTCCTTGCTTGAACAAGTAAGGGTCATCCCAATAGTAGCACTTGACGTCGTGGAGGAATTTCTTCTTGGCTTGGGAAGTCAATCCATCCGGAACAATGCCACCTACAACATAATTGGCAAAATCCGCAAACCACGGAGTTTTCACCCCCTTAATAGCATCTATGGAGTGCAAAATCGGAGAAGGGGAAAGAGGATTAGGAAGTACACAAGAGAGGTAAAAGATGTGAGCTTGGGCGACCTCAACCGGGGCCGCTTGAGAACCATTTCGATAACCACCAAGAACCGTAGAAGGGGCAGAGGAGGTCGCGGCCGACCTAATAGGGGTCGCAGCCGACCTACTCCAGGAGCCTTCTTCTCGCAACACTTCACAGCTTAGGAGAGTTTCGTCCGGGCGGGAGTCGTTGATGGGAACCATGATTCCGGATTCCATAATGTGCTCAATGGGCAGCCTTGAAAGGTGATCCGCCACAAGGTTTTCCACTCCCTTCTTGTCTCGTATTTCTAGATCAAACTCTTGAAGGAGGAGCATCCACCGGAGTAAGCGCGGTTTAGCATCCTTCTTGTCCATGAGGTAACGGATGGCCGCGTGGTCGGTGTAGACTATCACTTTCGAGCCCACTAAATAAGACCGGAACTTCTCAAATACGAACACCACGGCTAGAAACTCTTTCTCCGTTGTTGTGTACTTGCCCTGGGCCTGATCAAGCGTCTTGCTTGCATAGTAAATAGCATGAAGCTTCTTCTCTTTTCTTTGCCCAAGAACCACGCCTACGGCATAATCACTTGCATCACACATGATCTCGAAGGGGAGTGTCCAATCCAGTGGTTGCATGATAGGAGCCGACACAAGAGCATCCCGGATCCTATGAAAAGCTTCGAGACACTCGGAAGAAAACTCAAACACAACATCTTTCATAAGGAGGTTAGTCAATGGCTTAGAAATTTTAGAGAAATCTTGAATAAACCTCCTATAAAATCCGGCATGTCCTAGAAAGCTTCTAATCCCTTTTATGGAGGTGGGGGGTGGCAATTTTTCAATCAATTCAATTTTAGCTTGATCCACTTCAATTCCCCTCTTAGATACCACATGACCTAGGACTATCCCTTCTCGAACCAAAAAGTGGCATTTTTCCCAATTTAGCACTAGGTTGGTTTCTTCACACCTCTTAAGCACTCTAGAAAGATTAGCAAGGCAAGAGTCAAAAGTGGTACCGTACACCGAGAAGTCATCCATGAAAACCTCCACAATGTCCTCAATCATGTCGGAGAAGATGGCCATCATACACCGTTGGAAGGTGGCGGGTGCATTGCACAGTCCGAATGGCATCCTCCTATAAGCAAACGTTCCGTAGGGGCATGTGAAAGTTGTCTTCTCTTGGTCATCGGGGTGTATGGGAACCTGCCAAAAACCACTATAGCCATCGAGATAACAAAAGTAGTCATGAAGAGCTAATCTCTCTAGCACTTGGTCAATAAAGGGCAAAGGAAAATGGTCTTTCCTAGTGGCACTATTGAGTTTCCTATAATCAATGCACATTTGCCAACTAGTAGTAGTCCTAGTAGGAATCAATTCGCCCTTCTCATTCTCCACTACGGTGAGGCCTCTCTTCTTAGGCACCACATGAACCGGGCTCACCCATTTGCTATCCGAGATCGGGAATATGATTCTCGCATCAAGCATCCTCAAGATCTCCTGCTTCACAACATCCTTCATGTTTGGATTGAGTCGCCGTTGATGCTCAATGGTTGGCCTATGTCCTTCCTCGAGAAAAATTCGATGCATACACAAGGAAGGTGAAAGTCCACTCAAGTCCTCAAGCGAGTACCCAATGGCTTTCCTATGTTTCCTAAGAACATCAAGCAACTTTCCAACTTCTTCCGCATTTAGGTTTGCATTTACAATAACCGGAAAAGTGGAATTTGGCCCAAGAAATTCATACCTCAAAGACTCGGGAAGAGTCTTAAGCTCCGGAGTAGGCGGGGGTGGTGTAATAATGTCATCGTCTTCATCCGCCTTCAGAAACTCCTTCGCTCACCATCTTCATCTTCAATTAAGCATGTTGGCGTGATCCTGTCGGAGGTCGCGGGCGACCTAGGGGTGGTCGGCTGAGACCTACAACAGGGGAGGTCCGCTTCTCCTTCGTCATCTTCACTCGTGTATTCTCCGAGCAACGCCTTGACCTCCATAACTTTACCGGTCTCCTTCATGGTAGGGTTGAATCGGAACTCTACCACCTCTTCTCCAATCTCAAAAGTGAGGAGACCCTTCTTCACATCAATCACGGCACCGGCGGTGGCAAGGAATGACCGTCCAAGAATGATTGGGACGACGGGGTCTTCCGGCATTTCCATCACAATAAAGTCATTAGGCATAAAGAACTTGCCGACTTGAATAGGAAAGTCGTCAACAATACTGGTGGGTTGCACACAAGAGCCATCCGCCATATAAAGCCTCATATTTACCGGGACCAGAAGACCCATATTGGTCTTGGACCATATAGAAAGAGGGAGGAGGCTAGCGCTTGCACCAAGATCACATAAAGCTTTGAACCGGTGAGCACCTATGCCAATGGTAATATCAAACTTATCCAGATCACCAAGTTTTTCAGGGAGCTCTATAAACCGCACTTCATTGGTCAATTCAGATATTGACCGCTTCTTTGACAAGATTTCCTTGAGAAATTTGGTGTAGGCGGGCATCTCGTTCAACGCTTCGGCAAAGGGAATGGTGATGTTGAGGCCTTGGAGGACCTTCACAAAGCGTTTGAACTTTCCCTCCGTGAAATCATTAGCCTTTTTGGATGGGTAGGGAAGTACCTTCGTTGTCGGAGGCAAGGGGACGGAAATCGGGATTCTCTGCGGAGGGTCGGCAGCGACCTGGGGGTGGTCGGCGGCGACCTCCTCCGTAGCCGGGACAGGGTCGGTGGAGACCAGGGGAGGGTCGGTCAGGACCTGTTCCAGGGGAGTCTCGTCCTCTTTGTTCGCCGTTTCTTCACTTACAACTCGGTCCGGCAACTTCTTCCCGCTTCTTAGGTGAACGGCGGCAATATGTCCTCTCGGGTTCTCATCGGGGTGGCCCGGTAAGCGCCCTTGAGGTCGTGGGATTTGAGCCACGAGATCACCGAGTTGGGAGTCAACGTTCTTTCTCCATGTGTCAAGATCTCCCAATCTCGTGTGGACACCTTTCAACTGAGTGGTGAGCTCGGTTCTCACCCCTTGCATCAATCCTTCTTGCAACTCTTGGACCCATGATGGCTCCGCTTGATAACCGGGAGGTCTATAAGGAGGGGCCCTTTGTTCTTGCGGGGGAGGTGGATAACCTTGACCTTGGCCATGGTTATTCCATTGAGGATAGTTGTTGTTCCTCCCCGCATAAACATTGTTTTGGCCTCGGTAGGGCCCTCTCATATAGTTCGCCTCCGCATAAGCCTCGGCGGTCCGGACTTGCTCCACATTAGTACAAGAAGCGGCGGTGTGAGATTGAGAACCGCACTCTTGACAAGGAGGGCCGGCGGACTTGAAATAGCTCACTTGCTTCTTGAGCTTGTTGATCTCATCTTGCATAAATTGAAACTTCACATCTTGATCAATGGGCTCACTATTGGGATCATAGAGTTTTCTTGGTGGGATCCGGACGGCTTGTTGGGTCCCGTACATGGCATCATAGTTGGTGAGTTTGTCCATGAGACCCCATGCCTCGTCGAGATCCATCTCAATGAAACCGCAATCGGTGTGGAGGTTGATGCGGTCTTTTGTTGCGGCATTTATCCCTTGAAAGAATATTTCTTGGAGAACATAAGGAGGTTTTCCATGAGTTGGACATTGCCGAAGAAGCTCCTTGAATCTCTCCCACGTTTCAACAAATGTCTCATTGGGAAGTTGATGGTAGGAGGTCATGCGCTTCCTTAGCTCGGTGGTTTTGGCCGGTGGAAAGAACTTCGTCATGAACAAGTCGTGCAAAGCCTTCCATGTAGTGATAGATCTAGCGGGCAAACTTTCGAGCCAATGGAGAGCCTTCCCATATAAGGACCACTTGAACGCCTTAAGGAGAACATACTCAAGTGAGACACCATCGGCGGCGATAGTGTCACAAAGATCGGTGAAGTTCTTGATGTGCTCCATGGGGCATTCGGTGAGTTTGCCTTCATATTGAGATCTTTTGATAAGAGTGATGAAGTGGGACTTGATCTCAAAAGCACGCTCTATTGCCGGGAGCACAATAGCGGACTCGGGAACCCTAAGCTCCGGGTGCATGTATTGCTTAGCGTTCCTCGGGATGGCATCAAGTTGTTCTCGGAGGCGGGCGGCCTCCTCTCTTTCTTGCCGCGCAGCTGCGGCTTGAGCATCATGCTCTAGTTGCATGCGCTCCATTTGAGCGCGAAGTTCAGCCATTTGACGAGCAAGAGCCTCAGCGTCGGCCATTGCTCTTCGTTCTCTTAGTCTTCGGCGAAGGGTTCTCTCTATTTCGGGATCAAAGGGGAAATGGTCAATTACCCTTCGAGAACTAGAGGGCATACACCTGCGTACAAAACACTAGAGAAACGGATTAGTAACAAAATAGGGGTTCGGGCTAGTCCCTCACCCAAAAGAAAGCTAGACTTGAAAACTAAACTAATTCCCCGGCAACGACGCCAATTTGTTGGGAGGGTATACCTTAACAAATAAATTTGTCAAGACCCCGCTGAGTATAGTGAAGTCAGGATCGTCCACGGGAATTAGTAGTTCTATAGTCTAGCGATCATACTACAAAAGCGAAACCAAACAAAACAAAGCAAAAAAAGGCAAACAAACGCAAAAACACAAGTCTCGGGAAATGGTCGTGGCCGACCCTAGGGGGGTCGCGGCCGACCTTCAGCAGAACACAACCAATAACACGGAAAACACTACAGAGGAGGTCGCGGCCGACCTATTCTAGGCTCGGAAATGGGTTTTGTAAAATCAAGGAAAAACAACTAGGGGAGGGGATTCACCACACCACAAGCATGCATTCAAACAATGATAAGGAACCAACTTAACTTGAAACCTCATGGGTGACTTTCGTCACAAAAGAACACATCAAGAGCCTCCATTCACATGAAAGGGTTAACATGCAATCCAACTTGTTCTTCGGAGGGTTCGACCTTCATCAAACCCGGATAGTCTTTGTTCACAACATAATCTTGCAATTAGGCAGAAAACAAGAACATTCCCCCTTCTTCAAGGGTTTTAAGCACACAAGAAGGATTAATGGGTAGAGATTTCAAGTTAAGCATGGATCCAAAACAATCAAAGTCTCAAATGCACTTTCATGGTGGGTTTCACCCCAACCCTAGCAAGTTAACTACTCACACATAATCAAACACACAAACAACAAAAGGGAAGAGAGAATCATCATCACAAACAAACAACTTCAATTAAACCAAGATCCAAACTTACAAACTTAGGCAAAACCCACAAGTTTCTCCAAAGACCATTGTTGTCTTCCTCTTCTTCTCTACAACTAGAACAAGCTTCTTCTTCACTACCCTTCCCTTACACAAGTTCTCTCTCTCTCTCAAACCCACACTCTTCTTCTTCACCTTCACGTTCTTCTTCTTCAAACTCCTCTTCTTCTTCTTCCTCAGCCCCCTCTCCCCTCTCTCTTCTCTCTTGAGACTTTTTTCCTCCTTGGAAAAAGCTAATTAGAAAGGGAGACAAAATGGGTCTTTGTAGCAGCCCACAAAAGCAAGAGAAGGAAGCTTCCTCCTTGCCACAAGCCTGCCACAAGTCTGCACAACCGCCCTCCTTTTTTGGGTTTCGAAAATCCCTCCCAAAAGTGTTACTTGCAGCGCACGGATTTATCTTCGGATGCTGAGAGGGGTCAGCCGCGACCATATGGGGGTCGGCGCCGACCTACTGCAGGGCGCGGAATTTCCTTCGTTTTGTTCCGTTCTTGCTCCGCTTGGATGGGCTTTTGTTGGGTGCTTTTGCCCTTTTGCTCCTTGATTTCCTTGAGTTCCTTGTACTTCTTTAAGGCTCCCTTGGTTGCAACTTTGGATTTTGGCTTTTGACACTTTGACTCCCGACAACTAACGGTTCCTAGAAGACTCCGAAAATGCAAGAAAAACTCCTCCTTTCGGCTCCAAACACCTACACAACACGAAACAACACACAAACGACTCCAACTCTCGAAAGAGAGTCGGAATCTTATGCAAAACACACAAACACAAAGGAAAAAAAACATGCAAAACAAGCTAGAAGACTACCTAGAAAACCAACTAAAAAGCACGACATCACTTCCTACCATCAACTTCCTAACGAGACATTTGTTGAAACTTGGGAGAGATTCAAGGAGCTTCTTCGGCAATGTCCAACTCATGGACAACCCCCTTATGTCCTTCAAGAAATATTCTTTCAAGGGATTAATGCCGCAACGAAAGACCGCATCAACCTCTCAACAAATTGCGGCTTTATTGAGATGAATCCCGACGAGGCATGGGATCTCATGGACAAACTCACCAATTATGATGCCATGTATGGGACCCAACAAGCCGTCCGGATCCAACCAAAGAGGCTCTATGATCCTAATAGTGAGCCAATTGATCAAGATGTGAAGTTCCAATTTATGCAAGATGAGATCAACAAGCTCAAGAAGCGAGTGAGCTACTTCAAGTCCGCCGGCCCACCTTGTCAAGAGTGCGGTTCTCAATCTCACACCGCCGCCTCTTGTACTAATGTAGAGCAAGTCCGGGCCGCCGAGGCTTATGCGAAGGCGAACTATATGAGAGGACCCTACCGAGGCCAAAACAATGTTTACGCGGGGAGGAACAACAACTATCCTCAATGGAATAACCATGGCCAAGGTCAAGGGTATCCACCTCCCCCGCAAGAACAAAGGGGCCCTCCTTATAGACCTCCCAGTTATCAAGCGGAGCCATCATGGGTCCAAGAGTTGCAAGAAAGATTGATGCAAGGGGTGAGAACCGAGCTCACCACTCAGTTGAAAGGTGTCAATACAAGATTGGGAGATCTTGACACATGGAGAAAGAACGTTGATTCCCAACTCGGTGATCTCGCGGCTCAAATCCCACGACCTCAAGAGAGCTTACCGGGCCACCCCGATGAGAACCCAAGAGGACATATTGCCGCTTTTCACCTAAGAAGCGGGAAGAAATTGCCGGACCGAGTAGCAAGTGAAGAAAAGGCGAACAAAGAGGGCGAGACTCCCCTGGAACAGGTCGTGGCCGACCCCCCAATGGTCTCCACCGACCCTGTCCCTACTACAGAGGAGGTCGCAAGCGACCACCCCCAGGTCGCTGCCGACCCTCCTCAGAGAGTCCCGACGTCCATCCCCTTACCTCCGACAACGAAGGTACTTCCCTATCCATCCAAAAAGGCTAATGATTTCACGGAGGGAAAGTTCAAACGCTTTGTGAAGGTTCTCTAAGGCCTCAACATCACCATTCCCTTTGCCGAAGCATTGAACGAGATGCCCACCTACACCAAATTTCTCAAGGAAATCTTGTCAAAGAAGAGGTCAATGTGCGAATTGACCAATGATGTGCGGTCTATAGAGCTCCCGGAAAAAATTGGTGATCCGGGTAAGTTTGCTATTACCATTGGCATAGGTGCTCACCGATTCAAGGCTTTATGTGATCTTGGTGCAAGTGCTAGCCTTCTCCCTCTTTCTATATGGTCCAAGACCAACATGGGTCCTTTGGTCCCAGTAAACATGAGGCTCTATATGGCGGATGGCTCTTGTGTGCAACCCACCGGCATTGTTGATGACTTTCCTATTCAAGTCGGCAAGTTCTTTGTACCCAACGACTTTATTGTGATGGAAATGCCGGAGGATCCCGTCGTCCTCATCATACTTGGACGGCCATTCCTTGCCACCGCCGGTGCGGTTATTGATGTGAAGAAAGGTCTCCTCACTTTTGAGATTGGGGAAGAGGTGGTAGAGTTCCGATTCAACCCTACCATGAAGGAGACCGGTGGCGTTATGGAGGTCAAAGCGTTGCTCGGAGAGTACACGAGTGAAGATGACGACGAAGAAGCGGACCTCCTCTGTCGTAGGTCGCAGCCGACCACCCCTAGGTCGCCCGCGACCCCCGACAGGATCTCGCCAACGTGCTTAAGTGAAGATGACGACGGTGAAGCAAAGGAGTTTCTGAAGGCGGATAAAGACGATGACATTATTACACCACCACTGCCTACTCCGGAGCTTAAGACTCTCCAAGAGTCTTTGAGGTATGAGTTTCTTGGCCCAAATTCCACTTTTCCGGTTATTGTAAATGCAAATCTAAATGCGGAAGAAGTTGGAAAGTTGCTTGATGTTCTTAGGACTCATAGGAAAGCTATTGGGTACTCGTTTGAGGACTTGAGTGGACTTTCACGTTCCTTGTGCATGCATCGAATTTTTCTTGAGGAAGGACATAGGCCAACCATTGAGCATCAACGGCGACTCAATCCAAACATGAAGGATGTTGTGAAGAAGAAGATTTTGAGGATGCTTGATGCGGGAATCATATTCCCGATCTCGGATAGCAAGTGGGTGAGCCCGGTTCATGTAGTGCCCAAGAAGAGTGGTCTCACCGTGGTGGAGAATGAGAAGGGCGAATTGATTCCTACTAGGACTACTACTAGTTGGCGCATGTGCATTGATTATAGGAAACTCAATAGTGCCACTAGGAAAGACCATTTTCCTTTGCCCTTTATTGACCAAGTGCTAGAGAGATTAGCTCTTCATGACTACTTTTGTTATCTCGATGGCTATAGTGGTTTTTGGCAGGTTCCAATACACCCCGATGATCAAGAAAAGACGACTTTCACATGTCCTTATGGAACATTTGCCTATAGGAGAATGTCATTCAGACTGTGCAATGCACCCGCCACCTTCCAAAGGTGTATGATGGCCATCTTCTCCGACATGATTGAGGACATTGTGGAGGTGTTCATGGATGACTTCTCGGTGTACGGTACCACTTTTGACTCTTGCCATGCCAATCTTGCTAGAGTTCTCAAAAGATGTGAAGAAACCAACTTAGTGCTAAATTGGGAAAAATGTCACTTTATGGTTCGAGAAGGGATAGTCTTAGGCCATGTGGTGTCTAAGAGGGGAATTGAAGTGGATCAAGCTAAAAATTAAATTGATTGAAAAATTGCCACCCCCCACCTCCGTAAAAGGGATTAGAAGCATTTTAGGACATGCCGGGTTTTATAGGAGGTTTATTCAAGATTTCTCGAAAATCTCCAAGCCATTGACTAACCTTCTTATGAAAGATGTGGTGTTTGAGTTTTCTTCCGAGTGTCTTGAAGCTTTTCATAGGATCCGGGATGCACTTGTGTCGGCTCCTATCATGCAATCACCGGATTGGACACTCCCCTTTGAGATCATGTGTGACGCAAGTGATTATGCCGTGGGCGCGGTTCTTGGGCAAAGAAAGGAGAAGAAGCTTCATGCCATCTACTATGCAAGCAAGACGCTTGATGAGGCCCAAAGCAAGTACACAACAACGGAGAAAGAGTTTCTAGCCGTGGTGTTCGCATTTGAGAAGTTCCGTTCTTACTTAGTGAGCTCGAAAGTGATAGTCTACACCGACCACGCGGTTGTCCGTTACCTTATGGACAAGAAGGACGCTAAACCACGCTTGCTTCGGCGGATGCTCCTCCTTCAAGAGTTTGATTTAGAGATACGAGACAAAAAAGGGGCGGAAAACCTTATGGCGGATCACCTTTCAAGGCTACCAATCAAGCACATCACGGAGCCCAGAGTCATGGTCCCCATCAATGACTCCCGCCCGGACGAAACTCTTCTATGCAATGAAGTGTCGCGAGAAGGAAGTTCCTGGAGTAGGTCGGCTGCGACCACCTTATGGTCGGCCCCGACCTTCTCTGCCCCTTCTCCGGTTCTTGTTGATGATCGAGATGGTTTGCAAGCGACCCCGAGTGAGGTCGCCCAAGGTCACATCTTCTACCTCTCTTGTGTACTTCCTAATCCTCATTCCCCTTCTCCCATTTTGCACTCAATAGATGCTATTAAGGGGGTGCAAGCCCTGTGGTTTGCGGATTTTGCCAATTATGTTGTAGGTGGCATTGTTCCGGACGGATTGACTTCCCAAGCTAAGAAGAAATTCCTCCACGACGTCAAGCGTTACTATTGGGATGACCCTTACTTGTTCAAGCAAGGAAGTGATCACATCTTTAGACGTTGTGTGCCGGATGAAGAGATAGAGGGAGTCATTCGTCATTGCCACACTCTTCCGGCGGGAGGCCATGCTAAGGGATTCAAAACCACCGCGAAGATTCTTCAAAGTGGATTTTATTGGCCTACTATTTTTAAGGACGTGCAAGCTTATGTGACCGCTTGTGGTGAATGCCAAAGAGCGGGAAACATCACATGGAGGAATGAAAACCCGCTCACCGGAATTTTGGAGGTGGAACTCTTTGATGTTTGGGGTATAGACTTCATGGGACCCTTCCCCTCTTCGGGCCCCTACAGTATATACTCGTGGCGGTTGATTATGTCTCCAAGTGGGTTGAAGCCGTAGCCACAAGAACAAATGATGCACTAGTGGTGAGTAAGTTCATGAAGACCAACAATTTCCCCCGGTTTGGTGTACCCCGAGTTCTCATTAGTGATGGTGCTTCACATTTTATTGAGAGGGGCTTTGAATCTCTTTTGACCAAGTATGGGGTATCTCACAAGGTCGCCACACCTTACCATCCTCAAACTAGTGGTCAAGTGGAGGTCTCTAACCGGCAAATCAAGAGCATTCTTGAAAAGACGGTGTCCCGCTCAAGGAAAGATTGGTCCTCCAAGCTAGATGATGCTTTGTGGGCATACCGCACCGCCTACAAGACACCACTCCGCACCACTCCTTTCAACCGAGTGTACGGCAAGTCGTGCCACTTGCCCGTTGAGCTTGAACATAAAGCTTTATGGGCTCTCAAAAAGCTCAACATGGACCTCGACGCAGCCGGAACAAAAAGATTCATGGACTTGCAAGAATTGGAGGAATTGAGGCTTATTGCATATGAGAACTCAAGGATCTACAAGGAGAAAAAAAAGAAGTGGCATGATAGGAAGCTTGTGCCCAAGAACATTAAGGAAGGTGACCGAGTACTTCTCTTCAACTCTCGGCTTCGCCTCTTTCCTTGGAAATTGGGAACCCGATGAAGTGGACCATTCACGGTTCATCGTGTGTACTCTCACGGGGCGGCCGACCTCATAGATGACAATGGAGGAATTTTCAAGGTCAATGGCCACCAGTTGAAGAAGTACTATGAGAAGGTAGAACCCGATGAGGACATTCGGCCCACATGGGCTCTTACCACCGCCACCTAGCTAAGGTACTCCTCGTCTAGCTCAAAGACATTAAAGAAGGCGCTTCTCGGGAGGCAACCCGATCTTTCCCTTTCCTAGTCTAGATAGGTAGTTTGCTTTGTGTTTCCATAAGTATTTTGTAGGGATCCGAGGCTTTGGTCGGGTGCAGGAAGTTGAAGGCAAAAGAACGCAAAGGTTGGGAAACTCACGGGTGTTGGTTGGCGCCGACCCCCAACAGGTCGCGGCCGACCCCCTATGGCGAAAGGTAGAAATTGGTTAAAAATTTCGGGAAGTTACAAGTAAGCCCCTGAACTTTTTCTTTACAATTTTTATCCCTTCCCCACCACTTTTTAGCCTTCATCCCCGACCTAGCATACCCAAAACCCACGACCACCCCCATTGTTGCCTCCTCCAAGCTCTCATTCACCCCCATTGCTCCATAACCACTAGATCTACCTCCTTTCTTCCAAATTTCACCAAAATCCTTCCTAATCTTCCTTCCCCTACTCCAATCCGCCACAAAAACCCAAAAATTTCAGACCACTCATACCCAAAACCCACGACCCCGACCTCTCACAACCTCGGCTTCGACCCCTATTTTGCTTACATTCATCTTGTTTAACACTCTTTTGGTATGTTCTTCTACACCCTTGCTCTTAAATTCAAGTTTACTTGGGTAATTTTGAGGGTTTAGCTTGAAATCTAGATTTGCATGTTCTTGAACTTGAATGTTGAAATTTGGGTTGTGTATGCTTAGATCTACATGTTTGGTTGAGGATTCTTGAGTTTTGGCATGATTTCTTGCTTGATCTATGCTTGTTTGGGTGATTTTGGGTCAATCAATTTTTTGTAGGATTTTTGGTAGCCATTAGAGGGCTTAAACTGAATTTCTCGTGCATGATGAGCTGCTATAGGTCGGCGCCGACCATCCTTTGGTCGCCGGCGACCACCGCCAGAGTTTGAATTTTGTGTTGGCTTGATTTGGCGCGTTCTTGTGTATGTGCGAGCTCCCATGGGTCGTCCCCGACCCCGGATGCCTCGTGTTCTCTTTGAAAACATGTTATTTGAGTTGTCCTTGCCATGAATTGATTGATTAAAGCATGAGTTTTTCCCATTTCTTGCGTATGATTCATGACTATACATGCTCGGTTGATGATTTTCATGTGAACTTGAAGGTGTGTGTTTCTTGCAAGTATGGGGTAACTTTATGGCAAATTGTTTGAGTGCCCCTTGAATGGTGTTTATTTGTATTGACTGAGTTGGAAATTACCTTGGAAGTTTCTTGTTGATTTTGTAGGCAAATGGCATCATCTTCAAGGGCGACCAAGAAGCAAAAGAAGGGCAAGAATGTGGCGGTGATGGATGACGTGGTGATCCGAGAGAAGGGCAAAGGCAACTTTATGAGGACATGATGGAGGAGACGGTGAAGGCGCGGTCCTACTATCAAGATTCACATGTGAGCCTCCATGTGCACTCGGCGGTGGAGGAGGCGTTTTGTTTGCTTGGAGCCGATAGACTCATTGATGACCCCGTTCCGAGGTACTACCCGGCGCTTACTTGTGAGTTCGCCGCCACCCTCACCATCTCGGGGCCACACACGGTGGACTTTGGCAAGACCAAGATCGAATTTCAAATTGGCGGGAAGAAGCATTCCACCACTATTACCAAGCTCAACAAGATGCTAGGCCTCCCTACACCATCGGGAACCTACGCCATAAAGGACTTCCCCGTCCAAAAGATGTGGTCTTACCTCGCTTGCAAAGGAGAAACCACGAGTAACCCACTCGCTCGGGACATTGCTAGCCCGGTCTTCAAGGTGATCTTGCGCATTCTTGGCGCCGCTATTTGGTGCAAGTACGAGCTCTCTCGCCCCACCTTGCGAGAGCTCGCGTGCTTGTCCTCCATCCTCTTCACCAATGCTCCAACAATCAACTTTGCCTATGAGTTCGTCCACAACATCATCAACCAATGTAAGAACCCGAAATTTACCATGTGTGGTTGGTTGGTGGTCCTCATTGCCTAAGCCCTCAAGGTTGATCTCGCCCGCTACAACTCCAAGCCCGTTACCCGCATGGATGTCCGGTACTACTTGAATACCAAGGTGGTTGAGTGGAGCCATGAGATCGGCTACTTCAACCACTTCACCAATCCCACCGGCGTCACTCACAAAGTGCGCCTCAATGATGAAAATTGTGAGTTGTTCTACATTCCTAATTGGTACGATGTTTGGGCGCCCTCAGAAACGCCCTCTCCCTACTCCCAACTCCTCTCGGAAGATGAGCATATAAGACGACAGCCGAGTCGGTTCTCGAGAGATGGCTCAACCATGCGCACAAGGCAAAAGAGAGCAAGAAGAAACTCCCTGGAAGGGGTCGGCGCCGACCGGGCCGAGGTCGGCCGCGACCACTTCCAGCAGGGCAATTCTTCACACGAGGGGGTCGGCTTCGGGCAGTAGGAGGTCGGCGGCGAGGTAGGGCAGAGAGACGGTGATCCTATGGACTACACGATGGGTCCCCAACCCGGGATGTTCCCGTACTCCTCCAATCCTTCGGGATTCGGGTGGTCCGGTGGTCCTCATTTTGAGCCTCAAGGTGGCGAGTCTAACACTCAAGTTCCCCCAACCATGGAGATGCTCGACGCCAAGATGGATGCCCTCGGCATTCAACAAAACTTCTTTTATTCCAAAATCCAACATCACCACGACCAAACATTGACCCGTTTCCAAGATGCAACTAGAGGCTTCCATAACTTCTGGGATGAGTACTATGAAGACCGCCAAGCCCAATTTGCCCACAATGCTTGGCTTGCCCAAAAGATGTTCCCGGACTCTCCGTTCCCTCAACCTCCTCAAAGGTGAACCTTCTCCAACAACGCTCCAAACCCAAGTTAGTTTCTCTTTTCCCTCTCTTTACTTTTTAATCAATGGGGACATTGATGTTTTAAGTATGGGGTGGTTTGGGAGATGCTACTTGTTTGTGTTGTGTGCATTTGCATGTTTGCATGATTGAGTCTTTTTGTTTTGATTTTTAAAATGGATGAATACCCTTACTAAGATATCCTAGGATAGTGATTATGAGCACCATCATGTAATTCCTTGTAACTTGCTTTGTAAGATTGCCTACCATAACTTTGATTTTCGAACTTTGAGCATATAATGAACATTGAGCATGCATAATTCTACTGAAAGCAATCCAACAAAATTTGAACCTAAGTGAGAAATCTTTTGACCACAAGGAATGTATGTTTTATTCCTTGTTTTTTCATGTGTGATTTTTACTCTTCCAAATGCATTTATCACTTTACAATGGCATGCTTATTTGAAATTTGAAACCAATGAAGATGTATTCATTACTTGTTAAATCAAATGATATTGAACTTATTTTCATTAGCCTTTTTCTCCCTTTTTCATTTTACCTATGCATGATCCCTTGATTTGAAGCCCCTTGTTTGAGCCTAAAGCCTTATTTCTAGCCCCACAAAAGTATCCTAGCCATTATAAGCTTGACCCCCTCAATCCGGGTTTGAGCTATAATGTTATTGAATCTCCTAGAAATTCTCTAGATGTTTTTTATGTAGGGGACAAAGATCAAGTTAAGAATGTGCAAGAGGTTCAAGCTTATGCTCTAGAGGACAAAGGTGAAGGAGAATTTGAGTGTCATGCCTACATCAACCACAAGTGGTGGTTCTATGGTTATGAAGGGAATGGCAATGAACATGACTACGGTGACAAATTCACCATTTTTCACCCACCGTGAAGGTTGAGGTTAGAAGTCAAGCTAATGACTTAAAAGAAGCGCTCCTCGGGAGGCAACCCGAGCTTAGTAGGTTTATTTTCGTAATTTTAGTTTAGTTTCCTTAGCTTAGCTTAGATTCTTTCTAATCTCTCCCTAGCATGTGTTTTTGTGGAATAGTGGTGTTATGTGTTCTTCATGATTGGGTAGAGGTAATAGAGAAAATAATAAAAAGATTTGTGGGAAAAGAAGTAACATGGATGAGGTAGTTTTTGGAAATCGAACCAAGCCGGGTCGAGGTACCCAGAACATCGAGCCCGACTTAGGGCAACTCGGTCCGACTAGGTTGGTCAACCGTGGTCAAGATTTAAAGAAAATTCCAATTTTACCCTTCTGACCTAACCTTGTTTCTTTCCCATTTAAAGCCTATTCCCCTTACCTACCTCCCATCACCTTCATAACCACCTTCCCAAAATACCAAGCTCCCCTTCAAAACCCCAAATCGGCCCCCCCTTCTCCATCATACACTCGATCCCCTTTTGCTTGTCCTCTCACCATCTCGATCCAACACCTTAGCCTTCCCCAACATGGATCCCAAGAAGAAAACCCCAACAAACTCCATTGCTCTTCATCTTTCTCCTAGATCTAGGTGGAGAAACTTGAGTTCTAGGTTGATTGTTTGCTAAGAAGTCTAGACCTCTTTAAATTTGGTATGTGGATCTCGATTCTTCTCTAATTCCTTGTGAATTTCATGCTTTCATTGCTTGAATTGAGTGTTACCATGATTGAATGAGTTTAGATCTTGAGCATCAATGGTGTTTTGCATGAATAGGAGAATTTGTTCTTAATTGTTGATTGTGCATGATTGAACCTCCTTAGAACTTCGATTGATGAAGATAAATGGTTGATATTGGATTCTAGGAGCATGATAGGTTGATTTTGGGTGAATTTGATTGAGAAGACAAATTTAGAACCGGATCGAGGTACCTAGGTACCTCGGGCCCGACATAATAGAGTTGGTCTGTGACTGCGGATCGAGGTTGAGAGCACCTCGGGCCCGACGTTTTGAGTTGGTCGGTTCTTGTTCTTGTTGTCTTTCTCTTGTGTTGACATTAGGATTCAAGAGTTTGATTGTTGGTTATGGCTTGATTATCATGATATATCTACTAGCTTGACCATTGTTTTGTTATCCTTTGTTCATACATGTTGGATTTTGTGAGTTAAGTGTCTAGAGGATAAGTATGGGGTCATTCTTGTGTGATAGGTTGTTAGTTGTAGATACATGTGATATTGTTGAGGTTGTACGGATCTTATCTTGTAGTTTTTTGCTTTGAATGTGTGTAGGTACTATGACAACCCGAGCATCTTCTTCACGCATGGAGAGACCTTCTAAGAAGTCAAAGAAATCAAAGCAAGCACCAAAGATGGATGATGTGCAATTAGATGATGATGATGTGGTTGCAAGTTTTGAGCGGAACATGGGTCTAGATCACCACACAAGGTGGCTAGATTGGGAGTCTATAAGGAAGATGGGGATGGATGTAGCTTTCCCCCGTTGCTACTCTCACATTGGCCTTGATGTGATGTTGAGGTGGAACAACACTCACTACCCCGCCTTGACATCGGAGTTCATGGCCACCTTCAAGTGCACATATGATGATATGGAGGATAGTGAAGGCATGATCACCTTCCAATTGGGCAATGAGACACAAGAGCTCTCTCTCCGAAACTTGGCGGTCTATCTTGGGTTCCCTTTTCCAAGAGAGGAAGCTTTTGTAGACAATGAGAAGGTGAACTATCTTTGAAGGTATGTAGCGTGGGGGAACAAGATGAGGAAAGGAGCTTCAACGAATGAGATAGCTAGTACTCTTTTCCGGGTGATGATCCGAGTCTTGGGGTGTGCCATCTTTGCGCCCCACGGGCTAAGCAAGCCCATGAAGGAGGTAGCTATGTTGCTTGATCGGTCCGGATTGGGTGGTCAAAATTTAAATTTATAAACCGAACCCCGTAGTAGTACAAGGTAGGGTGTCGAACACACGGGAGTTCGTGCGTTGAGGGTACCGAAAAGACTAAAAAGAGGTAAAAGAAAGGTAAAAACGAGGAAAATCAAAGAGAACACCTCGGACCGACACAGGTCACTTCGGTCCGAGGGTGGATCGAGGTGGAATTGGCCGGGACCGACTCACACAACGTCGGGCCCGATGTACTGGGTAACTCGAACTAGGCAAATTTGGTAGATCGGTCTTGGGTTTTTGTGTTCCTTCCCTAACTAGACTTGGATAATTCCACCCCAATTCAGCCAATAAGAGTTGATCCTTATGAGATCGAGGTTGCTAGTCTTCCATCCCTCCACTCTACACTTCGACCCAAGAGAGTTTCCACTCACCTTCGATGTTAGGTCTAGTGATTGGATCCGAGATTGCTTCCGCTTAATCTTACCAATCACAAGCCCTAAGTCCCTTGTTTCCACAAGAGAATTGAAGCTCAATGTAGAGAGGATTCATAGATCAAGCACTCAAGGCTATGGAATTGGGGGTTCACACCCAATATTAGCTAGGGGATTCCCCCATAGCCCAAGACTATGGAATCTACTCCATAAAGTAAGAGTAAAAAGCAATCAAACGGCAAAGCAAGCAAATCTCAACCATCAAACTCAAATCCAACTCAAATGGCATTCAAATCTAAAGGGGTTCACAATATCCAAATCTCAATTCTACTAAAACCAAAGCAAAACAAGTTCAAGACCACTAACTCTCTCTCTAGCTCCACCGATCTCTCTCTCTTCTCCTCCTTCTTTCTTCTCCTTGTTGTCCAAGTCTTCCTTTGAGCCTTTGAGAGTGATTTTGTGTGGGATTGATTGATCCTCCTCTAATGCTCTCTAATCACTTCTAATTATACTCTCTCTTGGATTGGGGATGAAGGAATTCCCAATTTAGAAGAAGGGCAAAATTGGAAGATCATAACATTGTGCCTGGGAGCCCAATCTTTCCTTTTGCCGACTCGGACCGACGCGGGCTGACATCGGGCCCGATGTTGGGAACGTCGGTCCTATGCTCTCATACTCGAACTCGGGCCCGACCTTGTGGTAACTCGATCCAAGGCCTCGGTCTTCTTCTCTTCTTGGTTTTCCTTGAGTCCCTCTTCGCTCTTTGCATGGCTCTTCCGCACCTTAGCTCCCGAGCTTGACTCCTCTTTAGAAACTCCTCCCAAACGTCCTCTTTTGCGCTATTTTACCTACAAAACACATCAAACTCGCATAGTTTCCGAATCTCATGGAAAACCGGGAACTAAGCTAAAAGGGAACGAAACTAACAAAGAAGGGAATGAAAAACACATATTTACAAAGGAAATTAACTACTAAAACACCACCAAAATGAGAGACATCAGAATACCCCATACTTAAACTTGCGTGTCCTCAAGCAATAACAATGTAAGCAAGACCGAAGCACAATCTTCAAGTAAAGCCTCATATGAAAAATACAAGTAAGAACAAGTGATAGACATGCAAGCAAGATTACATCATCACACATGATCAAGTGTTCAAGGAATAAAGTCTAATACAACAAAGCCTCACTTTAGGTATGTGGAAATGTGTATCACTCATCATGTGTTTAGGCTTGAAAATGAAAACTCATACTCAAAAATCATGCAAGAAAAGACTTTACTATTGAAGCTAATATCACCAATTCCTCCACCTAGAGATGCCTATTACAATGCACACAAAGAATATGAACTTGGCTCAATGGAGGTCCTCAAAGAGGTCCCATTCGGCCGGGTTGTAATGGGGCTTTTGGTGTTTCATAAGGTAGGAATCACTTTGGTCTTGTGGTGCTTACAAGGGGATTGAACTTTCTAGTTTCTCACCAACTTCACCAAATTATTCCACTTTCAACTTCACTCATCCAAAAGACTTTGATTTTTTTTTCTTTCTTTTCTTTTTCAACCCAAGTTTCACTTAACATTCCATTTCATCTTTGTACTGCACTTTTTGTTGGATTTTTCACACTTTTTCCACTAGGATCGACTTGCACTATACATCGGGCCCAATGTGCACTTTAACTCAGTCGGTGCCCCTTTTTCTTTCACTTAAGCATTTGCTTTCAATCCACTATTTTTTCCAACTTTTCTTTCTTTCTTTTGCACTTAGCTTCACAAAGATGCACTACCCACTTGGGTTTATAACTCCATTCTTTTCCCTTCACCAAAGAGAATCTCAACTCTCCAAATATTCTTCCAAACCTCTCACTAAAGTCCAATCCCATAAGGGTCAAGTCATATAGGCTAGGAATCATATTATTGAGGAGTTTCAAACAAAGGTCTAAGGCTAAAACGGGGCTACAAACAACGGTTTATCTTCAAGGTAGGATATGGAATATTTTGTGACTAAATGAAACAAAGTTCAAATTGTTGGGACGATATTAAGGACGCCAGTCATTAATATCTAAACCAATAATGATCGTCCCTTGTTTTGATAATGACAAACTCAAATGTATTTAATAAGTTATCCAAGTGTTGATCTCAGGTAAGTCCAACGGATGCAAATGAGAGAAAAGGACAACAAGTGAAAGGTCGTCCCTAACTCTGTAGGGACGCACTTCATCAAAATTTCAAGCGCTGAAAGTAATTGGCGAAGTCCATGCGCAAATGGGACGGCGTCCTCATCAAGAAGGGACGCGCGCCAAAATACGGATGAAGTTCAAATTCAAATCAAGGCCGCCCCAACATGATTACATCATACTCGGCCGTAGTCCTCAGAAGGAAGCTTCCCTTATCTGGGCACGTGTAGACAATTCCAAAGATGTCGCTTTCCCAGAAATGGTCCCCCATCCACGCGGAGGCTTCCCAAGCGTTTACAAAGTTGACTTCCTCAAGATGCTCATCGCACCGTTGATGGGAGATCAAGGATCCTGCCAAGATTCAGAGGACGCTAGAGGACAAGAACCACTTCCGCTATAAATACCCCCCGAGGGGTATGCATAGCGGTGTGGACTTTGAAGACTTTCTCTCAAGCTCTCCCGAAGCATTCAAGAACACGAATGAAGATCAAGAAGATCAAGTGAGCTTGAACCAAGAGAAAGGAAGTCTAACCACATCAAATCCAAAACAAACCACAAAATAGTTAGAGTTGTAGTTTGTCTTTCACAACGAATTGTAAAAGACGTGAGTAATAGCTTCCTTATAGCTAAGAGAGTTAGGTTACTTTGTTAGGTGGAAAGGAGTGTTACTAGTGAGGCTAAGGACGGACGCTTAGCTCAGTGAAGTGTAACGACTCGCCTAAGTTGTAAGGACTCTCTTAGTGGGGTTCCTCTCCAAACACTCGTGTCCATTATCCTACCTTGTTTTCTGTTAAGTCTGATTTCCGCTGCACCAAAGGACGTCCTTAACCTAGTTAAAGGACGCCTTTACTAACTGACTTACGATCCAACACAAATCAATGTAACAAAGCATAGAACAAATCTCATATTAGCCTTGGAAAATAGATAAACACCTCAATAACAAGTATTACTTAGCATGCTTGAGCTAATTCACACAAGAAAATGAGGGATAAGCAATATGAACAAACATCCCTAAAATGGCCAAAATAATCTCACAAGGTTCACTCTAGCTTAGTTGCATCAAAACTTATCCAATAACTCATGTGCTCGATAAAAACATGCTAGATATCACATCACATCAGAAGCAACATCCATTTAGAGGCTAAACTATCCAAAAATATGCAAAGGACTTTACATGCTCACATCATCATTAGCCTTCATATGGACATCTAAGATGGGAATTCCTAGTCCAAAAACAAAATCTTTTTGTTCTTTTTCAACAAAATTTTCGAATTTTTATGGATTTTTGCAAAAAAAATTTCAAACACAACAAACTCATTCATTCATGCCATCGAATTCAATCATCATTCATGCACCACAACATGCCACAATCCCAAAGAAAAAGATCCCTTAAACGAAACAAGAGAAACACACATGAAAACTAAACATGAAACTATGAGCTACTAACCCACCCCATACTTAAAATTTTGATGTCCTCATCAAAACAAAGAAACCAAAACTTAAAAGTAAAGAGAAGAGTAAAGAGAGCTCACAATTTCTTATTCTTGAATGGCATGTTGAGGCTTAGTTCGGAGGGTGACCTTGACGACGTCTCCTTTGGAGCCGTGCGTGCCTCTCTCGCTCATACACTTTGTCGTGGAAAGGGTCTTGACTTGGCGGTTGAATTTGTGGGGCGGGACGCATCCATTGGTCTTCACGGGAGGAAAAGTTCCCGGACTCATTGAAGCTCTCTTGTATGCTCCATCTTTGGTCCTCGACCGCCCTCAAGTCGTCCACATCACTTCTAGTGTAGGCGATGTTGCGGTTCACTTCTTCAAATTGAGCTTGGAAGTCTTCTTGGTGGTGGGAAAGTTGTTGTTGTTGGAAGTTGAGGTGTTGTTGTTGAAGGTTGAGTTGGTGTGCCTCTTGAATCATGCTAGATTGTTGAAGTTGAAGATGAGCCAATTGGTTGGCTAGGAATTTCTTGTCCACCGATTGTTGAGGCTCGGGGAACACCATTCCGGGCCCGTACCATTGAGCATACCCCTCGTACCCTCCATAGCTTAGTGGTTCTTCTCTTGCTCCACTTCCCTCACCCCTCTCGAATTGGCTCGGGACCGGATCGGGCAAATAGGTGTCGGACCGACGTTGGTGGACGTCAAGCCCGACATGGCTTGCACCTCGGTCCAGTAATGTTGGTGCGTTGTCGGTAAGCAAATTGTGGTAACCACCATCTTCTTCTTCTTCTTGCGGGTCAACGTCCATGTCTTCTCTTCTCACGAACTCATATTGGTTGGGTTCCTCTTCTTCGGTGTCCGGGGAAGCTTGAGGAGTAGTGAAGCGAATATGTTGTGCTCGTCTCCTACACTCAAGTGTCCCCTCCGGCTCTCCATAAGGATTCACATTTCCCGCCCACACTTGGAACCAATTGTAGTAGCTCGTGAGGTCGAAGAGTCGAGGCCCCAAAGGAACTTGCACGTTGCCAAAATTTGAGTGAGGCACAAGTCGATCCATTAGGCCGGGAACAACTTTCTCCTTGATGATGTTGGCCTTCTTAAAATACTTGAGATCCATGAATTCTACACCATTTGGAGCCGGTGTATACAAGGACAAATCAACATCAAGACGATGAGCCAAGCGAGCTATCATGCCTCCAAAATAAATCCATGAGGAACTTTGGAAGTCCCTCACCATCTTCACCCATTCCCACGTGAGGTTCAACGGCTTCTCATTGTGAAACAAAATCTCATAGAGCAACATGGCTTCTTCCTTCATCGGCTTGCTAAGATCATGTCGGGCATAGATTGTGCACCCCAAAATGCGGATCATGACTCGAAATAGTGGGCTAGCGATCTCATTGGTTGAGGCTCCCTTCCTCATCTCGCTTTTGCCCGCTACATACTTCCAAAGGTAATCCACCTTGTCATTGTCCACAAATGCCTCATCTCTCGGAAAAGGAAATCCAAGGTAGACCGCCAAATTCCTTAAAGAGAGCTCTTGCGCTTGATTACCCAATTGAAAGGAGATCATTCCCTCATCTTCAACTCCTTCATATGTGCACTTGAAAGTAGCCATAAACTCGGAGGTCAAAGCCGGATAATGAGTGTTGCTTCATCTTAGCATCACATTAAGCCCAATCTTCGTGTAGCACCGAACAAGAGCCTCATCCATGCTCATCTTCTTGATTGATTCCCAATCTACCCACCGGGTGTGGTGAGATAGACCCATGAATCGCTCATATTCACTAGCCACATCATCATCCTCAAATTGCAAATCGTCCATCCTTTGCACTCTCTTGGACGACTTCTTAGACTTTCTTGTTGCTTTCTCCATCCTTGAAGAAGATGCTCGGGTAGTCATGGTACCTACACACAATCAGGCAAAGAACTACAAGATAAAATCTATACAAACACAACAAAAACACATACTTCCACAACCAACAACTCATCATGCAAGGAAATGACCCCATACTTGTTCTTAAGACACTCTCTCCACAAGATCCGACATATATGAGCAATGAATCACATAACAATGGTCAAGCTACAAGATACATCACGATAAACATGCCTTAACCAACATTTAAGCTCATGAATCCTAAAGTTCACACAAGAGAAAATCAAATAGCACAGGACCGACCAACACAAGACGTCGGGCCCGAGGTTCTCAACCTCGGTCTGAGTCTTGGACCGACTTGCAACATCGGTCCCGAGGTTCTGGGTACCTCGGGCCGACTCTCATTCGATTTCTCTACCTAGATTCACCAAAAATTCACTCTATCATGCTCCTAAAATCCAAAATAAACCATTTCTCATCATCAATCGAAGTTCCAAGTAGGTTTTATCATGCATGATCAACAATTAAGCACAAATTCAACTATGCATGCAAATCACCATGGATGCTCAAGGTCTAAGCTCACTCAATCATGGCAAATCTCAAATCTAGCAATGAAAGCATGAAATTCACAAGGAATCAAGTAGAGATCGAGATTCACATACCAAATTTGAAGAAACAAAGACTTCTAGCAATCAACTTCTTAGAACTCAAATTCTCCTCCTAGATCTAGAAGAAGGATGAAGATCTATGGGATTTGTTTTTGGATTTTTGGCTTGTGGGATCGATGCTTGAGGATGCTAGGGTATTGGATCGAGATTTGTGGGAGGGTTTGCTTGGGGTTTTAGTATGATGGAGAGGGGGGATCGAATTGGGAGTTTTGAAGGGGATTTGGTATTTTGGGAAGGTGGTTATGAGGGTGATGGGTGTTAGGTATGGGAAATAAGGCTTAAATTGGGTAGAAGACAAAGTTAGGTCAGAGGGGCATAATGGGTATTTCCACAAAGTCAAGACCAAGTTGACTCGGCCAAAGCGGACCGACGTCTCAACCTCGGGCCCGAGGTACTGGGTACCTTGGTCCAACCCGTTTTGGTTTCCTAAAGTTCCCTTGTCTTGGCAAGTCTCTATCTACAAGTCCTTTTTATTATTTCCACCAATACCACACATGATCATGAAGCTCACATAACACACAATTCCACAAAACACATGCTAAAGAGAGATTAGAAGGAATCTAAGCTAAAGCAAAGAAAAACAAACTAGAAACTACGGAAATGAACCTACTAAACTCGGGTTGCCTGCCGAGGAGCGCTCTTTTTAAGTCACTAGCTTGACTTCTAACCTCTACCCTTCAAGGAGGGTGAAAAACGGTGAACTGATCATCATTGTCATATGCATCTCCACACTCCTCATAGCCATAGTACCACCACTTATGTTTGATGAAAGTGTGGCATCCAACTTCTCCATCATTCTTCTCCTCCAAAGTGTAGGTTGGCATCTCTTGCATCTTCTCAACTTGATCGTCATTACCTACACCACAAACATCTAGAAAATCTCTAGGGGACTCAATAACATTATAACTGAAGTCATCCTTCAAATCACTCAAACAAATGAAACTATCCTCTAGATCCTCTTTTAAGTCACTTAAACAAATGTAATTGTCTCCCACATCAAAAGGATACGAAGAAGGATACTCTTCATGGTTTCCCGGTCTATCTCGATCTCTTAGCTCCTCATGGTTCACAAACGGATCTTGCAACTCCCTTTCTTGCTCTTGAACATGGATCATGTCATGATTCTTCAAAGGTGCTTCCTCCTCTCTTGCGGGTTCCAACTCCTCTCTCTTACGCTTGGCACTTTCCTCCAATCTCAAGATTGCCAAAGCATCCGGTTCATTAAGAGCTTTGTTGAAATGGAACTCCACCTTTTCCTCACCAATATCGAAAGTCACCTTTCCATTTCTTACATCAAATTTGGCAACCGCCGTGGCTACAAACAGCCTTCCAAGAATAAGGGGCACCATTGGATCTTCTTTCATGTCAACGATCACAAAATCGTCGGGTACAAAATATCTCCCAACTCGAACCGGGACGTCATCTAGAATTCCGGTGGCCCTTGTAGATGAACCATCGGCCATAGTAAGACTCATATCAATCGGTTCCATATCTCCGAGGTTAGCCCTTCTCCATATGCTCATGGGCATAACCGATATGCTTGATCCTAAATCACAAAGAGCCTTGAAGTTTTGAGATCCAATCCCCACGGTAATGGCAAATCTTCTGGGATCACCTAGCTTTTGAGCTAGCTCTAAGATCTTGACTTCATCTTGCATCTCTACAATTGACCTCTTCTTGCTCAAAATTTCCTTCAAGAACTTTGCATAAGATGGCATCTCACTTAGAGCATCGGTGAATGGGATGGTGATGTTCAAGCCTTGCAAAAGCTTCAAGAACCTCTTAAACTTGCCCTCAACAATCTCCTTGGGCTTCTTCAATGGGTAAGGAAGGGATGTGCCACCTTGTTTCTTGGTTGAATCTACTCCTTGGACCGATCTTGATCTCTTTCAACATTTTCGGCCTGGACCGCCTTCGGATCGACGTCGGGACCGACTTCTGGAACCTCGGTCCTGGGGTAGGGGACATCTGGGAACATCGGGCCGACTACAGGGCACGTCGGGCCCGAGTTCAGTTCTTCCTCGGTCCGATTTGTTGGACTTCCTTCTTCATCTGGATCGACATCTTGGCACGTCGGGCCCGAGTTGCTGAGTAACTCGGTCCGACTCTCTTCTCTTGTCCTTGAAATGTGTGGCTCGGGCAAACTCCGTCCACTCCTCAATCCGATGGCTCGAACTTCATTTTGTTGTTGTGGGGCGCGGGGATTCTCCTCGGGTCGGCTCGGGAGTCTCCCTTCTTCTCTTGGAAGTTGATTCGCCATGTGGACAAATTGGTTGTCCACTTGCCTTCTCCATACAACAAACTCTTTGAATTGGGTGCCCATCTCATCAAATCTTCTCTCAACATTGTTGAATTGATTCTTCAAGTCTTGTGCCCATTGAGGAGTTTGCTCATAGAAACCGGAGGTCGGTATGGTGGTGGTTGGGCCCTTGGCTCATTTTGGTTGAAGTTGTTGTTGTAGCCGTTAGCTTGGCCTTGGTTCCACCTTCCTCCATTGTTGAAATTGGCTCTTCCTACAAAGTTTCTTTGAACATAGTGTGCCTCCTCGATTTGCTCGGCCAAACGAACTTGGCGCTCATTTCGACACTCTTGGGCTCCATGCTTCAAAGAACCACATTCTTCACATGCTCTCGAATTTTGTTGGAGATGACTCATCTTTCTCCTCATCTTGTTCAACTCATCCTCAAGGAATTGGATCTTCACATCTTTATCCACATCTTCACTCCTTGGGTCGTAGAGCCTCTTCGCACCATCTCCATGGACTCTTGCCTCCTTGTTCACTTGACTCACTCCGTACATGGCTTCGTAGTCGGAGAGTTGTTCTAGCAACTCCCACGCTTGCTCCGGTGGCAAATCAATGAACCCACAATCGATGTGAAGGTTCAACTTGTCCTTGGTGGCGGGGTTGATGCCTTCGAAGAAAATGTCTTGAAGGACATAAGGTTGTTGCCCGTGCGTCGGACATTGACTCAACATTTCCTTGAACCGATCCCAAGCCTCAAAGAGTGGCTCGTGGGCTCCTTGTTGAAAGCTTGCTATCTTCCTTCTAAGCTCCGTCGTCTTGGTGGGTGGAAAGAACTTCATCAAGAATGCTTCGTTGAGAGCCCTCCATGATGTGATGGATCGAGGTGCTTGGCTCTCCAACCAATGCAATACCTTGCCTCCCAACGACCATTTGAAGGCCTTTAGTAGCACATACTCAAGTGTCTCATCATCCGTCGAGATAGTCTCACATAGAACTTTTAATTGCTTCACATGCTCGATCGGGCACTCATTCGGTCTCCCTTGAAATTGATCCCTTTTGATGAGCGAGATGAATTGGGTTTTGATTTCAAAGTTCTTTGACACCTCCGGCAAGACGATGGCCGGTTCCGGCACCTTCAACTCCGGATGCATGTATTGTCTTGCATTCCGGGGTTGGGTGTTGATTTGAGCCTCCAATCTCATCCTTTGCTCACGCTCCCTTCTAGCCTCAGCATCTCGGTTCGCCATCTCAAGTTGCATTCGAGCCATGTCGGCCCTCATCCTCTGAACCTCCTCATCACGAGCTTGGTCCGTCATTCTCTTCTTCTTCCGAGCTTGTTTGATGATGCTCTCCGGATCACACACAAAGTCGAACTCAAGTGTTCCTCGGACGGAACGAGCTCGCATACACCTATAACCAAAGACACAAACAAAACCGAATCAAAACAAACAAGGGGTTTAGGCTAGTCCCTCACCCAAATCACTACCAAATCAAAACCTCAACAAAAGATGGTACCTCAAACAAGTAGAACTCCCCGGCAACGGCGCCAAAATTCTGATCGGTCCGGATTGGGTGGTCAAAATTTAAATTTACAAACCGAACCCCGTAGTAGTACAAGGTAGGGTGTCGAACACACGGGAGTTCGTGCGTTGAGGGTACCGAAAAGAATAAAAAGAGGTAAAAGAAAGGTAAAAACGAGGAAAATCAAAGAGAACACCTCGGACCGACACAGGTCACTTCGGTCCGAGGGTGGATCGAGGTCGAATTGGCCGGGACCAACTCACACAACGTCGGGCCCGATGTACTGGGTAACTCGAACTAGGCAAATTTGGTAGATCGGTCTTGGGTTTTTGGGTTCCTTCCCTAACTAGACTTGGGTAATTCCACCCCAATTCAGCCAATAAGTGTTGATCCTTGTGAGATCGAGGTTGCTAGCCTTCGATCCCTCCACTCTACACTTCGACCCAAGGGAGTTTCCACTCATCTTCGATGTTAGGTCTAAAGATTGGATCCGAGATTGCTTCCGCTTACTCTTACCAATCACAAGCCCTAAGTCCCTTGTTGCCACAAGAGAATTGAAGCTCAATGTAGAGAGGATTCATAGATCAAGCACTCAAGGCTATGGAATTGGGGGTTCACACCTAATCCTAGCTAGGGGATTCCCCCATAGCCCAAGACTATGGAATCTACTCCATAAAGTAAGAATAAAAAGCAATCAAATGGTAAAGCAAGCAAATCTCAATCATCAAACTCAAATCCAACTCAAACTGCATTCAAATCTAATGGGGTTCACAATATCCAAATCTCAATTCTACTAAAATCAAAGCAAAACAAGTTCAAGACCACTAACTCTCTCTCTAGCTCCACCGATCTCTCTCTCTTTTCCTCTTCCTTTCTTCTTCTTGCTCTCCAAGTCTTCCTTTGAGCCTATGAGAGTGATTTTGTGTGGGATTGATTGATCCTCCTCTAATGCTCTGTAATCACTTCTAATTATACTCTCTCTTGGATTGGGGGTCCAGGAATTACCAATTTAGAAGAAGGGCAAAATTGGAAGATCACAACATTGTTCCTTGGAGCCCAATCTTTCCTTTTGCCGACTCGGACCGACGCGGGCTGACATCGGGCCCGACATTGGGAACGTCGGTCCTATGCTCTGATACTCGAACTCGGGCCCGACCTCATGGTAACTCGATCCAAGGCCTCGGTCTTCTTCTCTTCTTTGTTTTCCTTGAGTCCCTCTTCGCTCTTTGCATGGCTCTTCCGCTCCTTAGC
Source organism: Polygonum aviculare (assembly GCA_934048045.1). Taxonomy (NCBI): domain Eukaryota; kingdom Viridiplantae; phylum Streptophyta; class Magnoliopsida; order Caryophyllales; family Polygonaceae; genus Polygonum; species Polygonum aviculare. The sequence continues at coordinate 18,404,249 of OW204023.1, read as the reverse complement.
TCCCGAGCTTGACTCCTCTTTAGAAACTCCTCCCAAACGTCCTCTTTTGCGCCATATTACCTACAAAACACATCAAACTCGCATAGTTTCCGAATTTCATGGAAAACCGCGAACTAAGCTAAAAATGAATGAAACTAACAAAGAAGGGAATGAAAAACACATATTTACAAAGGAAATTAACTACTAAAACACCACCAAATTGAGAGAAGATCGTCCTTCAAATCCAAGAATGAAGTGAGCACAAAGAAGCCCTTGGAACTTCTTCACATGGATTTGTGTGGACTCATGCAAACCTAAAGCTATGGTGGAAAAAGGTACATGTATATCATTGTAGATGATTTTTCCAGATTCACTTGGGTTCTTTTCTTGGTGTCAAAAGCAGATGCTTTCGGGATGTTCAAAATCTTCATTAAGCAATTAGAAGTTGCTCTTGGGACGAGCTTGAAATTCCTAAAGTCAGATCATGGAACGGAGTTTAAAAACTCAGAGTTCCTTGACTTCTGTGACCTACAAGGAGTCTCCCACAACTTCTCTTCTCCGCGAACTCCTCAGCAAAATGGTGTTGTTGAAAGAAAGAATAGGACGCTGGAAGACATGGCAAGGACGATGCTCTTGGCTAGCGGCGTCCTTAAACACTTTTGGGCAGAAGCCGTTGCCACCGCAACCTACATCGTCAATCGAGCTATGATCCGCCCCTTGCTCAAAAAGACGTCCTATGAGCTCCTAAATGGAAGAAAGCCAAATATTTCACACCTAAAAGTCTTTGGGTGTAAATGCTTCATTCACAACAACGGCAAAGACAACATCGGCAAATTTGATGCTAGGAGTGATGAAGGAGTATTTCTTGGATACTCCCTCACAAGAAAAGCCTATAGAGTCTTCAACAAACAAACTCTTAAGCTTGAGGAAAGTATTCATGTGGTGTTCAAAGAAAAATGCTTCTCTCAAGAAAGAACCAAGTAAGAAGGAAAGTTGCTCCTCTCCCAAGGACGATGATGAAGATGATGAAGAAGAATCTAGAGGCTCCTCTGACAAATATTACGTTCCTAGGAACGCCCCTGAGTCTCGCGATGAGGTTTCAATAGGAATCCCTAGTGAACAACAAGAGCTTTCTCAAACTTGGTCGCTAAACCAAGTAGAGGCCGGCGAATCAAGTCAACAAGGAGAAAGACACAGTGTGGACGCTCCAGCTGAGGGGGAACACACTGATCCAACCAATGAAGACGACGGATTTGACTCCGATGAGTCTGATTGGACGGACCCTATGTGTACTCCTTCAAGGGACGTCACTCATAGGGGATCCAACCTTTCAAGACTTCATTCCACAGATCAAATCATCTCAGATATGTCAAAAGGAGTTCAAACAAGATGAGCTGTGAATCAGTCCCTCAATGCCAACATAGCGTTCTGTGCCTTCAACGCCTTCGTGTCCTTAGTTGAACCTAAGAACATAAAGGAAGCACTCCAGGACGCTGATTGGATTCAAGCCATGCAAGAAGAACTCAATCAATTTGAGAGGAACAAAGTTTGGACCCTCGTCCCTCGTCCGAGAAACAAAAACATAATAGGGACGAGGTGGGTCTATAGAAACAAGCTTGACGAAAGTGGCCACGTATCAAGAAACAAAGCAAGGCTCGTGGCTCAAGGCTATAGGCAAGAGGAAGGGATCGATTATGATGAGACCTTCGCTCCTGTCGCTAGAATTGAAGCCATTCGCCTCCTCATTGCCTACGCCGCTCACAAAGGGTTTAAGCTTTTTCAAATGGATGTCAAGACAGCCTTCCTTAACGGCAAGCTTAAGGAAGAAGTGTATGTCGCTCAACCTCCAGGTTTTGAGGACGCTGATCATCCTGATCATGTGTACTTCTTGGACAAGGCACTCTATGGACTCAAGCAAGCCCCTCGTGCCTGGTACGATAGGTTTGCGTCCTTTCTCTTGTCTAACGGGTACACACGAGGTAACATTGATAAAACATTATTCTTAAAGAAAGTCCTTAAAGATGTTTTGATTGTCTAAGTCTATGTTGATGACATAGTCTGTGGAAGCACTAACATGAGACTTGTAGAGGAATTCAAGAGCTTCATAAGTAGTGAGTTTGAGATGTCCCTCATAGGAGAACTCAACTTCTTCTTGGAACTCCAAATCACCCAGCTCAAAGATGGGACGCGCATTCACCAACAGAAATACATTCGTGAAATGCTCGAGAAGTATGGGATGAACTCTTCAAAATCCATTGATACTCCCATCTCCCCTAACACTCGCCTTTATGCTGATGAAGAAGGCAAGAGTGTAGATCAAAAGCTCTACAGAGGAATGATAGGGTCCTTGCTATACCTAACGGCAAGTCGTCCCGACATCATGTTCCCTGTATGCTTGTGTGCTCGCTTCCAAGCAAATCCAAAGGAGTCCCACATGCAAGAGGTCAAAAGAATCTTCAGATACCTCAAGGGACGGGATGACCTATGCCTATGGTATCCCATAAGGACGTCCCTAAACCTAGTAGCATACTCTGACGCAGACTACGCTGGTCATGTGGTAGACAGGAAGAGCACATCCGGAATGGCACAGTTCCTTGGCTCGTGCCTTGTATCTTGGGGATCCAAAAAGCAATACTCCGTGGCACTCTCAACCGCGGAAGCTGAATACATTGTTGCTGCTTCGTGTTGCTCACAAGTCCTATGGATCAAGTACCAACTTGAAGATTATGGTACGTTCCTCAACACAGTCCCTATCCTGTGTGATAACACCAGTGCTATAAGTATTGCCAAGAATCCTGTTCATCATTCTAGGACAAAGCATATTCATATAAGACATCACTTTCTTCGTGATAATGTTGAACTTGGATTAATTAAAGTGGATCACGTTAGGACTGAGGACCAAGTGGCTGATATTTTCACAAAAGCACTTGATAGACGTCCCTTCGAGCATCTCCGGTTGCTTTTAGGGATGATAACTTTTAAATGATCAAGTCCCGTTCTATTATTCCCTCTATGATTGGCTACGTTTTGTTGAGAACTTGTTTTAAAGTATGTCATGCATTTAAAGTCATCTTTAAAGGACGCTAGTCTAAGACATGTGTTTTACTTGTTTTTTTTTGAACGTCATTCATTTCGCTTTTCATCTCAAGAGTATCCCTGATCACCCTACCCTCATTACAAGCCGAAATGATGGGAACTCTAAGCTTACCTAAGCCGAGAATCTTGCAAACGCGTCCTATGAGCGTTCTTTGTTTTATCTTTACGGGACGTACTTGCTTGATTTTCAAAAATGGTTCTAAGTGATCAAAGGGACGTTTGTTAAGAGCTGAAGGATGTCTGAGAAGAAAACTAAGTTCAGAGGTTGTGATCAGTTTTTGGGACGCTGAGAATCAGTTCTGAGTAAAGCAGGGTTGTGTGTTGAAAGGACGCTGAGATAGAGTCCCTTGCAGTTGTGAAAATTTTGAAATTTGAAATTGGGAAGTCGAACCGTCTTTGACAAGTTGAAAGCAGATCTCGGGATATGTGTAACGGGTGCAAAACAGCTGTGTTTCTTAACAAAGAAGGAAGCCATGTGCGGGATTGCGGGTGGAGGAAGCCGAATGAAAAGTCCATTTTACCCTTGACCGTTCTACTTCGTCTTCTTCCTATAAATATACACATGTGCACCCTGAAAACTCTTCTTTGCCTCCTTGTTGTTTGCATAAATCCGGAAATCCCTCAAAATCCTGCCAAAATCCCAAATCCCAGATCTCGAAATCTCCTCTTCTCCACCCTAATCCTTCTCTATAAAAACCAAAACTTCAAATGGCCAACACCAGACCTCTCAAGAACACCTCGCCGTCTCCTTCTTCGTCGGCGGCGAAAAATCCAAACCCAGCGAGATCCATTACTCCGGTGAGAGGACGGTCGTTAATGGACTCCCGAGGCAGAACTGCTGGCCGGCAAGATCCTCCTCGCCACCAGCATTCCTCGCACCCATCTCAGCGCCGCCCTTCCACCACTCCTTCAAAACCACACCAATCCCAACATCCTCCTCAAAAACCCCAATCTTCCCGTTCCCAATCCAAACCCTCACAAAAACGCTTCCAGTTCCTTGAGAAGCCATTTAAACCAGAGCCAGAACCAGCTAACAGTGCAAAAGGCTCTGTCCTTAGACTCCCAGCCCAACCAAAGCGCCGTCCTCCTCTCGACCCTCTAATTGAGGACTGGCTAGAGAAAGAGCCTCGGACGCTCGCCAACATTTGCCTACGAGCTTCCATCAGCGACTACCCTCCAAAAATCCAACGCCTCCTTCACTATTTCATGATCACTTATGTCTAGCCCCGACTCCGTGAAACCAATCATACAAATCCTCCCTTCATGGGCCCAGGCATTATTTCTGATTCCTTTGGCGGAACTGTGGACGAGCTTGCTAAATTGCTCCTTGACATAATGGAGTTCATAGTGGCTCCTGCGGGCTCCGTCCCTTCCTAGAAAAGAAAGAGGCCCTCCTCCCCTCCCCCCTCAAATAAACTACAAATTGAAGGCCCTCCCTCTTCCTCCTCTCAACAAAAACCTATCCCTTCCTCCCCGCCTCCCGCCCCAAAGAGAAGGCTAAAGACGTCTGCTGAGCTGGAAGGCGTCACTGAACAACAAATGGCCGCCATCCGCCTCTTCGAGCTCCAAATCGAGAAAGAGGAGAAGGCGCGCCAAGAGCAAGCTGAAAAGGACGCCATTGCTGCGGCGATCCAAAAGAGCCTGCAGGAAGTCCCACAACTGCCTCCTCCTCCACCAAGGGTAGAGGACGCAACTCCTGCTCCTGAGGTTACTATGGATCCGCTTGAGGCGGAGATTAAGGCGGACGTGGCAAAGCCTATGCCCAAGGTCCAACAGGATGCTCCTCAAGTACAGGTCCCGGCCAAGGACGCTGTACCCAAAGTCATAACTCTAGAGGACTCTCCTGCTAAGGCGCCTCCTCCCCCTCCAGCTCCGCTCATGATCAAGCCCATCTCAGTGGCGCCGCCTAGCTCCTCATCTGCCCCCGCCACTAAAGCAAAGATAAGAACTCCAACTCCCTCTCCTCCCAGAGCATTGACTCGGCTAAAGTCGTCGTGCCAAGATCAAAGATAAATAACCCAAACAAACAAACTAAGTATAGTAAGCAAGTAAGGGGTCGAACCCAAGAGAACATAAGGCTTCTAGTATTAATAAATCTATCAACTAAAGAAAAGGGGGTTGAAGAGAGAAATCTATACTAAACTAAACTAGAAAACAAAAAACAAACAAACAAGCAAATATGGGAGATAGGTTCATTCAAAAGATCCACTCTTTAATAATCACTCGATCATAGATTTATCCATTGATTTCATTCACACCTATGGTTAATTCCTATCCTGATCATTAACAATCGCAAGTCCACGGTCCAAGCAATTCTATAACCCTAGGCAAGGACGATTAACCTAGAATTAGCATAGAGAACAAGGATATGCAGGATATAATATCAAACAATCAAGCTACGAGTCAATTGTAGGATAAAACAATCAATTCTCTTTTTAATCCTAGTTGCATAGACAACAGGTCTAGGTTAAGTTGTTTTCACAGATTAGTTTTGTCCACGGTCCAAACCTAATCAAACAGTATAACATAAATCAATTCAATAGGTTAGCTACTCCTAAAGAAACAATAAACATTCATAAGATGAAGCACAAGAGAATCAATATTAACCAAAGGATAGAAATCAATTACCAAAATCTCACGAGTTCATACATCAGAGCTTCTCCTTTGAACAAACCCAAGGAGACTAGCTCTCCATAACTAAACTAAAACCTAAAAGAAAGAATTGGTAGAAGGTAGAATGTATGTAGAATGAATAAAACCTAGAGAGGACTCCTCCTTGTATAGCTCAAGGAACAAGCTCCACGAGATAGATAAGGAAAGAGGCAAAAGATAGAAAAGGAAACAAGATAGACAGATTTCGACCCGCTTCGGATTCGGCATCACCGCGGTCGCGTCGCTACCACCGCGCCCGCGCTATCGCAACAGAAAGGAACACTTCGTCTCGGCGGCCACCGCGGTCGCGTCGGCCAGGCCGCGGTCGCGGTATTCGGACAGAACCTCTGATGTCAATTCGGAGGCTGTTTTGACCATCTTCGGCTTGGAATCTGACTTTGGTGTAAAAAGATGAATTGAATCCCTTGAAGTTAGCTTTCCAATGGCAACGGAATCAGCTCAATACGACCTCTATAGCTCAAGATATGGCCTTTGCAAGAAAGTTGTGTCGCGCAGACAGCTCAAAACGCCTTAAAACTCTTTATTCTTGATTTCTTGTGTCTTCGGCCTAGATATTACAATAATGCACAACTCTAACCTAAACACACTTAATATAGCCCTAAAATACAAGAGTTAACCTATACAAAATAGAGCGAATCAAGCATCTACTCCTCCTCCTTCGCCTGCACCAGCCGTCGAGCCAACTCCTCAAGTGCAAGGGACGGCCTCTGTTGTTGTGCCTATAGAGTCCGTGGCAAGGACTCCAGTTGTTGACGCGCCTCCTTCAACACAAGCGTCCGCTGCTGAGGACACAAAGATAGTTGAGTCCCATGAACATCGGGACGAGGCCTCTGACGAAGATGATGCCCCTCCTCAAGATGAGGCACATGAAGATGAGGAGGGAGATGGCGATGAAGAAGATGCTGGAGATGAGGTTATTGTGAGCAACGGCAGCAAGAAGAAACGTCTCAAAAAGATTTTGTCACCGCTGTTGTTTTCTACTCAGTTTTTAGAGGAGAATGGACGCACAGAGTTCTTGGAACTGCTGGAGTTCCAGGGTTGGGCGCATCTGGGGGTTGAGGCCGCTGAAGTCGACCCTAAACAGGTTCTCCGCTTTTACTCAAAATTCGAAATATCTGAAGTAAAAGGGAAGCCTCAAGGGACGTTCCAAATTGATGAGGACGAGTACTCCATTGCTGAGGGGACCGACCGAAACATGCTTGGCCTACGTCCATCTCCTTCTGATGCCCTCCACGACCAGCCCTGTAAAAATTTTGGCCGCTTCTCCCAAGAAAAATCTTCAACAACATATTCAGTGGGAGACAGTCAGCAGCTAAGGACGGAGTCGCCCATTGCCTCACCAAGACGGGCGTCCTTACGCATCACTTCATTGTGTGCATGGTCGTCCCCCGCCAAGAGAAGAAGTCAATCGTCCAAATCACTGATAGCATCTTACTGGACGCCTTCTTACAACGCAAGCCTATCAACTTACCGCGGGTTATCTTGGAGCACATGGGTAAGTGCACAGGAGGACGCCACTCCCTTCCCTTCCTTGGCTTAGTCAAGCAGATCCTCAAACAATAAGGTCTCTATACCCCCAAGGAAGAAAAATCTTTTGGCATTCACTGGGACATTAGGCAGATCACCCTCCCCCCAGTTGGCAAACTGAGGTGTGATGAGCCGCTCCCCTCCGTTAAGAGACAGCTCGCCAAAGAGAAGAAAGAGGCTGAGCGAAGAGCTAAGGCTGCTGCTTCTGCTACAAAGGGTGTGGAAGGTGAGACTGAGGGAATTCTGCAAGCTGAAGGGACACCAGTTGAACATGAGAACGCTGAAGAAGAGGAAGATGAGCTCGATGGTATGAGCGTTGATGTCGTGCGTTTTAGTCGATTTTCTAGGTAGTTCTCTAGCTTGTTTTGCATGTTTTCCCTTTGTGTTTGTGTGTTTTGCATAAGATTTCCACTCTCTTTCGAGGGTTGGAGTCGTTTGTGTGTTGTTTCGTGTTGTGTAGGTATTTGGAGCCTTTTGGAGATGTTTTCATGCATTTTCGGAGCTTTCTAGGGACCGTTAGTTTTCGTGAGTCAAAAGAGTCAAGAACCAAGATCCAAGGTTGCAACCAAGGGAGCCTCAAAGGAGTAACAAATCCTCAAGAAAATCAAGGAGCAAAAGGGCAAAAGCACCCAACAAAAGTCCACCCGATCGGACCAAGAACGGAACAAAACGAAGAAAATTCCACGTCCTACACGTGGTCGGCGCCGACCCCCATATAGTCGCGGCCGACCCCTCTCAGCATCCGAAAAGTAGTCCGTGCACTGCAAGTAAATCTTTTGGGTGGGATTTTCGAAACCCGAAAAAGGAGGGCGACTGTGCAGGCTTGTGGCAGAGATGTGGCAGTGGAGGAAGCTTCCCTCCCTTGCTTTTGTGGGCTGCTACAAAACCCATTTTGTCTCTCTTTCAAATTAGCTTTTCCAAGAGGGGAAAAGGCTCAAGAAAAAGAGGAGAGAGTGGGCTGAGAAGGAAGAAGAAGAAGTTGAGTTTGAAGAAGAAGAAAGTGACGGTAGAGAAGAAGAGTGTGAGTGTGAGAGAGAAATGGTTTGTAAGGAGAGATAGTGGAGAAGAAAGCTTGTGTTGGTTGTGTTCTAGGAAGGAGACAACAATGGTGTTTGAAGAAATCTGTGGGTTTTGCTTAAGTTTGTAAGTGGATCTTGAAATTAATTGAAGTTGTTTGCTTTGAATGATGTTTTCCTCTTCTTTCGTGTTGTTTGTGTGTTTGATTATGTGTGAGTAGTTAGTTTGCTATGGTTGGGGTGAAACCCACCATGAAACTGCATTTGAGGCCTTGATTGCTTGGATCCATGCTTAACTTGAAATCTCTGCCCATAAATCCCTCTTGTGTGCTTAAAACCCTTAAAGAAGGGGGAATGTTCTTGTTTGCTGCCTAATTGAGAGGTTTGGTTGTGAATGTGGACTATCTGGGTTAGATGAAAGTCGAACCTTTAGAAGAACAAGTTGGATTGCATGTTAGATCCTTCATGTAAGTGTAGGCTTTTGATGTGTTCTTTTGTGACGAAGGTCACCCATGAGATTGTGAGTTAAGTTGGTCTCCTATCATTGTTTGAATGCATGCTCGTGGTGTCGTGAATCCCCTCCCCTAGTTGTTTTTCCTTGATTTTACCAAACCTGCTCTCGTGCCCAGAATAGGTCGGCCGCGACCAGTTGCAGGTCACCGCGACCTCCTCTGTAGTTGTTTTCTTTGTCTGGTGAAGTCCTGTATTAGGTCGGCCGCGACCTCCCTAGGGTCGGCTTCGACCTCTTCCCGAAGCTTGTTATTTGTGTTCGTTTGCTTGTTTTGTTTTGTTTCGTTTTATTTTGCTTTCGTAGTTGTTTGCTAGAATATAGAACTACTAGCTCCCGTGGACGATCCTGACTTCGCTATACTCAGCGGGGTCTTGACAAATTTTATTTGTTAAGGTAAAACCCTCTCAACAAATTGGCGCCGTTGCCGGGGAGTTAGTTTAGTTTTCAAGTCTAGCTTTCTTTTGGGTAAGGGACTAGCCCGAACCCCTATTTTGTTAATGATCCGTTTCTCTAGTGTTTTGTACGCAGGTGCATGCCCTCTAGTTCTCAAAGGGTAATTGACCATTTCCCCTTTGATCCCGAAATAGAGAGAACCCTTCGCCGAAGACTAAGAGAACGAAGAGCAATGGCCGACGCTGAGGCTCTTGCTCGTCAAATGACTGAACTTCGCGCTCAAATGGAGCGCATGCAACTGGAGCGTGATGCTCAAGCCGCAGCTGTGCGGCAAGAAAGAGAGGAAGCCGCCCGCCTCCGAGAAAAACTCGATGCCATCCCGAGGAACGCTAAGCAATACATGCACCCAGAGCTTAGGGTTCCCGAGTCCGCTATTGTGCTCCCGGCAATAAAGCGTGCTTTTGAGATCAAGTCCCACTTCATCACTGTCATCAAAAGATCTCAATATGAAGGCAAACCCACCGAATGCCCCATGGAGCACATTAAGAACTTCACCGATCTTTGTGACACTATCGCCGCCGATGGTGTCTCACTTGAGTATGTTCTCCTCAAGGCATTCAAGTGGTCTTTATGTGGGAAGGTCCTTCATTGGCTCGAAAGTTTGCCCGCTAGATCTATCACTACATGGAAGGCTTTGCACGACTTGTTCATGACGAAGTTCTTTCCACCGGCCAAAACCACCGAGCTTAGGAAGCGCATCACCTCCTACCATCAACTTCCCAAAGAGACATTTGTTGAAACTTGGGAGAGATTCAAGGAGCTTCTTCGGCAATGTCCAACTCACGGACTACCTCCTTATGTCCTCCAAGAAATATTCTTTCAAGGGATCAATGCCGCAACAAAAGACCGCATCAACCTCCACACCGATTGCGGTTTCATTGAGATGGATCCCGACGAGGCATGGGGTCTCATGGACAAACTCACCAACTATGATGCCATGTACGGGACCCAACAAGCCGTCCGGATTCCACGAAAAAGGCTTTATGATCCTAATAGTGAGCCAATTGATCAAGATGTGAAGTTCCAATTTATGCAAGATGAGATCAACAAGCTCAAGAAGCAAGTGAGCTACTTCAAGTCCGCCGGCCCTCCTTGTCAAGAGTGCGGTTCTCAATCTCACACCTCCGCCTCTTGCACTAATGTGGAGCAAGTCTGGGCCGCCGAGGCTTATGCGGAGGCGAACTATATG